>JAQFVV010000480.1:0-502790 GCA_028023455.1 Epiperipatus broadwayi | reverse complement strand
GTAGAATTAGCTAAATTATACTGAACTGCAATGTTAAAGTATTCAAATTCATCAATTTTTAGGAATTTGTAACCTGGCTGTATTTCCAAGCTTAAAAAGCTATATGAGCATGCTGGTGTACAATACTATATTTTGAATGAGTTTTTCGCTGATTTTGTCATATTTAGGTAGAATTAGCTAAATTATACTGAACTGCAATGTTAAAGTATTCAAATTCATCAATTTTTAGGAATTTGTAACCTGGCTGTATTTTCAAGCTTAAAACGCTATATGAGCATGCTGGTGTACAATACTATATTTTGAATGAATTTTTTCACTGATTTTGTCATATTTAGGTAGAATTAGCTAAATTATACTGAACTGCAATGTTAAAGTATTCAAATTGATCAATTTTTAGGAATTTGTAACCTGGCTGTATTTTCAAGCTTAATACGCTATATGAGCATGCTGGTGTACAATACTATATTTTGAATGAATTTTTTCGCTGATTTTGTCTCATTTGGGTAGAATTAGCCAACTGCAATGTTAAAGTATTCAAATTCATCAATTTTTAGGAATTTGTAACCTGGCTGTATTTTCAAGCTTAAAACGCTATATGAGCATGCTGGTGTACAATACTATATTTTGAATGAATTTTTTCGCTGATTTTGTCATATTTAGGTAGAATTAGCTAAATTATACTGAACTGCAATGTTAAAGTATTCAAATTCATCAATTTTTAAGAATTTGTAACCTTGCGTCATTTCCAAGTTTAAAACGCTGTATAAACATGCTGGTGTATAATATTATATTTTTAATGAATTTTTTAGCTGATTTTGTCATATTTTGGTAGAAGTAGCTAAATTATACTGAACTGCAATGTTAAAGTTTTCAAATTCATCAATTTTTAGTAATTTGTAACCTAGCTGTATTTCCAAGCTTAAAACGCCATATGAGCATGCTGGTGTACAATACTATATTTTGTATGAATTTTTTCGCTGATTTTGTCACATTTATGTAGAATTCGCTAAATTGTACAAAACTGTAATGTTAAAGTATTCAAATTCATCATTTTTTGGAATTTGTAACGTAGCTGTATTTCCAAGCTTAAAACGCGATATGAGCATGCTCGTGTACAATACTATATTTTGTATGAATTTTTTTGCTGATTTTGTCTTATTTAGGTAGCATTCGAAAAATTATACTGAACTGCAATGTTAAAGTATTCAAATTCATCAATTTTTAGGAATTTGTAACCTTGCCGTATTTCCAAGCTTCAAACGCTATATGAACATGTTCGTGTACAATACTATATTTTGAATGAATTTTTTGCTGATTTTATCATATTTATGTAGAATTAGCTAAATTATACTGAACTGCAATGTTAAAATATTCAAATTCATCAATTTTTAGGAATTTGTAACCTGGCTGTATTTTCAAGCTTAAAACGCTTTATGAGCACGCTGGTGTACAATATTATATTTTGAATGAATTTTTTACTGATTTTTTCATATTTAGGTAGAATTAGCTAAATTATACTGAACTGCAATGTTAAAGTATTCAAATTGATCAATTTTTAGGAATTTGTAACCTGGCTGTATTTTCAAGCTTAAAATGCTGTGTGAACATGCTGGTGTACAATACTATATTTTGAATGATTTTTTTCGCTGATTTTGTCTCATTTGGGTAGAATTAGCCAACTGCAATGTTAAAGTATTCAAATTCATCAATTTTTAAGAATTTGTAACCTTGCTGCATTTCCAAGTTTAAAATGCTGTATGAACATGCTGGTGTACAATACTATATTTTGAATAATATTTTTCACTGATTTTGTCATATTTAGGTAGAATTAGCTAAATTATACTGAACTGCAATGTTAAAGTATTCAAATTTATCAATTTTTAGTAATTTGTAACCTAGCTGTATTTTCAAGCTTAAACCGCCATTAGAGCATGCTGGTGTACAATATTATATTTTGAATGAAGTTTATTGCTGATTTTGTCATATTTAGGTAGAATTAGCTAAATTATACTGAACTGCAATGTTAAAGTTTTCAAATTCATAAATTTTTAGGAATTTGTAACCTGGCTGTATTTTCAAGCTTAAAACGCTATATGAGCATGCTGGTGTACAATATTATATTTTGAATGAATTTTTTCACTGATTTTGTCATATTAAGTAGAATTAGCTAAATTATACTGAACTGCAATGTTAAAAAAATTCAAATTCATCAATTGTCATCAATTTGTAACCTGGCTGTATTTTCAAGCTTAATACGCTATATGAGCACGCTGGTGTTCAATACTCTATTTTGTATGAATTTTTTCGCTGATTTTATCACATTTAGGTAGAATTCGCTTAATTATACTAAACTGCAATGTTAAAATATTCAAATTCATCAGTTTTTAGTAATTTGTAACCTGGCTGTATTTTCAAGCTTAAAATGCTATATGTGCATGCTGGTGTACAATACTATATTTTGAATGATTTGTTCGCTGATTTTGTCATATTTAGGTAGAATTTGCTAAATTGTACAAAACTGTAATTCATCATTTTTTGGAATTTGTAATGTGGCTGTATTTCCAAGCTTAAATCGCTATAGTTGCACGCTGGTGTACAATACTATATTTTGAATGATTTTTTCACTGATTTTGTCATATTTAGGTAGAATTAGCTAAATTATACTGAACTGCAATGTTAAAGTATTCAAATTGATCAATTTTTAGGAATTTGTAACCTGGCTGTATTTTCAAGCTTAATACGCTATATGAGCATGCTGGTGTACAATACTATATTTTGAATGAATTTTTTCACTGATTTTGTCACATTTGGGTAGAATTAGCCAACTGCAATGTTAAAGTATTCAAATTCATCAATTTTTAGGAATTTGTAACCTTGCTGTATTTTCAAGTTTAAAACGCTATATGAGCATGCTGGTGTACAATACAATATTTTGAATGAATTTTTTCACTGATTTTGTCATATTTAGGTAGAATTAGCTAAATTATACTGAACTGCAATGTTAAAGTATTCAAATTCATCAATTTTTAGGAATTTGTAACCTTGCTGTATTTTCAAGCTTAAAACGCTATATGAGCATGCTGGTGTACAATACTATATTTTGAATGATTTTTTCACTGATTTTGTCATATTTAGGTAGAATTAGCTAAATTATACTGAACTGTAATGTTAAAGTATTCAAATTCATCAATTTTTAGGAATTTGTAACCTAGCTGTATTTTCCAAGCTTAAACAGCTATATGAGCATGCTGGTGTACAATACTATATTTTGAATGAATTTTATTGCTGATTTTGTCATATTTAGGTAGAATTAGCTAAATTATACTGAACTGCAATGTTAAAGTATTCAAATTCATCAATTTTTAGGAATTTGTAACCTGGCTGTATTTTCAAGCTTAATAAGCTATATGAGCATGCTGGTGTACAATACTATATTTTGAATTAATTTTTTCACTGATTTTGTCTCATTTGGGTAGAATTAGCCAACTGCAATGTTAAAGTATTCAAATTCATCAATTTTTAAGAATTTGTAACCTTGCTGTATTTCCAAGTTTAAAACGCTATATGAACATGCTGGTGTACAATACTATATTTTGAATAAATTTTTTCACTGATTTTGTCATATTTCGGTAGAATTAGCTAAATTATACTGAACTGCAATGTTAAAGTATTCAAATTCATCAATTTTTAGGAATTTGTAACCTGGCTGTATTTCCAAGCTTAAAACGCTATATGAACATGCTGGTGTACAATACTATATTTTGAATGAATTTTTTTCACTGATTTTGTCATATTTAGGTAGAATTAGCTAAATTATACTGAACTGCAATGTTAAAGTTTTCAAATTCATCAATTTTTAGGAATTTGTAACCTAGCTGTATTTCCAAGCTTAAAACGCCATATGAGCATGCTGGTGTACAATACTATATTTTGTATGAATTTTTTCGCTGATTTTGTCATATTTAGGTAGAATTAGCTAAATTATACTGAACTGCAATGTTAAAGTATTCAAATTCATCAATTTTTAGGAATTTGTAACCTAGCTGTATTTCCAAGCTTAAAACGCCATATGAGCATGCTGGTGTACAATACTATATTTTGTATGAATTTTTTTGCTGATTTTGTCTTATTTAGGTAGCATTCGAAAAATTATACTGAACTGCAATGTTAAAGTATTCAAATTCATCAATTTTTAGGAATTTGTAACCTTGCCGTATTTCCAAGCTTAAAACGCTATATGAACATGTTCGTGTACAATACTATATTTTGAATGAAATTTTTGCTGATTTTATCATATTTATGTAGAATTAGCTAAATTATACTGAACTGCAATGTTAAAATATTCAAATTCATCAATTTTTAGGAATTTGTAACCTGGCTGTATTTTCAAGCTTAAAACGCTATATGAACATGCTGGTGTACAATATTATATTTTGAATGAATTTTTTCACTGATTTTGTCATATTTAGGTAGAATTAGCTAAATTATACTGAACTGCAATGTTAAAGTATTCAAATTGATCAATTTTTAGGAATTTGTAACCTGGCTGTATTTTCAAGCTTAAAATGCTGTGTGAACATGCTGGTGTACAATACTATATTTTGAATGATTTTTTTCGCTGATTTTGTCTCATTTGGGTAGAATTAGCCAACTGCAATGTTAAAGTATTCAAATTCAACAATTTTTAAGAATTTGTAACCTTGCTGCATTTCCAAGTTTAAAATGCTGTATGAACATGCTGGTGTACAATACTATATTTTGAATAATATTTTTCACTGATTTTGTCATATTTAGGTAGAATTAGCTAAATTATACTGAACTGCAATGTTAAAGTATTCAAATTTATCAATTTTTAGTAATTTGTAACCTAGCTGTATTTTCAAGCTTAAACCGCCATTAGAGCATGCTGGTGTACAATATTATATTTTGAATGAAGTTTATTGCTGATTTTGTCATATTTAGGTAGAATTAGCTAAATTATACTGAACTGCAATGTTAAAGTTTTCAAATTCATAAATTTTTAGGAATTTGTAACCTGGCTAAATTTTCAAGCTTAAAACACGATTATAACATGCTGGTGTACAATATTATATTTTGAATGAATTTTTTCACTGATTTTGTCATATTAAGTAGAATTAGCTAAATTATACTGAACTGCAATGTTAAAAAAATTCAAATTCATCAATTGTCATCAATTTGTAACCTGGCTGTATTTTCAAGCTTAAAATGCTGTGTGAACATGCTGGTGTACAATACTATATTTTGAATGATTTTTTTCGCTGATTTTGTCTCATTTGGGTAGAATTAGCCAACTGCAATGTTAAAGTATTCAAATTCATCAATTTTTAGTAATTTGTAACCTTGCTGTATTTCCAAGCTTAAAATGCTGTATGAACATGCTGGTGTACAATACTATATTTTGAATAAATTTTTTCACTGATTTTGTCATATTTAGGTAGAATTAGCTAAATTATACTGAACTGCAATGTTAAAGTATTCAAATTCATCAATTTTTAGGAATTTGTAACCTGGCTGTATTTTCAAGCTTAAAATGCTATATGAGCATGCTGGTGTACAATACTATATTTTGAATGATTTTTTTCCTGATTTTGTCATATTTAGTAGAATTAGCTAAATTATACTGAACTGCAATGTTAAAAAAATTCAAATTCATCAATTGTCATCAATTTGTAACCTGGCTGTATTTTCAAGCTTAATACGCTATAAGAGCACGCTGGTGTACAATACTATATTTTGAATGAATTTTTTCACTGATTTTGTCACATTTAGGTAGAATTCGCTTAATTATACTAAACTGCAATGTTAAAATATTCAAATTCATCAGTTTTTAGTAATTTGTAACCTGGCTGTATTTTCAAGCTTAAAATGCTATATGTGCATGCTGGTGTACAATACTATATTTTGAATGATTTGTTCGCTGATTTTGTCATATTTAGGTAGAATTTGCTAAATTGTACAAAACTGTAATTCATCATTTTTTGGAATTTGTAATGTGGCTGTATTTCCAAGCTTAAATCGCTATAGTTGCACGCTGGTGTACAATACTATATTTTGAATGATTTGTTCACTGATTTTGTCATATTTAGGTAGAATTACCTAAATTATACTAAACTGCAATGTTAAAGTATTCAAATTGATCAATTTTTAGGAATTTGTAACCTGGCTGTATTTTCAAGCTTAATACGCTATATGAGCATGCTGGTGTACAATACTATATTTTGAATGAATTTTTTCACTGATTTTGTCTCATTTGGGTAGAATTAGCCAACTGCAATGTTAAAGTATTCAAATTCATCAATTTTTAGGAATTTGTAACCTGGCTGTATTTTCAAGCTTAAAACGCTATATGAGCATGCTGGTGTACAATACTATATTTTGAATGAATTTTTTCACTGATTTTGTCATATTTAGGTAGAATTAGCTCAATTATACTGAACTGCAATGTTAAAGTATTCAAATTGATCAATTTTTAGGAATTTGTAACCTTGCTGTATTTTCAAGCTTAAAACGCTATATGAGCATGCTGGTGTACAATACTATATTTTGAATGAATTTTTTCACTGATTTTGTCATATTTAGGTAGAATTAGCTAAATTATACTGAACTGCAATGTTAAAGTATTCAAATTCATCAATTTTTAGTAATTTGTAACCTGGCTGTATTTTCAAGCTTAAAACGCTATATGAGCATGCTGGTGTACAATACTATATTTTGAATGAATTTTTTTGCTGATTTTGTCATATTTAGGTAGAATTAGCTAAATTATACTGAACTGCAATGTTAAAGTATTCAAATTCATCAATTTTTAGGAATTTGTAACCTGGCTGTATTTTCAAGCTTAATACGCTATATGAGCATGCTTGTGTACAATACTATATTTTGAATTAATTTTTTCGCTGATTTTGTCTCATTTGGGTAGAATTAGCCAACTGCAATGTTAAAGTATTCAAATTCATCAATTTTTAAGAATTTGTAACCTTGCGGCATTTCCAAGTTTAAAACGCTGTATAAACATGCTGGTGTATAATACTATATTTTTAATGAATTTTTTCGCTGATTTTGTCATATTTTGGTAGAATTAGCTAAATTATACTGAACTGCAATGTTAAAGTATTCAAATTCATCAATTTTTAGGAATTTGTAACCTTGCTGTATTTCCAAGCTTAAAACGCTATATGAACATGCTGGTGTACAATACTATATTTTGAATGAATTTTTTCGCTGATTTTGTCATATTTAGGTAGAATTAGCTAAATTATACTGAACTGCAATGTTAAAGTTTTCAAATTCATCAATTTTTAGTAATTTGTAACCTAGCTGTATTTCCAAGCTTAAAACGCCATATGAGCATGCTGGTGTACAATACTATATTTTGTATGAATTTTTTCGCTGATTTTGTCACATTTATGTAGAATTCGCTAAATTGTACAAAACTGTAATGTTAAACCATTCAAATTCATTATTTTTTAGAATTTGTAATGTAGCTTTATTTCCAAGCTTAAAACGCGATATGAGCATGCTCGTGTACAATACTATATTTTGTATGAATTTTTTTGCGGATTTTTTCTTATTTAGGTAGCATTCGAAAAATTATACTGAACTGCAATGTTAAAGTATTCAAATTCATCAATTTTTAGGAATTTGTAACCTTGCCGTATTTCCAAGCTTAAAACGCTATATGAACATGTTCGTGTACAATACTATATTTTGAATGAATTTTTTGCTGATTTTATCATATTTATGTAGAATTAGCTAAATTATACTGAACTGCAATGTTAAAATATTCAAATTCATCAATTTTTAGGAATTTGTAACCTGGTAGTATTTTCAAGCTTAAAACGCTTTATGAGCACGCTGGTGTACAATATTATATTTTGAATGAATTTTTTACTGATTTTGTCATATTTAGGTAGAATTAGCTAAATTATACTGAACTGCAATGTTAAAGTATTCAAATTGATCAATTTTTAGGAATTTGTAACCTGGCTGTATTTTCAAGCTTAAAATGCTGTGTGAACATGCTGGTGTACAATACTATATTTTGAATGATTTTTTTCGCTGATTTTGTCTCATTTGGGTAGAATTAGCCAACTGCAATGTTAAAGTATTCAAATTCAACAATTTTTAAGAATTTGTAACCTTGCTGCATTTCCAAGTTTAAAATGCTGTATGAACATGCTGGTGTACAATACTATATTTTGAATAATATTTTTCACTGATTTTGTCATATTTAGGTAGAATTAGCTAAATTATACTGAACTGCAATGTTAAAGTATTCAAATTTATCAATTTTTAGTAATTTGTAACCTAGCTGTATTTTCAAGCTTAAACCGCCATTAGAGCATGCTGGTGTACAATATTATATTTTGAATGAAGTTTATTGCTGATTTTGTCATATTTAGGTAGAATTAGCTAAATTATACTGAACTGCAATGTTAAAGTTTTCAAATTCATAAATTTTTAGGAATTTGTAACCTGGCTAAATTTTCAAGCTTAAAACATGATTATAACATGCTGGTGTACAATATTATATTTTGAATGAATTTTTTCACTGATTTTGTCATATTAAGTAGAATTAGCTAAATTATACTGAACTGCAATGTTAAAAAAATTCAAATTCATCAATTGTCATCAATTTGTAACCTGGCTGTATTTTCAAGCTTAATACGCTATATGAGCATGCTGGTGTTCAATACTATATTTTGTATGAATTTTTTCACTGATTTTATCACATTTAGGTAGAATTCGCTTAATTATACTAAACTGCAATGTTAAAATATTCAAATTCATCAGTTTTTAGTAATTTGTAACCTGGCTGTATTTTCAAGCTTAAAACGCTATATGAGCATGCTGGTGTACAATACTATATTTTGAATAAATTTTTTCACTGATTTTGTCACATTTGGGTAGAATTAGCGAACTGCAATTATAAAGTATTCAAATTCATCATTTTTTAGGAATTTGTAACCTGGCTGTATTTTCAAGCTTAAAATGCTATATGAGCATGCTGGTGTACAATACCATATTTTGAATGATTTTTTTCCTGATTTTGTTATATTAAATAGAATTAGCTAAATTATACTGAACTGCAATGTTAAAAAAATTCAAATTCATCAATTGTCATCAATTTGTAACCTGTCTGTATTTTCAAGCTTAATACGCTATAAGAGCACGCTGGTGTTCAATACTCTATTTTGTATGAATTTTTTCACTGATTTTATCACATTTAGGTAGAATTCGCTTAATTATACTAAACTGCAATGTTAAAATATTCAAATTCATCAGTTTTTAGTAATTTGTAACCTGGCTGTATTTTCAAGCTTAAAATGCTATATGTGCATGCTGGTGTACAATACTATATTTTGAATGATTTGTTCGCTGATTTTGTCATATTTAGGTAGAATTTGCTAAATTGTACAAAACTGTAATTCATCATTTTTTGGAATTTGTAATGTGGCTGTATTTCCAAGCTTAAATCGCTATAGTTGCACGCTGGTGTACAATACTATATTTTGAATGATTTTTTCACTGATTTTGTCATATTTAGGTAGAATTAGCTAAATTATACTGAACTGCAATGTTAAAGTATTCAAATTGATCAATTTTTAGGAATTTGTAACCTGGCTGTATTTTCAAGCTTAATACGCTATATGAGCATGCTGGTGTACAATACTATATTTTGAATGAATTTTTTCACTGATTTTGTCTCATTTGGGTAGAATTAGCCAACTGCAATGTTAAAGTATTCAAATTCATCAATTTTTAGGAATTTGTAACTTGGCTGTATTTTCAAGCTTAAAACGCTATATGAGCATGCTGGTGTACAATACTATATTTTGAATGAATTTTTTCACTGATTTTGTCATATTTAGGTAGAATTAGCTAAATTATACTGAACTGCAATGTTAAAGTATTCAAATTGATCAATTTTTAGGAATTTGTAACCTGGCTGTATTTTCAAGCTTAAAACGCTATATGAGCATGCTGGTGTACAATACTATATTTTGAATGATTTTTTCACTGATTTTGTCATATTTAGGTAGAATTAGCTAAATTATACTGAACTGTAATGTTAAAGTATTCAAATTTATCAATTTTTAGTAATTTGTAACCTAGCTGTATTTTCAAGCTTAAACAGCCATATGAGCATGCTGGTGTACAATATTATATTTTGAATGAAGTTTATTGCTGATTTTGTCATATTTAGGTAGAATTAGCTAAATTATACTGAACTGCAATGTTAAAGTATTCAAATTGATCAATTTTTAGGAATTTGTAACCTGGCTGTATTTTCAAGCTTAATAAGCTATATGAGCATGCTTGTGTACAATACTATATTTTGATTTAATTTTTTCGCTGATTTTGTCTCATTTGGGTAGAATTAGCCAACTGCAATGTTAAAGTATTCAAATTCATCAATTTTTAAGAATTTGTAACCTTCCGGCATTTTCAAGTTTAAAACGCTTTATAAACATGCTGGTGTATAATACTATATTTTTAATGAATTTTTTCGCTGATTTTGTCATATTTTGGTAGAATTAGCTAAATTATACTGAACTGCAATGTTAAAGTATTCAAATTCATCAATTTTTAAGAATTTGTAACCTTGCGTCATTTCCAAGTTTAAAACGCTGTATAAACATGCTGGTGTACAATACTATATTTTGAATGAATTTTTTCACTGATTTTGTCATATTTAGGTAGAATTAGCTAAATTATACTGAACTGCAATGTTAAAGTATTCAAATTCATCAATTTTTAGTAATTTGTAACCTGGCTGTATTTTCAAGCTTAAAACGCTATAATAACATGCTGGTGTACAATACTATATTTTGTATGAATTTTTTCGCTGATTTTGTCACATTTATGTAGAATTCGCTAAATTGTACAAAACTGTAATGTTAAAGTATTCAAATTCATCATTTTTTGGAATTTGTAACCTGGCTGTATTTTTTAGCTTAATATACTATATGACCATGCTGGTGTACAATACTATATTTTGAATGAATTTTTTTGCTGATTTTGTCTTATTTAGGTAGCATTCGAAAAATTATACTGAACTGCAATGTTAAAGTATTCAAATTCATCAATTTTTAGGAATTTGTAACCTTGCCGTATTTCCAAGCTTAAAACGCTATATGAACATGTTCGTGTACAATACTATATTTTGAATGAATTTTTTGCTGATTTTATCATATTTATGTAGAATTAGCTAAATTATACTGAACTGCAATGTTAAAATATTCAAATTCATCAATTTTTAGGAATTTGTAACCTGGCTGTATTTTCAAGCTTAAAACGCTATATGAGCATGCTGGTGTACAATACTATATTTTGAATGAATTTTTTCACTGATTTTGTCATATTTAGGTAGAATTAGCTAAATTATACTGAACTGCAATGTTAAAGTATTCAAATTGATCAATTTTTAGGAATTTGTAACCTGGCTGTATTTTCAAGCTTAAAATGCTGTGTGAACATGCTGGTGTACAATACTATATTTTGAATGATTTTTTTCGCTGATTTTGTCTCATTTGGGTAGAATTAGCCAACTGCAATGTTAAAGTATTCAAATTCATCAATTTTTAAGAATTTGTAACCTTGCTGCATTTCCAAGTTTAAAATGCTGTATGAACATGCTGGTGTACAATACTATATTTTGAATAATATTTTTCACTGATTTTGTCATATTTAGGTAGAATTAGCTAAATTATACTGAACTGCAATGTTAAAGTATTCAAATTTATCAATTTTTAGTAATTTGTAACCTAGCTGTATTTTCAAGCTTAAACCGCCATTAGAGCATGCTGGTGTACAATATTATATTTTGAATGAAGTTTATTGCTGATTTTGTCATATTTAGGTAGAATTAGCTAAATTATACTGAACTGCAATGTTAAAGTTTTCAAATTCATAAATTTTTAGGAATTTGTAATTTGGCTAAATTTTCAAGCTTAAAACACGATTATAACATGCTGTTGTACAATATTATATTTTGAATGAATTTTTTCACTGATTTTGTCATATTAAGTAGAATTAGCTAAATTATACTGAACTGCAATGTTAAAAAAATTCAAATTCATCAATTGTCATCAATTTGTAACCTGGCTGTATTTTCAAGCTTAAAATGCTGTGTGAACATGCTGGTGTACAATACTATATTTTGAATGATTTTTTTCGCTGATTTTGTCTCATTTAGGTAGAATTCGCTTAATTATACTAAACTGCAATGTTAAAATATTCAAATTCATCAGTTTTTAGTAATTTGTAACCTGGCTGTATTTTCAAGCTTAAAACGCTATATGAACATGCTGGTGTACAATACTATATTTTGAATAAATTTTTTCAATGATTTTGTCACATTTGGGTAGAATTAGCGAACTGCAATTATAAAGTATTCAAATTCATCATTTTTTAGGAATTTGTAACCTGGCTGTATTTTCAAGCTTAAAATGCTATATGAGCATGCTGGTGTACAATACTATATTTTGAATGATTTTTTTCCTGATTTTGTCATATTAAATAGAATTAGCTAAATTATACTGAACTGCAATGTTAAAAAAATTCAAATTCATCAATTGTCATCAATTTGTAACCTGTCTGTATTTTCAAGCTTAATACGCTATAAGAGCACGCTGGTGTTCAATACTCTATTTTGTATGAATTTTTTCACTGATTTTATCACATTTAGGTAGAATTCGCTTAATTATACTAAACTGCAATGTTAAAATATTCAAATTCATCAGTTTTTAGTAATTTGTAACCTGGCTGTATTTTCAAGCTTAAAATGCTATATGTGCATGCTGGTGTACAATACTATATTTTGAATGATTTGTTCGCTGATTTTGTCATATTTAGGTAGAATTTGCTAAATTGTACAAAACTGTAATTCATCATTTTTTGGAATTTGTAATGTGGCTGTATTTCCAAGCTTAAATCGCTATAGTTGCACGCTGGTGTACAATACTATATTTTGAATGATTTGTTCACTGATTTTGTCATATTTAGGTAGAATTACCTAAATTATACTGAACTGCAATGTTAAAGTATTCAAATTGATCAATTTTTAGGAATTTGTAACCTGGCTGTATTTTCAAGCTTAAAACGCTATATGAGCATGCTGGTGTACAATACTATATTTTGAATGAATTTTTTCACTGATTTTGTCTCATTTGGGTAGAATTAGCCAACTGCAATGTTAAAGTATTCAAATTCATCAATTTTTAGGAATTTGTAACCTTGCTGTATTTTCAAGTTTAAAACGCTATATGAGCATGCTGGTGTACAATACTATATTTTGAATGAATTTTTTCACTGATTTTGTCATATTTAGGTAGAATTAGCTAAATTATACTGAACTGCAATGTTAAAGTATTCAAATTGATCAATTTTTAGGAATTTGTAACCTTGCTGTATTTTCAAGCTTAAAACGCTATATGAGCATGCTGGTGTACAATACTATATTTTGAATGATTTTTTCACTGATTTTGTCATATTTAGGTAGAATTAGCTAAATTATACTGAACTGTAATGTTAAAGTATTCAAATTTATCAATTTTTAGTAATTTGTAACCTAGCTGTATTTTCAAGCTTAAACCGCCATATGAGCATGCTGGTGTACAATACTATATTTTAAATAAATTTTTTGACTGATTTTGTCATATTTAGGTAGAATTAGCTAAATTATACTGAACTGCAATGTTAAAGTATTCAAATTGATCAATTTTTAGGAATTTGTAACCTGGCTGTATTTTCAAGCTTAATAAGCTATATGAGCATGCTTGTGTACAATACTATATTTTGAATTAATTTTTTCGCTGATTTTGTCTCATTTGGGTAGAATTAGCCAACTGCAATGTTAAAGTATTCAAATTCATCAATTTTTAAGAATTTGTAACCTTGCGGCATTTCCAAGTTTAAAACGCTGTATAAACATGCTGGTGTATAATACTATATTTTTAATGAATTTTTTCGCTGATTTTGTCATATTTTGGTAGAATTAGCTAAATTATACTGAACTGCAATGTTAAAGTATTCAAATTCATCAATTTTTAAGAATTTGTAACCTTGCGTCATTTCCAAGTTTAAAACGCTGTATAAACATGCTGGTGTACAATACTATATTTTTAATGAATTTTTTCACTGATTTTGTCATATTTTGGTAGAATTAGCTAAATTATACTGAACTGCAATGTTAAAGTTTTCAAATTCATCAATTTTTAGTAATTTGTAACCTAGCTGTATTTCCAAGCTTAAAACGCCAAATGAGCATGCTGGTGTACAATACTATATTTTGTATGAATTTTTTCACTGATTTTGTCACATTTATGTAGAATTCGCTAAATTGTACAAAACTGTAATGTTAAACCATTCAAATTCATTATTTTTTAGAATTTGTAACGTAGCTTTATTTCCAAGCTTAAAACGCGATATGAGCATGCTCGTGTACAATACTATATTTTGTATGAATTTTTTTGCTGATTTTGTCTTATTTAGGTAGCATTCGAAAAATTATACTGAACTGCAATGTTAAAGTATTCAAATTCATCAATTTTTAGGAATTTGTAACCTTGCCGTATTTCCAAGCTTAAAACGCTATATGAACATGTTCGTGTACAATACTATATTTTGAATGAATTTTTTGCTGATTTTATCATATTTATGTAGAATTAGCTAAATTATACTGAACTGCAATGTTAAAGTATTCAAATTCATCAATTTTTAGAAATTTGTAACCTGGCTGTATTTTCAAGCTTAAAACGCTATATGAGCATGCTGGTGTACAATATTATATTTTGAATGAATTTTTTACTGATTTTTTCATATTTAGGTAGAATTAGCTAAATTATACTGAACTGCATTGTTAAAGTATTCAAATTGATGAATTTTTAGGAATTTGTAACCTGGCTGTATTTTCCAGCTTAAAATATGTGTGAAAATGCTGGTGTACAATACTATATTTTGAATGATTTTTTTCGCTGATTTTGTCTCATTTGGGTAGAATTAGCCAACTGCAATGTTAAAGTATTCAAATTCATCAATTTTTAAGAATTTGTAACCTTGCTGCATTTCCAAGTTTAAAATGCTGTATGAACATGCTGGTGTACAATACTATATTTTGAATAATATTTTTCACTGATTTTGTCATATTTAGGTAGAATTAGCTAAATTATACTGAACTGCAATGTTAAAGTATTCAAATTGATCATTTTTAGAATTTGTAACCTTCTTATTTTCAATAAAATATATGAATGTTACAATACTATATTTTGAATGAATTTTTTCTGATTTTATATTTAAGATTAAAAATATTAAAGTTTCAAATTCATAATTTTAATTTAATTTTTTTCTTAAAAATAATGTACAATATTATATTTTGAATGAATTTTTTTACTGATTTTGTCATATTTAGGTAGAATTAGCTAAATTATACTGAACTGCAATGTTAAAGTATTCAAATTTATCAATTTTTAGTAATTTGTAACCTAGCTGTATTTTCAAGCTTAAACCGCCATTAGAGCATGCTGGTGTACAATATTATATTTTGAATGAAGTTTATTGCTGATTTTGTCATATTTAGGTAGAATTAGCTAAATTATACTGAACTGCAATGTTAAAGTTTTCAAATTCATAAATTTTTAGGAATTTGTAACCTGGCTAAATTTTCAAGCTTAAAACACGATTATAACATGCTGGTGTACAATATTATATTTTGAATGAATTTTTTCACTGATTTTGTCATATTAAGTAGAATTAGCTAAATTATACTGAACTGCAATGTTAAAAAAATTCAAATTCATCAATTGTCATCAATTTGTAACCTGGCTGTATTTTCAAGCTTAATACGCTATATGAGCACGCTGGTGTTCAATACTCTATTTTGTATGAATTTTTTCGCTGATTTTATCACATTTAGGTAGAATTCGCTTAATTATACTAAACTGCAATGTTAAAATATTCAAATTCATCAGTTTTTAGTAATTTGTAACCTGGCTGTATTTTCAAGCTTAAAACGCTATGTGAACATGCTGGTGTACAATACTATATTTTGAATGATTTTTTTCACTGATTTTGTCTCATTTGGGTAGAATTAGCCAACTGCAATGTTAAAGTATTCAAATTCATCATTTTTTAGGAATTTGTAACCTGGCTGTATTTTCAAGCTTAAAATGCTATATGAGCATGCTGGTGTACAATACTATATTTTGAATGATTTTTTTGCTGATTTTGTCATATTTAAGTAGAATTAGCTAAATTATACTGAACTGCAATGTTAAAAAAATTCAAATTCATCAATTGTCATCAATTTGTAACCTGGCTGTATTTTCAAGCTTAATACGCTATAAGAGCACGCTGGTGTACAATACTATATTTTGAATGAAGTTTTTCACTGAATTTTGTCTCATTTGGGTAGAATTAGCCAACTGCAATGTTAAAGTATTCAAATTCATCATTTTTTAGGAATTTGTAACTTGGCTGTATTTTCAAGCTTTATACGCTATATGAGCATGCTGGTGTTCAATACTATATTTTGAATGAATTTTTTCACTGATTTTGTCACATTTAGGTAGAATTAGCTCAATTATACTGAACTGCAATGTTAAAGTATTCAAATTGATCAATTTTTAGGAATTTGTAACCTTGCTGTATTTTCAAGCTTAAAACGCTAAATGAGCATGGTGGTGTACAATACTATATTTTGAATGATTTTTTCACTGATTTTCTCATATTTAGGTAGAATTAGCTAAATTATACTGAACTGTAATGTTAAAGTATTCAAATTCATCAATTTTTAGGAATTTGTAACCTGGCTGTATTTTCAAGCTTAAAACGCTATATGAACATGCTGGTGTACAATAATATATTTTGAATGAATTTTTTCACTGATTTTGTCATATTTAGGTAGAATTAGCTAAATTATACTGAACTGCAATGTTAAAGTATTCAAATTTATCAATTTTTAGGAATTTGTAACCTAGCTGTATTTTCAAGCTTAAACAGCCATATGAGCATGCTGGTGTATAATATTATATTTTGAATGAAGTTTATTGCTGATTTTGTCATATTTAGGTAGAATTAGCTATATTATACTGAACTGCAATGTTAAAGTATTCAAATTGATCAATTTTTAGGAATTTGTAACCTGGCTGTATTTTCAAGCTTAAAACGCTATATGAGCATGCTGGTGTACAATACTATATTTTGAATTAATTTTTTCACTGATTTTGTCTCATTTGGGTAGAATTAGCCAACTGCAATGTTAAAGTATTCAAATTCATCAAT
This sequence comes from Epiperipatus broadwayi, assembly GCA_028023455.1. Taxonomy (NCBI): domain Eukaryota; kingdom Metazoa; phylum Onychophora; class Udeonychophora; order Euonychophora; family Peripatidae; genus Epiperipatus; species Epiperipatus broadwayi. The sequence goes on along the minus strand of JAQFVV010000480.1, from coordinate 485,486 downwards.
TTTTAAGAATTTGTAACCTTGCGGCATTTCCAAGTTTAAAACGCTTTATAAACATGCTGGTGTATAATACTATATTTTTAATGAATTTTTCGCTGATTTTGTCATATTTTGGTAGAATTAGCTAAATTATACTGAACTGCAATGTTAAAGTATTCAAATTCATCAATTTTTAGGAATTTGTAACCTGGCTGTATTTTCAAGCTTAAAACGCTATATGAGCATGCTGGTGTACAATACTATATTTTGAATGAATTTTTTCACTGATTTTGTCATATTTAGGTAGAATTAGCTAAATTATACTGAACTGCAATGTTAAAGTATTCAAATTGATCAATTTTTAGGAATTTGTAACCTGGCTGTATTTTCAAGCTTAATACTCTATATGAGCATGCTGGTGTACAATACTATATTTTGAATGAATTTTTTCACTGATTTTGTCTCATTTGGGTAGAATTAGCCAACTGCAATGTTAAAGTATTCAAATTCATCAATTTTTAAGAATTTGTAACCTTGCTGCATTTCCAAGTTTGAAACGCTGTATGAACATGCTGGTGTACAATACTATATTTTGAATAAATTTTTTCACTGATTTTGTCATATTTAGGTAGAATTAGCTAAATTATACTGAACTGCAATGTTAAAGTATTCAAATTCATCAATTTTTAGTAATTTGTAACCTGGCTGTATTTTCAAGCTTAAAACGCTATATGAGCATGCTGGTGTACAATATTATATTTTGAATGAATTTTTTCACTGATTTTGTCATATTTAGGTAGAATTACGTAAATTATACTGAACTGCAATGTTAAAGTATTCAAATTGATCAATTTTTAGGAATTTGTAACCTGGCTGTATTTTCAAGCTTAATAAGCTATATGAGCATGCTTGTGTACAATACTATATTTTGAATTAATTTTTTCACTGATTTTGTCTCATTTGGGTAGAATTAGCCAACTGCAATGTTAAAGTATTCAAATTCATCAATTTTTAAGAATTTGTAACCTTGCTGCATTTCCAAGTTTAAAACGCTGTATGAACATGCTGGTGTACAATACTATATTTTTAATGAATTTTTTCACTGATTTTGTCATATTTTGGTAGAATTAGCTAAATTATACTGAACTGCAATGTTAAAGTTTTCAAATTCATCAATTTTTAGTAATTTGTAACCTAGCTGTATTTCCAAGCTTAAAACGCCATATGAGCATGCTGGTGTACAATACTATATTTTGTATGAATTTTTTCGCTGATTTTGTCACATTTATGTAGAATTCGCTAAATTGTACAAAACTGTAATGTTAAAGTATTCAAATTCATCATTTTTTGGAATTTGTAACCTGGCTGTATTTCCAAGCTTAAAACGCTATATGAGCATGCTCGTGTACAATACTATATTTTGAATGAATTTTTTCGCTGATTTTGTCATATTTAGGTAGAATTAGCTAAATTATACTGAACTGCAATGTTAAAGTATTCAAATTCATCAATTTTTAGGAATTTGTAACCTGGCTGTATTTTCAAGCTTAAAACGCTATATGAGCATGCTGGTGTACAATACTATATTTTGAATGAATTTTTTTGCTGATTTTGTCATATTTAGGTAGAATTAGCTAAATTATACTGAACTGCAATGTTAAAGTTTTCAAATTCATAAATTTTTAGGAATTTGTAACCTGGCTGTATTTTCAAGCTTAAAACACGATTATAACATGCTGGTGTACAATACTATATTTTGAATGAATTTTTTCACTGATTTTGTCATATTTAGATAGAATTACCTAAATTATACTGAACTGCAATGTTAAAGTATTCAAATTGATCAATTTTTAGTAATTTGTAACCTGGCTGTATTTTCAAGCTTAATACGCTATATGAGCATGCTGGTGTACAATACTATATTTTGAATAAATTTTTTCACTGATTTTGTCACATTTGGGTAGAATTAGCGAACTGCAATGTTAAAGTATTCAAATTCATCATTTTTTAGGAATTTGTAACCTGGCTGTATTTTCAAGCTTAAAATGCTATATGAGCATGCTGGTGTACAATACTATATTTTGAATGATTTTTTTGCTGATTTTGTTATATTAAGTAGAATTAGCTAAATTATACTGAACTGCAATGTTAAAAAAATTCAAATTCATCAATTGTCATCAATTTGTAACCTGGCTGTATTTTCAAGCTTAATACGCTATATGAGCATGCTGGTGTACAATACTATATTTTGAATGAAGTTTTTCACTGAATTTTGTCTCATTTGGGTAGAATTAGCCAACTGCAATGTTAAAGTATTCAAATTCATCATTTTTTAGGAATTTGTAACTTGGCTGTATTTTCAAGCTTTATACGCTATATGAGCATGCTGGTGTACAATACTATATTTTGAATGAATTTTTTCACTGATTTTGTCACATTTAGGTAGAATTAGCTCAATTATACTGAACTGCAATGTTAAAGTATTCAAATTGATCAATTTTTAGGAATTTGTAACCTTGCTGTATTTTCAAGCTTAAAAACGCTATATGAGCATGCTGGTGTACAATACTATATTTTGAATGAATTTTTTCACTGATTTTGTCATATTTAGGTAGAATTAGCTAAATTATACTGAACTGTAATGTTAAAGTATTCAAATTCATCATTTTTTAGTAATTTGTAACCTGGCTGTATTTTCAAGCTTAAAACGCTATAATAACATGCTGGTGTACAATACTATATTTTGAATGAATTTTTTCACTGATTTTGTCACATTTAGGTAGAATTAGCTAAATTATACTGAACTGCAATGTTAAAGTATTCAAATTGATCAATTTTTAGGAATTTGTAACCTAGCTGTATTTTCAAGCTTAAACAGCCATATGAGCATGCTGGTGTACAATATTATATTTTGAATGAAGTTTATTGCTGATTTTGTCATATTTAGGTAGAATTAGCTAAATTATACTGAACTGCAATGTTAAAGTATTCAAATTGATCAATTTTTAGGAATTTGTAACCTGGCTGTATTTTCAAGCTTAAAAAGCTATATGAGCATGCTGGTGTACAATACTATATTTTGAATGAATTTTTTCGCTGATTTTGTCTCATTTGGGTAGAATTAGCCAACTGCAATGTTAAAGTATTCAAATTCATCAATTTTTAAGAATTTGTAACCTTGCGGCATTTCCAAGTTTAAAACGCTTTATAAACATGCTGGTGTACAATACTATATTTTTAATGAATTTTTTCGCTGATTTTGTCATATTTAGGTAGAATTAGCTAAATTATACTGAACTGCAATGTTAAAGTATTCAAATTCATCAATTTTTAGTAATTTGTAACCTGGCTGTATTTTCAAGCTTAAAACGCTATATGAGCACGCTGGTGTACAATACTATATTTTGAATAAAGTTTTTCACTCAATTTTGTCTCATTTGGGTAGAATTAGCCAAATGCAATGTTAAAGTATTCAAATTCATCATTTTTTAGGAATTTGTAACCTGGCTGTATTTTCAAGCTTAAAACGCTATATGACCATGCTGGTGTACAATACTATATTTTGTATGAATTTTTTCGCTGATTTTGTCACATTTATGTAGAATTCGCTAAATTGTACAAAACTGTAATGTTAAAGTATTCAAATTCATCAATTTTTAGGAATTTGTAACCTGGCTGTATTTTCAAGCTTAAAACGCTATATGAGCATGCTCGTGTACAATACTATATTTTGAATGAATTTTTTCGCTGATTTTGTCATATTTAGGTAGCATTAGCTAAATTATACTGAACTGCAATGTTAAAGTATTCAAATTCATCAATTTTTAGGAATTTGTAACCTTGCTGTATTTCCAAGCTTAAAACTTTATATGAACATGCTGGTGTACAATACAATATTTTGAATGAATTTTTTGACTGATTTTTTCACATTTAGGTAGAATTAGCTCAATTATACTGAACTGCAATGTTAAAGTATTCAAATTGATCAATTTTTAGGAATTTGTAACCTGGCTGTATTTTCAAGCTTAAAACGCTATATGAGCATGCTGGTGTACAATACTATATTTTGAATGAATTTTTTTGCTGATTTTGTCATATTTAGGTAGAATTAGCTAAATTATACTGAACTGCAATGTTAAAGTATTCAAATTCATCAATTTTTAGTAATTTGTAACCTGGCTGTATTTTCAAGCTTAAAACGCTATAATAACATGCTGGTGTACAATACTATATTTTGAATGAATTTTTTCACTGATTTTGTCATATTTAGGTAGAATTAGCTAAATTATACTGAACTGCAATGTTAAAGTATTCAAATTTATCAATTTTTAGTAATTTGTAACCTAGCTGTATTTTCAAGCTTAAACCGCCATTAGAGCATGCTGGTGTACAATATTATATTTTGAATGAAGTTTATTGCTGATTTTGTCATATTTAGGTAGAATTAGCTAAATTATACTGAACTGCAATGTTAAAGTTTTCAAATTCATAAATTTTTAGGAATTTGTAACCTGGCTGTATTTTCAAGCTTAAAACACGATTATAACATGCTGGTGTACAATATTATATTTTGAATGAATTTTTTCACTGATTTTGTCATATTTAGGTAGAATTACCTAAATTATACTGAACTGCAATGTTAAAGTATTCAAATTGATCCATTTTTAGTAATTTGTAACCTGGCTGTATTTTCAAGCTTAATACGCTATATGAGCATGCTGGTGTACAATACTATATTTTGAATGAATTTTTTCAATGATTTTGTCACATTTGGGTAGAATTAGCGAACTGCAATGTTAAAGTATTCAAATTCATCATTTTTTAGGAATTTGTAACCTGGCTGTATTTTCAAGCTTAAAATGCTATATGAGCATGCTGGTGTACAATACTATATTTTGAATGATTTTTTTGCTGATTTTGTCATATTTAGGTAGAATTAGCTAAATTATACTGAACTGCAATGTTAAAGTATTCAAATTCATCAATTTTTATCAATTTGTAACCTGGCTGTATTTTCAAGCTTAATACGCTATATGAGCACGCTGGTGTACAATACTATATTTTGAATGAATTTTTTCACTGATTTTGTCACATTTGGGTAGAATTAGCCAACTGCAATGTTAAAGTATTCAAATTCATCATTTTTTAGGAATTTGTAACTTGGCTGTATTTTCAAGCTTTATACGCTATATGAGCATGCTGGTGTACAATACTATATTTTGAATGAATTTTTTCACTGATTTTGTCATATTTAGGTAGAATTAGCTAAATTATACTGAACTGCAATGTTAAAGTATTCAAATTGATCAATTTTTAGGAATTTGTAACCTTGCTGTATTTTCAAGCTTAAAACGCTATATGAGCATGCTGGTGTACAATACTATATTTTGAATGATTTTTTCACTGATTTTGTCATATTTAGGTAGAATTAGCTAAATTATACTGAACTGTAATGTTAAAGTATTCAAATTCATCAATTTTTAGGAATTTGTAACCTGGCTGTATTTTCAAGCTTAAAACGCTATATGAACATGCTGGTGTACAATACTATATTTTGAATGAATTTTTTCACTGATTTTGTCATATTTAGGTAGAATTAGCTAAATTATACTGAACTGCAATGTTAAAGTATTCAAATTTATCAATTTTTAGATAATTTGTAACCTAGCTGTATTTTCAAGCTTAAACCGCCATATGAGCATGCTGGTGTACAATATTATATTTTGAATGAAGTTTATTGCTGATTTTGTCATATTTAGGTAGAATTAGCTAAATTATACTGAACTGCAATGTTAAAGTATTCAAATTGATCAATTTTTAGGAATTTGTAACCTGGCTGTATTTTCAAGCTTAATAAGCTATATGAGCATGCTTGTGTACAATACTATATTTTGAATTAATTTTTTCGCTGATTTTGTCTCATTTGGGTAGAATTAGCCAACTGCAATGTTAAAGTATTCAAATTCATCAATTTATAAGAATTTGTAACCTTGTGGCATTTCCAAGTTTAAAACGCTGTATAAACATGCTGGTGTATAATACTATATTTTTAATGAATTTTTTCACTGATTTTGTCATATTTTGGTAGAATTAGCTAAATTATACTGAACTGCAATGTTAAAGTTTTCAAATTCATCAATTTTTAGTAATTTGTAACCTAGCTGTATTTCCAAGCTTAAAACGCCAAATGAGCATGCTGGTGTACAATACTATATTTTGTATGAATTTTTTCACTGATTTTGTCACATTTATGTAGAATTCGCTAAATTGTACAAAACTGTAATGTTAAACCATTCAAATTCATTATTTTTTAGAATTTGTAACGTAGCTTTATTTCCAAGCTTAAAACGCGATATGAGCATGCTCGTGTACAATACTATATTTTGTATGAATTTTTTTGCTGATTTTGTTTTATTTAGGTAGCATTCGAAAAATTATACTGAACTGCAATGTTAAAGTATTCAAATTCATCAATTTTTAGGAATTTGTAACCTTGCCGTATTTCCAAGCTTAAAACGCTATATGAACATGTTCGTGTACAATACTATATTTTAAATGAATTTTTTGCTGATTTTATCATATTTATGTAGAATTAGCTAAATTATACTGAACTGCAATGTTAAAATATTCAAATTCATCAATTTTTAGGAATTTGTAACCTGGCTGTATTTTCAAGCTTAAAATGCTATATGAGCATGCTGGTGTACAATACTATATTTTGAATGAATTTTTTCACTGATTTTGTCATATTTAGGTAGAATTAGCTAAATTATACTGAACTGCAATGTTAAAGTATTCAAATTCATCAATTTTTAGGAATTTGTAACCTGGCTGTATTTTCAAGCTTAAAACGCTATATGAGCATGCTGGTGTACAATACTATATTTTGAATGAATTTTTTCACTGATTTTGTCATATTTAGGTAGAATTAGCTAAATTATACTGAACTGCAATGTTAAAGTATTCAAATTGATCCATTTTTAGGAATTTGTAACCTGGCTGTATTTTCAAGCTTAATACGCTATATGAGCATGCTGGTGTACAATACTATATTTTGAATGAATTTTTTCGCTGATTTTGTCTCATTTGGGTAGAATTAGCCAACTGCAATGTTAAAGTATTCAAATTCATCAATTTTTAAGAATTTGTAACCTTGCTGCATTTCCAAGTTTAAAATGCTGTATGAACATGCTGGTGTACAATACTATATTTTTAATGAATTTTTTCGCTGATTTTGTCATATTTAGGTAGAATTAGCTAAATTATACTGAACTGCAATGTTAAAGTTTTCAAATTCATCAATTTTTAGTAATTTGTAACCTAGCTGTATTTCCAAGCTTAAAACGCCATATGAGCATGCTGGTGTACAATACTATATTTTGTATGAATTTTTTCGCTGATTTTGTCACATTTAGGTAGAATTACCTAAATTATACTGAACTGCAATGTTAAAGTATTCAAATTCATCAATTTTTAGGAATTTGTAACCTGGCTGTATTTTCAAGCTTAAAACGCTATATGAGCATGCTGGTGTACAATACTATATTTTGAATGAATTTTTTCGCTGATTTTGTCATATTTAGGTAGAATTAGCTAAATTATACTGAACTGCAATGTTAAAGTATTCAAATTCATCAATTTTTAGGAATTTGTAACCTGGCTGTATTTTCAAGCTTAAAACGCTATAATAACATGCTGGTGTACAATATTATATTTTGAATGAATTTTTTCACTGATTTTGTCATATTTAGGTAGAATTAGCTAAATTATACTGAACTGCAATGTTAAAGTATTCAAATTCATCAATTTTTAGGAATTTGTAACCTGGCTGTATTTTCAAGCTTAAAATGCTATATGAACATGCTGGTGTACAATACTATATTTTGAATGATTTTTTTCACTGATTTTGTCTCATTTGGGTAGAATTAGCCAACTGCAATGTTAAAGTATTCAAATTCATCAATTTTTAGGAATTTGTAACCTGGCTGTATTTTCAAGCTTAAAATGCTATATGAACATGCTGGTGTACAATACTATATTTTGAATAAATTTTTTCACTGATTTTGTCATATTTAGGTAGAATTAGCTAAATTATACTGAACTGCAATGTTAAAGTATTCAAATTCATCAATTTTTAGTAATTTGTAACCTAGCTGTATTTTCAAGCTTAAAACGCTATATGAACATGCTGGTGTACAATATTATATTTTGAATGAATTTTTTCGCTGATTTTGTCATATTTAGGTAGAATTAGCTAAATTATACTGAACTGCAATGTTAAAGTATTGAAATTCATCAATTTTTAGGAATTTGTAACCTGGCTGTATTTCCAAGCTTAAAACGCTAAATGAAGATGCTGGTGTACAATATTCTATTTTGAATAAATTTTTTTGCTGATTTTGTCATTTTTAGGTAGAATTAGCTAAACTATACTGAACTGCAATGTTAAAGTATTGAAATTCATCAATTTTTAGGAATTTGTATCCTGGCTGTATTTCCAAGCTTAAAACGCTAAATGAAGATGCTGGTGTACAATACTATATTTTGAATGAATTTTTTCACTGATTTTGTCACATTTAGGTAGAATTAGCTAAATTATACTGAACTGCAATGTTAAAGTATTCAAATTCATCAATTTTTAGGAATTTGTAACCTGGCTGTATTTCCAAGCTTAAAACGCTATATGAACATGCTGGTGTACAATATTATATTTTGAATGAATTTTTTCGCTGATTTTGTCATATTTAGGTAGAATTAGCTAAATTATACTGAACTGCAATGTTAAAGTATTCAAATTCATCAATTTTTAGAAATTTGTAACCTGGCTGTATTTTCAAGCTTAAAACGCTATATGAGCATGCTGGTGTACAATACTATATTTTGTATGAATTTTTTCGCTGATTTTGTCATATTTAGGTAGAATTAGCTAAATTATACTAAACTGCAATGTTAAAGTATTCAAATTCATCAATTTTTAGAAATTTGTAACCTGGCTGTATTTTCAAGCTTAAAATACTATATGAGCATGCTGGTGTACAATATTATATTTTGTATAAATTTTTTCGCTGATTTTGTCTTATTTAGGTAGAATTAGCTAAATTATACTGAACTGCAATGTTAAAGTATTCAAATTCATCAATTTTTAGAAATTTGTAACCTGGCTGTATTTTCAAGCTTAAAACGCTATATGAGCATGCTGGTGTACAATACTATATTTTGAATGAATTTTTTCGCTGATTTTGTCATATTTAGGTAGAATTAGCTAAATTATACTGAACTGCAATGTTAAAGTATTCAAATTCATCAATTTTTAGGAATTTGTAACCTGGCTGTATTTTCAAGCTTAATAAGCTATATGAGCATGCTTGTGTACAATACTATATTTTGAATTAATTTTTTCGCTGATTTTGTCTCATTTGGGTAGAATTAGCCAACTGCAATGTTAAAGTATTCAAATTCATCAATTTTTAAGAATTTGTAACCTTGCGGCATTTCCAAGTTTAAAATGCTGTATAAACATGCTGGTGTATAATACTATATTTTTAATGAATTTTTTCGCTGATTTTGTCATATTTTGGTAGAATTAGCTAAATTATACTGAACTGCAATGTTAAAGTTTTCAAATTCATCAATTTTTAGTAATTTGTAACCTAGCTGTATTTCCAAGCTTAAAACGCCATATGAGCATGCTGGTGTACAATACTATATTTTGTATGAATTTTTTCGCTGATTTTGTCACATTTAGGTAGAATTACCTAAATTATACTGAACTGCAATGTTAAAGTATTCAAATTCATCATTTTTTAGGAATTTGTAACCTGGCTGTATTTCCAAGCTTAAAACGCTATATGAGCATGCTGGTGTACAATACTATATTTTGTATGAATTTTTTCGCTGATTTTGTCTTATTTAGGTAGAATTAGCTAAATTATACTGAACTGCAATGTTAAAGTATTCAAATTCATCAATTTTTAGGAATTTGTAACCTGGCTGTATTTTCAAGCTTAAAACGCTATATGAGCATGCTGGTGTACAATACTATATTTTGAATGAATTTTTTCGCTGATTTTGTCATATTTAGGTAGAATTACCTAAATTATACTGAACTGCAATGTTAAAGTATTCAAATTGATCAATTTTTAGGAATTTGTAACCTGGCTGTATTTTCAAGCTTAAAATGCTGTATGAACATGCTGGTGTACAATACTATATTTTGAATGATTTTTTTCGCTGATTTTGTCTCATTTGGGTAGAATTAGCCATCTGCAATGTTAAAGTATTCAAATTCATCAATTTTTAAGAATTTGTAACCTTGCTGCATTTCCAAGTTTAAAATGCTGTATGAACATGCTGGTGTACAATACTATATTTTGAATAAATTTTTTCACTGATTTTGTCATATTTAGGTAGAATTAGCTAAATTATACTGAACTGCAATGTTAAAGTATTCAAATTCATCAATTTTTAGGAATTTGTAACCTGGCTGTATTTTCAAGCTTAAAACGCTATATGAGCATGCTGGTGTACAATACTATATTTTGAATGAATTTTTTTGCTGATTTTGTCATATTTAGGTAGAATTAGCTAAATTATACTGAACTGTAATGTTAAAGTATTCAAATTCATCAATTTTTAGGAATTTGTAACCTGGCTGTATTTCCAAGCTTAAAACCCGCTAAGACTATGCTGGTGTACAATATTATATTTTGAATGAATTTTTTTGCTGATTTTGTCATATTTAGGTAGAATTAGCTAAACTATACTGAACTGCAATGTTAAAGTATTGAAATTCATCAATTTTTAGGAATTTGTATCCTGGCTGTATTTCCAAGCTTAAAACGCTAAATGAAGATGCTGGTGTACAATACTATATTTTGAATGAATTTTTTCACTGATTTTGTCACATTTAGGTAGAATTAGCTAAATTATACTGAACTGCAATGTTAAAGTATTCAAATTCATCAATTTTTAGGAATTTGTAACCTGGCTGTATTTCCAAGCTTAAAACGCTAAATGAACATGCTGGTGTACAATATTATATTTTGAATGAATTTTTTCGCTGATTTTGTCATATTTAGGTAGAATTAGCTAAATTATACTGAACTGCAATGTTAAAGTATTCAAATTCATCAATTTTTAGTAATTTGTAACCTGGCTGTATTTTCAAGCTTAAAACGCTATATGAGCATGCTGGTGTACAATACTATATTTTGAATGAATTTTTTCGCTGATTTTGTCACATTTAGGTAGAATTAGCTAAATTATACTGAACTGCAATGTTAAAGTTTTCAAATTCATAAATTTTTAGGAATTTGTAACCTGGCTAAATTTTCAAGCTTAAAACACGATTATAACATGCTGGTGTACAATATTATATTTTGAATGAATTTTTTCACTGATTTTGTCATATTTAGGTAGAATTACATAAATTATACTGAACTGCAATGTTAAAGTATTCAAATTGATCCATTTTTAGGAATTTGTAACCTGGCTGTATTTTCAAGCTTAATACGCTATATGAGCATGCTGGTGTACAATACTATATTTTGAATGAATTTTTTCACTGATTTTGTCACATTTGGGTAGAATTAGCGAACTGCAATGTTAAAGTATTCAAATTCATCATTTTTTAGGAATTTGTAACCTGGCTGTATTTTCAAGCTTAAAATGCTATATGAGCATGCTGGTGTACAATACTATATTTTGAATGAATTTTTTTGCTGATTTTGTTATATTTAGGTAGAATTAGCTAAATTATACTGAACTGCAATGTTAAAATAATTCAAATTCATCAATTGTCATCAATTTGTAACCTGGCTGTATTTTCAAGCTTAATACGCTATATGAGCACGCTGGTGTACAATACTATATTTTGAATGAATTTTTTCACTGATTTTGTCACATTTAGGTAGAATTAGCTAAATTATACTGAACTGCAATGTTAAAGTATTCAAATTCATCAATTTTTAGGAATTTGTAACCTGGCTGTATTTTCAAGCTTAAAATGCTATATGAGCATGCTGGTGTACAATACTATATTTTGAATGATTTTTTCACTGATTTTGTCATATTTAGGTAGAATTAGCTAAATTATACTGAACTGTAATGTTAAAGTATTCAAATTCATCAATTTTTAGGAATTTGTAACCTGGCTGTATTTTCAAGCTTAAAACGCTATATGAGCATGCTGGTGTACAATACTATATTTTGAATGAATTTTTTCACTGATTTTGTCACATTTAGGTAGAATTAGCTAAATTATACTGAACTGCAATGTTAAAGTATTCAAATTCATCAATTTTTAGTAATTTGTAACCTAGCTGTATTTCCAAGCTTAAAACGCTATATGAGCATGCTGGTGTACAATACTATATTTTGAATGAATTTTTTCACTGATTTTGTCATATTTAGGTAGAATTAGCTAAATTATACTGAACTGCAATGTTAAAGTATTCAAATTCATCATTTTTTAGGAATTTGTAACCTGGCTGTATTTTCAAGCTTAAAATGCTAAATGAAGATGCTGGTGTACAATATTATATTTTGAATGAATTTTTTTGCTGATTTTGTCATATTTAGGTAGAATTAGCTAAACTATACTGAACTGCAATGTTAAAGTATTCAAATTCATCAATTTTTAGGAATTTGTAACCTTGCTGTATTTTCAAGCTTAAAACGCTATATGAACATGCTGGTGTACAATACTATATTTTGAATGAATTTTTTCACTGATTTTGTCATATTTAGGTAGAATTAGCTCAATTATACTGAACTGCAATGTTAAAGTATTCAAATTTATCAATTTTTAGGAATTTGTAACCTGGCTGTATTTTCAAGCTTAAAACGCGATATGAGCATGCTGGTGTACAATACTATATTTTGAATGAATTTTTTCGCTGATTTTGTCATATTTAGGTAGAATTAGCTAAATTATACTGAACTGCAATGTTAAAGTATTCAAATTCATCAATTTTTAGTAATTTGTAACCTGGCTGTATTTCCAAGCTTAAAACGCTATATGAGCATGCTGGTGTACAATACTATATTTTGTATGAATTTTTTCGCTGATTTTGTCACATTTATGTAGAATTCGCTAAATTGTACAAAACTGTAATGTTAAAGTATTCAAATTCATCATTTTTTGGAATTTGTAACATAGCTGTATTTCCAAGCTTAAAACGCGATATGAGCATGCTCGTGTACAATACTATATTTTGAATGAATTTTTTTGCTGATTTTGTCTTATTTAGGTAGCATTCGAAAAATTATACTGAACTGCAATGTTAAAGTATTCAAATTCATCAATTTTTAGGAATTTGTAACCTTGCCGTATTTCCAAGCTTAAAACGCTATATGAACATGCTGGTGTACAATACTATATTTTGAATGAATTTTTTGCTGATTTTGTCATATTTAGGTAGAATTAGCTAAATTATACTGAACTGCAATGTTAAAGTATTCAAATTGATCAATTTTTAGGAATTTGTAACCTGGCTGTATTTTCAAGCTTAATAAGCTATATGAGCATGCTTGTGTACAATACTATATTTTGAATTAATTTTTTCACTGATTTTGTCTCATTTGGGTAGAATTAGCCAACTGCAATGTTAAAGTATTCAAATTCATCAATTTTTAAGAATTTGTAACCTTGCGGCATTTCCAAGTTTAAAATGCTGTATAAACATGCTGGTGTATAATACTATATTTTTAATGAATTTTTTCGCTGATTTTGTCATATTTTGGTAGAATTAGCTAAATTATACTGAACTGCAATGTTAAAGTTTTCAAATTCATCAATTTTTAGTAATTTGTAACCTAGCTGTATTTCCAAGCTTAAAACGCCATATGAGCATGCTGGTGTACAATACTATATTTTGTATGAATTTTTTCGCTGATTTTGTCACATTTATGTAGAATTCGCTAAATTGTACAAAACTGTAATGTTAAAGTATTCAAATTCATCATTTTTTGGAATTTGTAACGTAGCTGTATTTCCAAGCTTAAAACGCGATATGAGCATGCTCGTGTACAATACTATATTTTGTATGAATTTTTTAGCTGATTTTGTCTTATTTAGGTAGCATTCATAAATTATACTGAACTGCAATGTTAAAGTATTGAAATTCATTATTTTTTACTATTTTGTAACCTGGCTGTATTTTCAAGCTTAAAACGCTATAATAACTTGCTGGTGTACAATATTATATTTTGAATGAATTTTTTCACTGATTTTGTCATATTTAGGTAGAATTAGCTAAATTATACTGAACTGCAATGTTAAAGTATTCAAATTGATCAATTTTTAGGAATTTGTAACCTGGCTGTATTTTCAAGCTTAAAATGCTGTATGAGCATGCTGGTGTACAATACTATATTTTGAATGATTTTTTTCGCTGATTTTGTCTCATTTGGGTAGAATTAGCCATCTGCAATGTTAAAGTATTCAAATTCATCAATTGTTAAGAATTTGTAACCTTGCTGCATTTCCAAGTTTAAAATGCTGTATGAACATGCTGGTGTACAATACTATATTATGAATAAATTTTTTCACCGATTTTGTCATATTTAGGTAGAATTAGCTAAATTATACTGAACTGCAATGTTAAAGTATTCAAATTCATCAATTTTTAGTAATTTGTAACCTAGCTGTATTTTCAAGCTTAAAACGCTATATGAGCATGCTGGTGTACAATACTATATTTTGTATGAATTTTTTCACTGATTTTGTCACATTTAGGTTGAATTAGCTAAATTATACTGAACTGTAATGTTAAAGTATTCAAATTCATCATTTTTTAGGAATTTGTAACCTGGCTGTATTTTCAAGCTTAAAATGCTATGCTGGTGTACAATACTATATTTTGAATGAATTTTTTTGCTGATTTTGTTATATTTAGGTAGAATTAGCTAAACTAAACTGAACTGCAATGTTAAAATATTCAAATTCATCAACTGTTATCAATTTGTAACCTGGCTGTATTTTCAAGCTTAATACTCTATATGAGCATGCTGGTGTTCAATACTATATTTTGAATGAATTTTTTCACTGATTTTGTCACATTTAGGTAGAATTAGCTCAATTATACTGAACTGCAATGTTAAAGTATTCAAATTGATCAATTTTTAGGAATTTGTAACCTTGCTGTATTTTCAAGCTTAAAACGCTATATGAGCATGCTGGTGTACAATACTATATTTTGAATGATTTTTTCACTGATTTTGTCATATTTAGGTAGAATTAGCTAAATTATACTGAACTGTAATGTTAAAGTATTCAAATTCATCATTTTTTAGTAATTTGTAACCTGGCTGTATTTTCAAGCTTAAAACGCTATAATAACATGCTGGTGTACAATACTATATTTTGTATGAATTTTTTCGCTGATTTTGTCACATTTATGTAGAATTCGCTAAATTGTACAAAACTGTAATGTTAAAGTATTCAAATTCATAAATTTTTAGGAATTTGTAACCTGGCTGTATTTTCAAGCTCAAAACACGATTATAACATGCTGGAGTACAATATGACATTTTGAATGATTTTTTTGCTGATTTTGTTATATTAAGTAGAATTAGCTAAATTATACTGAACTGCAATGTTAAAATAATTCAAATTCATGAATTTTTATCAATTTGTAACCTGGCTGTATTTTCAAGCTTAATACGCGATATGAGCATGCTGGTGTTCAATACTCTATTTTGTATGAATTTTTTCGCTGATTTTATCACATTTAGGTAGAATTTGCTTAATTATACTAAACTGCAATGTTAAAATATTCAAATTCATCAGTTTTTAGTAATTTGTAACCTGGCTGTATTTTCAAGCTTAAAATGCTATATGAGCACGCTGGTGTACAATACTATATTTTGAATGATTTTTTTGCTGATTTTGTTATATTCAGTAGAATTAGCTAAATTATACTGAACTGCAATGGTAAAAAAATTCAAATTCATCAATTGTCATCAATTTGTAACCTGGCTGTAGTTTCAAGCTTAATACGCTATATGAGCACGCTGGTGTTCAATACTATATTTTGTATGAATTTTTTCACTGATTTTGTCACATTTAGGTAGAATTCGCTTAATTATACTGAACTGCAATGTTAAAGTATTCAAATTCATCAGTTTTTAGTAATTTGTAACCTGGCTGTATTTTCAAGCTTAAAACGCTATATGTGCACGCTGGTGTACAATAATATATTTTGAATGATTTTTTCGCTGATTTTGTCATATTTAGGTAGAATTACCTAAATTATACTGAACTGCAATGTTAAAGTATTCAAATTGATCAATTTTTAGGAATTTGTAATATGGCTGTATTTTCAAGTTTAATACGCTATATGAGCATGCAGGTGTACAATACTATATTTTGAATGAAGTTTTTCACTGATTTTGTCTCATTTGGGTAGAATTAGCCAACTGCAATGTTAAAGTATTCAAATTCATCAATTTTTAAGAATTTTTAACCTTGCTGCATTTCCAAGTTTAAAACGCTGTATGAACATGCTGGTGTACAATACTATATTTTGAATAAATTTTTTCACTGATTTTGTCATATTTAGGTAGAATTAGCTAAATTATACTGAACTGCAATGTTAAAGTATTCAAATTCATAAATTTTTAGGAATGTGTAATTTGGCTGTATTTCCAAGCTTAAAACCCGCTAAGAACATGCTGGTGTACAATCTTATATTTTGAATGAACTTTTTTGTTGATTTTGTCATATTGAGGTAGAATTACCTAAATTATACTGAACTGCAATGTTAACGTATTCAAATTCATCAATTTTTAGTAATTTGTAACTTGACTGTATTTTCAAGCTTAAAACGCTATATGAGCACGCTGGTTTACAATATTATATTTTAAATGAATTTTTGACTGATTTTGTCATATTGAGGTAGATTTAGCTAAATTATACTGAACTGCATTGTTAAAGTATTCAAATTGATGAATTTTTAGGAATTTGTAACCTGGCTGTATTTTCAAGCTTAATATGCTATATGATGACCATGCTCGTGTACAATACTATATTTTGAATGAATTTTTTCGTTGATTTTGTCTCACTTGGGTAGAATTAGCCAACTGCAATGTTAAAGTATTAAAATTCATCAATTTTTAAGAATTTGTAACTTTGCTGCATTTCCAAGTTTGAAACGCTGTATGAACATGCTGGTGTACAATACTATATTTTGAATGAATTTTTTCGTTGATTTTGTCATATTTAGGTAGAATTAGCTAAATTATACTGAATTACAATGTTAAAGTATTCAAATTCATCAATTTTTAGGAATTTGTAACCTTGCTTTATTTCCAAGCTTAAAACGCCATATGAGCATGCTGGTGTATAATACTATATTTTGAATGAATTTTTTCGTTGATTTTGTCATATTTAGGTAGAATTAGCTAAATTATACTGAACTGCATTGTTAAAGTATTCAAATTGAATAATTTTTAGGAATTTGTAACCTGGCTGTATTTTCAAGCTTAATACGCTATATGAGCATGCTGGTGTACAATACTATATTTTGAATAAATTTTTTCACTGATTTTGTCACATTTGGGTAGAATTAGCGAACTGCAATATTAAAGTAATCAAATTCACATTTTTTAGGAATTTGTAACCTGGCTGTATTTTCAAGCTTAAAATGCTATATGAGCATGCTGGTGTACAATACTATATTTTGAATGAATTTTTTTGCTGATTTTGTTATATTTAGGTAGAATTAGCTAAACTATACTGAACTGCAATGTTAAAATATTCAAATTCATCAACTGTTATCAATTTGTAACCTGGCTGTATTTTCAAGCTTAATACTCTATATGAGCATGCTGGTGTTCAATACTATATTTTGAATAAATTTTTTCACTGATTAGGTCTCATTTGGGTAGAATTAGCCAACTGCAATGTTAAAGTATTCAAATTCATCAATTTTTAAGAATTTGTAACATTGCTGCATTTCCAAGTTTGAAATGCTGTATGAACATGCTGGTGTACAATACTATATTTTGAATAAATTTTTTCACTGATTTTGTCATATTTAGGTAGAATTAGCTAAATTATACTGAACTGCAATGTTAAAGTTTTCAAATTCATCAATTTTTAGGAATTTGTAACCTAGCTGTATTTCCAAGCTTAAAACGCCATATGAGCATGCTGGTGTACAATACTATATTTTGTATGAATTTTTTTGCTGATTTTGTCTTATTTAGGTAGCATTCGAAAAATTATACTGAACTGCAATGTTAAAGTATTCAAATTCATCATTTTTTAGTATTTTGTAACCTGGCTGTATTTTCAAGCTTAAAACGCTATAATAACTTGCTGGTATACAATATTATATTTTGAATGAATTTTTTTAATGATTTTGTCATATTTAGGTAGAATTACCTAAATTATACTGAACTGCAATGTTAAAGTATTCAAATTGATCAATTTTTAGTAATTTGTAACCTAGCTGTATTTTCAAGCTTAAAACGCTATATGAGCATGCTGGTGTACAATACTATATTTTGTTTGAATTTTTTCACCGATTTTGTAACATTTATGTTGAATTAGCTAAATTATACTGAACTGTAATGTTAAAGTATTCAAATTCATCATTTTTTAGGAATTTGTAACCTGGCTGTATTTTCAAGCTTAAAATGCTATAATGACCATGCTGGTGTACAATACTATATTTTGAATGAATTTTTTTGCTGATTTTGTTATATTTAGGTAGAATTAGCTAAACTAAACTGAACTGCAATGATAAAATATTCAAATTCATCAACTGTTATCAATTTGTAACCTAGCTGTATTTTCAAGCTTAATACTCTATATGAGCATGGTGGTGTTCAATACTATATTTTGAATGAATTTTTTACTGATTTTTTCACATTTAGGTAGAATTAGCTCAATTATACTAAACTGCAATGTTAAAATATTCAAATTCATCAGTTTTTAGTAATTTGTAACCTGGCTGTATTTTCAAGCTTAAAACCCTATATGTGCACGCTCGTCTACAATAATATATTTTGAATTATTTTTTCGCTGATTTTGTCATATTTAGGTAGAATTACCTAAATTATACTGAACTGCAATGTTAAAGTTTTCAAATTGATCAATTTTTAGGAATTTGTAACATGGCTGTATTTTCAAGTTTAATAAGCTATATGAGCATGCTGGTGTACAATACTATATTTTGAATGAAGTTTTTCACTGATTTTGTCTCATTTGGGTAGAATTAGCCAACTGCAATGTTAAAGTATTCAAATTCATAAATTTTTAGGAATTTGTAACCTACCTGTATTTTCAAGCTTAAAACACGATAATAACATGCTGGTGTACAATCTTATATTTTGAATGAACTTTTTTGTTGATTTTGTCATATTGAGGTAGAATTACCTAAATTATACTGAACTGCAATGTTAACGTATTCAAATTCATCAATATTTAGTAATTTGTAACTTGACTGTATTTTCAAGCTTAAAACGCTATATGAGCACGCTGGTTTACAATATTATATTTTAAATGAATTTTTTACTGATTTTGTCATATTTAGGTAGATTTAGCTAAATTATACTGAACTGCATTGTTAAAGTATTCAAATTGATGAATTTTTAGGAATTTGTAAACTGGCTGTATTTTCAAGCTTAATACGCTATATGACCATGCTCGTGTACAATACTATATTTTGAATGAATTTTTCACTGATTTTGTCATATTTAGGTAGAATTAGCTAAATTATACTGAACTGTAATGTTAAATTATTCAAATTCATCATTTTTTAGTAATTTGTAACCTGGCTGTATTTTCAAGCTTAAAACGCTATAATAACATGCTGGTGTACAATATTATATTTTGAATGAATTTTTTCACTGATTTTGTCACATTTAGGTAGAATTCTCTTAATTATACTAAACTGCAATGTTAAAATATTCAAATTCATCAGTTTTTAGTAATTTGTAACCTGGCTGTATTTTCAAGCTTAAAACCCTATATGTGCACGCTGGTGTACAATAATATATTTTGAATGATTTTTTCGCTGATTTTGTCATATTTAGGTAGAATTACCTAAATTATACTGAACTGCAATGTTAAAGTATTCAAATTGATCAATTTTTAGGAATTTGTAATATGGCTGTATTTTCAAGTTTAATACGCTATATGAGCATGCTGGTGTACAATACTATATTTTGAATGAAGTTTTTCACTGATTTTGTCTCATTTGGGTAGAATTAGCCAACTGCAATGTTAAAGTATTCAAATTCATCAATTTTTAAGAATTTTTAACCTTGCTGCATTTCCAAGTTTAAAACGCTGTATGAACATGCTGGTGTACAATACTATATTTTGAATAAATTTTTCATTGATTTTGTCATATTTAGGTAGAATTAGCTAAATTATACTGAACTGCAATGTTAAAGTATTGAAATTGATCAATTTTTAGGAATTTGTAACCTTGCTGTATTTTCAAGCTTAAAACGCTATATGAGCATGCTGGTGTACAATACTATATTTTGAATGATTTTTTCACTGATTTTGTCATATTTAGGTAGAATTAGCTAAATTATACTGAACTGTAATGTTAAATTATTCAAATTCATCATTTTTTAGTAATTTGTAACCTGGCTGTATTTTCAAGCTTAAAACGCCATATGGGCATGCTGGTGTACAATACTATATTTTGTATGAATTTTTTCGCTGATTTTGTCACATTTATGTAGAATTCGATAAATTGTACAAAACTGTAATGTTGAAGTATTCAAATTCATAAATTTTTAGGAATTTGTAACCTGGCTGTATTTTCAAGCTTAAAACACGATTATAACATGCTGGTGTACAATATGACATTTTGAATGAATTTTTTCACTGATATTGTCATATTTAGATAGAATTACCTAAATTATACTGAACTGCAATGTTAAAGTATTCAAATTGATGAATTTTTAGTAATTTGTAACCTGGCTGTATTTTCAAGCTTAATACGCTATATGAGCATGCTGGTGTTCAATACTATATTTTGAATAAATTTTTTCAATGATTTTGTAACATTTGGGTAGAATTAGCAAACTGCAATGTTAAAGTCTTCAAATTCATCATTTTTTAGGAATTTGTAACCTGGCTGTATTTTCAAGCTTAAAATGCTATATGAGCACGCTGGTGTACAATACTATATTTTGAATGATTTTTTTGCTGATTTTGTTATATTAAGTAGAATTAGCTAAATTATACTGAACTGCAATGTTAAAATAATTCAAATTCATTAATTGTCATCAATTTGTAACCTGGCTGTATTTTCAAGCTTAATACGCGATATGAGCACGCTGGTGTTCAATACACTATTTTGTATGAATTTTTTCGCTGATTATATCACATTTAGGTAGAATTTGCTTAATTATACTAAACTGCAATGTTAAAATAGTCAAATTCATCAGTTTTTAGTAATTTGTAACCTGGTTGTATTTTCAAGCTTAAAATGCTATATGAGCATGCTGGTGTACAATACTATATTTTGAATGATTTTTTTGCTGATTTTGTTATATTAAGTAGAATTAGCTAAATTATACTGAACTGCAATGGTAAAAAAATTCAAATTCATCAATTGTCATCAATTTGTAACCTGGCTGTAGTTTCAAGCTTAATACGCTATATGAGCACGCTGGTGTTCAATACTCTCTTTTGTATGAATTTTTTCACTGATTTTGTCACATTTAGGTAGAATTCGCTTAATTATACTAAACTGCAATGTTAAAATATTCAAATTCATCAGTTTTTAGTAATTTGTAACCTGGCTGTATTTTCAAGCTTAAAACCCTAAATGTGCACGCTCGTCTACAATAATATATTTTGAATGATTTTTTCGCTGATTTTGTCATATTTAGGTAGAATTACCTAAATTATACTGAACTGCAATGTTAAAGTATTCAAATTGATCAATTTTTAGGAATTTGTAACCTGGCTGTATTTTCAAGCTTAATAAGCTATATGAGCATGCTGGTGTACAATACTATATTTTGAATGAAGTTTTTCACTGATTTTGTCTCATTTGGGTAGAATTAGCCAACTGCAATGTTAAAGTATTCAAATTCATCAATTTTTAAGAATTTGTAACCTTGCTGCATTTCCAAGTTTAAAACGCTGTATGAACATGCTGGTGTACAATACTATATTTTGAATAAATTTTTTCACTGATTTTGTCATATTTAGGTAGAATTAGCTAAATTATACTGAACTGCAATGTTAAAGTATTCAAATTGATCAATTTTTAGGAATTTGTAACCTTGCTGTATTTTCAAGCTTAAAACACTATATGAGCATGCTGGTGTACAATACTATATTTTGAATGAATTTTTTCACTGATTTTGTCATATTTAGGTAGAATTAGCTAAATTATACTGAACTGTAATGTTAAATTATTCAAATTCATCATTTTTTAGTAATTTGTAACCTGGCTGTATTTTCAAGCTTAAAACGCCTTATGGGCATGCTGGTGTACAATACTATATTTTGTATGAATTTTTTCGCTGATTTTGTCACATTTATGTAGAATTAGCTAAATTATACTGAACTGCAATGTTAAAGTATTCAAATTCATAAATTTTTAGGAATTTGTAACCTGGCTGTATTTTCAAGCTTAAAACACGATTATAACATGCTGGTGTACAATATTACATTTTGAATGAATTTTTTCACTGATATTGTCATATTTAGATAGAATTACCTAAATTATACTGAACTGCAATGTTAAAGTATTCAAATTGATGAATTTTTAGTAATTTGTAACCTGGCTGTATTTTCAAGCTTAATACGCTATATGAGCATGCTGGTGTACAATACTATATTTTGAATAAATTTTTTCAATGATTTTGTCACATTTGGGTAGAATTAGCGAACTGCAATGTTAAAGTATTCAAATTCATCATTTTTTAGGAATTTGTAACCTGGCTGTATTTTCAAGCTTAAAATGCTATATGAGCACGCTGGTGTACAATACTATATTTTGAATGATTTTTTTGCTGATTTTGTTATATTAAGTAGAATTAGCTAAATTATACTGAACTGCAATGTTAAAAAAATTCAAATTCATCAATTGTCATCAATTTGTAACCTGGCTGTATTTTCAAGCTTAATACGCTATATGAGCACGCTGGTGTTCAATACTCTATTTTGTATGAATTTTTTCGCTGATTATATCACATTTAGGTAGAATTTGCTTAATTATACTAAACTGCAATGTTAAAATAGTGAAATTCATCAGTTTTTAGTAATTTGTAACCTGGTTGTATTTTCAAGCTTCAAATGCTATATGAGCACGTTGGTGTACAATACTATATTTTGAATGATTTTTTTGCTGATTTTGTTATATTAAGTAGAATTAGCTAAATTATACTGAACTGCAATGGTAAAAAAATTCAAATTCATCAATTGTCATCAATTTGTAACCTGGCTGTATTTTCAAGCTTAATACGCTATATGAGCACGCTGGTGTTCAATACTCTATTTTGTATGAATTTTTTCACTGATTTTGTCACATTTAGGTAGAATTCGCTTAATTATACTAAACTGCAATGTTAAAATATTCAAATTCATCAGTTTTTAGTAATTTGTAACCTGGCTGTATTTTCAAGCTTAAAACCCTATATGTGCACGCTCGTCTACAATAATATATTTTGAATGATTTTTTCGCTGATTTTGTCATATTTAGGTAGAATTACCTAAATTATACTGAACTGCAATGTTAAAGTATTCAAATTGATCAATTTTTAGGAATTTGTAACATGGCTGTATTTTCAAGTTTAATAAGCTATATGAGCATGCTGGTGTACAATACTATATTTTGAATGAAGTTTTTCACTGATTTTGTCTCATTTGGGTAGAATTAGCCAACTGCAATGTTAAAGTATTCAAATTCATAAATTTTTAGGAATTTGTAACCTACCTGTATTTTCAAGCTTAAAACACGATAATAACATGCTGGTGTACAATCTTATATTTTGAATGAACTTTTTTGTTGATTTTGTCATATTGAGGTAGAATTACCTAAATTATACTGAACTGCAATGTTAACGTATTCAAATTCATCAATTTTTAGTAATTTGTAACTTGACTGTATTTTCAAGCTTAAAACGCTATATGAGCATGCTGGTTTACAATATTATATTTTAAATGAATTTTTTACTGATTTTGTCATATTTAGGTAGATTTAGCTAAATTATACTGAACTGCATTGTTAAAGTATTCAAATTGATGAATTTTTAGGAATTTGTAACCTGGCTGTATTTTCAAGCTTAATACGCTATATGACCATGCTGGTGTACAATACTATATTTTGAATGAATTTTTCACTGATTTTGTCATATTTAGGTAGAATTAGCTAAATTATACTGAACTGTAATGTTAAAGTATTCAAATTCATCATTTTTTAGTAATTTGTAACCTGGCTGTATTTTCAAGCTTAAAACGCTATAATAACATGCTGGTGTACAATATTATATTTTGAATGAATTTTTTCACTGATTTTGTCACATTTAGGTAGAATTCTCTTAATTATACTAAACTGCAATGTTAAAATATTCAAATTCATCAGTTTTTAGTAATTTGTAACCTGGCTGTATTTTCAAGCTTAAAACCCTATATGTGCATGCTGGTGTACAATAATATATTTTGAATGATTTTTTCGCTGATTTTGTCATATTTAGGTAGAATTACCTAAATTATACTGAACTGCAATGTTAAAGTATTCAAATTGATCAATTTTTAGGAATTTGTAATATGGCTGTATTTTCAAGTTTAATATGCTATATGAGCATGCTGGTGTACAATACTATATTGTGAATGAAGTTTTTCACTGATTTTGTCTCATTTGGGTAGAATTAGCCAACTGCAATGTTAAAGTATTCAAATTCATCAATTTTTAAGAATTTTTAACCTTGCTGCATTTCCAAGTTTAAAACGCTGTATGAACATGCTGGTGTACAATACTATATTTTTAATAAATTTTTTCACTGATTTTGTCATATTTCGGTAGAATTAGCTAAATTATACTGAACTGCAATGTTAAAGTATTCAAATTCATAAATTTTTAGGAATTTGTAACCTGGCTGTATTTTCAAGCTTAAAACACGATAATAACATGCTGGTGTACAATACTATATTTTGAATGAACTTTTTTGTTGATTTTGTCATATTGAGGTAGAATTACCTAAATTATACTGAACTGCAATGTTAACGTATTCAAATTCATCAATTTTTAGTAATTTGTAACTTGACTGTATTTTCAAGCTTAAAACGCTATATGAGCACGCTGGTTTACAATATTATATTTTAAATGAATTTTTTACTGATTGTGTCATATTGAGGTAGATTTAGCTAAATTATACTGAACTGCATTGTTAAAGTATTCAAATTGATGAATTTTTAGGAATTTGTAACCTGGCTGTATTTTCAAGCTTAATATGCTATATGACCATGCTGGTGTACAATACTATATTTTGAATGAATTTTTTCGTTGATTTTGTCTCACTTGGGTAGAATTAGCCAACTGCAATGTTAAAGTATTAAAATTCATCAATTTTTAAGAATTTGTAACTTTGCTGCATTTCCAAGTTTGAAACGCTGTATGAACATGCTGGTGTACAATACTATATTTTGAATGAATTTTTTCGTTGATTTTGTCATATTTAGGTAGAATTACCTAAATTATACTGAATTACAATGTTAAAGTATTCAAATTCATCAATTTTTAGGAATTTGTAACCTTGCTGTATTTCCAAGCTTAAAACGCCATATGAGCATGCTGGTGTATAATACTATATTTTGAATGAATTTTTTCGTTGATTTTGTCATATTTAGGTAGAATTAGCTAAATTATACTGAACTGCATTGTTAAAGTATTCAAATTGAATAATTTTTAGAAATTTGTAACCTGGCTGTATTTTCAAGCTTAAAACGCTATAATAACATGCTGGTGTACAATATTATATTTTGAATGAATTTTTTCACTGATTTTGTCATATTTAGGTAGAATTACCTAAATTATACTGAACTGCAATGTTAAAGTATTCAAATTTATCAATTTTTAGTAATTTGTAACCTAGCTGTATTTTCAAGCTTAAACGGCCAGATGGGCATGCTGGTGTACAATACTATATTTTGTATGAATTTTTTCGCTGATTTTGTCACATTTATGTAGAATTCGATAAATTGTACAAAACTGTAATGTTAAAAGATTCAAATTCATCATTTTTTGGAATTTGTAATGTAGCTGTATTTCCAAGCTTAAAACGCGATATGAGCTTGCTCGTGTACAATACTATATTTTGTATGAATTTTTTGCTGATTTTGTCTTATTTAGGTAGCATTCGAAAAATTATACTGAACTGCAATGTTAAAGTATTCAAATTCATCAATTTTTAAGAATTTGTAACATTGCTGCATTTCCAAGTTTGAAACGCTGTATGAACATGCTGGTGTACAATACTTTATTTTGAATAAATTTTTTCACTGACTTTGTTATATTTAGGTAGAATTAGCTAAATTATACTGAACTGCAATGTTAAAGTATTCAAATTTATCAATTTTTAGTAATTTGTAACCTAGCTGTATTTTCAAGCTTAAACCGCCATATGAGCATGCTGGTGTACAATATTATATTTTGAATGAAGTTTATTGCTGATTTTGTCATATTTAGGTAGAATTAGCTAAATTATACTGAACTGCAATGTTAAAGTATTCAAATTGATCAATTTTTAGGAATTTGTAACCTGGCTGTATTCTCAAGCTTAATAAGCGATATGAGCATGCTTGTGTACAGTACTATATTTTGAATTAATTTTTTCGCTGATTTTGTCTCATTTGGGTAGAATTAGCCAACTGCAATGTTAAAGTATTCAAATTCATCAATTTTTAAGAATTTGTAACCTTGCGGCATTTCCAAATTTTAAATGCTGTATAAACATGCTGGTGTATAATACTATATTTTTAATGAATTTTTTCGCTGATTTTGTCATATTTTGGTAGAATTAGCTAAATTATACTGAACTGCAATGTTAAAGTTTTCAAATTCATCAATTTTTAGTAATTTGTAACCTAGCTGTATTTCCAAGCTTAAAACGCCATATGAGCATGCTGGTGTACAATACTATATTTTGTATGAATTTTTTCGCTGATTTTGTCACATTTATGTAGAATTCGCTAAATTGTACAAAACTGAAATGTTAAAGTATTCAAATTCATCATTTTTTGGAATTTGTAACGTACCTGTATTTCCAAGCTTAAAACGCCATATGAGCATGCTGGTGTACAATACTATATTTTGTATGAATTTTTTCGCTGATTTTGTCACATTTATGTAGAATTCGCTAAATTGTACAAAACTGAAATGTTAAAGTATTCAAATTCATCATTTTTTGGAATTTGTAACGTAGCTTTATTTCCAAGCTTAAAACGCGATATGAGCATGCTCGTGTACAATACTATATTTTGTATGAATTTTTTTGCTGATTTTGTTTTATTTAGGTAGCATTCGAAAAATTATACTGAACTGCAATGTTAAAGTTTTCAAATTCATCAATTTTTAGGAATTTGTAACCTTGCCGTATTTCCAAGGTTAAAACGCTATATGAACATGTTCGTGTACAATACTATATTTTGAATGAATTTTTTGCTGATTTTATCATATTTATGTAGAATTAGCTAAATTATACTGAACTGCAATGTTAAATTATTCAAATTCATCAATTTTTAGGAATTTGTAACCTGGCTGTATTTTCAAGCTTAATAAGCTATATGAGCATGGTTGTGTACAGTACTATATTTTGAATTAATTTTTTCGCTGATTTTGTCTCATTTGGGTAGAATTAGCCAACTGCAATGTTAAAGTATTCAAATTCATCAATTTTTAAGAATTTGTAACCTTGCGGCATTTCCAAGTTTTAAATGCTGTATAAACATGCTGGTGTATAATACTATATTTTTAATGAATTTTTTCGCTGATTTTGTCATATTTTGGTAGAATTAGCTAAATTATACTGAACTGCAATGTTAAAGTTTTCAAATTCATCAATTTTTAGTAATTTGTAACCTAGCTGTATTTCCAAGCTTAAAACGCCATATGAGCATGCTGGTGTACAATACTATATTTTGTATGAATTTTTTCGCTGATTTTGTCACATTTATGTAGAATTCGCTAAATTGTACAAAACTGTAATGTTAAAGTATTCAAATTCATCATTTTTTGGAATTTGTAACGTAGCTGTATTTCCAAGCTTAAAACGCGATATGAGCATGCTCGTGTACAATACTATATTTTGTATGAATTTTTTTGCTGATTTTGTCTTATTTAGGTAGCATTCGAAAAATTATACTGAACTGCAATGTTAAAGTATTCAAATTCATCATTTTTTAGTATTTTGTAACCTGGCTGTATTTTCAAGCTTAAAACGCTATAATAACTTGCTGGTGTACAATATTATATTTTGAATGAATTTTTTCAATGATTTTGTCATATTTAGGTAGAATTACCTAAATTATACTGAACTGCAATGTTAAAGTATTCAAATTGATCAATTTATTGGAATTTGTAACCTGGCTGTATTTTCAAGCTTAAAATGCTGTATGAACATGCTGGTGTACAATACTATATTTTGAATGATTTTTTTCGCTGATTTTGTCTCATTTGGGTAGAATTAGCCATCTGCAATGTTAAAGTATTCAAATTCATCAATTTTTAAGAATTTGTAACCTTGCTGCATTTCCAAGTTTAAAATGCTGTATGGACATGCTGGTGTAAAATAATATATTTTGAATAAATTTGTTCACTGATTTTGTCATATTTAGGTAGAATTAGCTAAATTTTACTGAACTGCAATGTTAAAGTATTCAAATTCATCAATTTTTAGTAATTTGTAACCTAGCTGTATTTTCAAGCTTAAAACGCTATATGTGCATGCTGGTGTACAATACTATATTTTGTATGAATTTTTTCACCGATTTTGTAGCATTTATGTTGAATTAGCTAAATTATACTGAACTGTAATGTTAAAGTATTCAAATTCATCATTTTTTAGGAATTTGTAACCTGGCTGTATTTTCAAGCTTAAAATGCTATATGAGCATGCTGGTGTACAATACTATATGTTGAATGAATTTTTTTGCTGATTTTGTTATATTTAGGTAGAATTAGCTAAACTAAACTGAACTGCAATGATAAAATATTCAAATTCATCAACTGTTATCAATTTGTAACCTAGCTGTATTTTCAAGCTTAATACTCTATATGAGCATGGTGGTGTTCAATACTATATTTTGAATGAATTTTTTACTGATTTTTTTCACATTTAGGTAGAATTAGCTCAATTATACTGAACTGCAATGTTAAAGTATTCAAATTGATCAATTTTTAGGAATTTGTAACCTTGCTGTATTTTCAAGCTTAAAACGCTATATGAGCATGCTGGTGTACAATACTATATTCTGAATGATTTTTTCACTGATTTTGTCATATTTAGGTAGAATTACCTAAATTATACTGAACTGCAATGTTAAAGTATTCAAATTTATCAATTTTTAGTAATTTGTAACCTAGCTGTATTTTCAAGCTTAAACTGCCATATGGGCATGCTGGTGTACAATACTATATTTTGTATGAATTTTTTCGCTGATTTTGTCACATTTATGTAGAATTCGATAAATTGTACAAAACTGTAATGTTTTTTAAAAGATTCAAATTCATCATTTTTTGGAATTTGTAACGTAGCTGTATTTCCAAGCTTAAAACGCGATATGAGCTTGCTCGTGTACAATACTATATTTTGTATGAATTTTTTGCTGATTTTGTCTTATTTAGGTAGCATTCGAAAAATTATACTGAACTGCAATGTTAAAGTATTCAAATTCATAAATTTTTAGGAATTTGTAACCTGGCTGTATTTTCAAGCTTAAAACCCGATTATAACATGCTGGTGTACAATATTATATTTTGAATGAATTTTTTCACTGATTTTGTCATATTTAGATAGAATTACCTAAATTATACTGAACTGCAATGTTAAAGTATTCAAATTGATGAATTTTTAGTAATTTGTAACCTGGCTGTATTTTCAAGCTTAATACGCTATATGAGCATGCTGGTGTACAATACTATATTTTGAATAAATTTTTTCAATGATTTTGTCACATTTGGGTAGAATTAGCGAACTGCAATGTTAAAGTATTCAAATTCATCATTTTTTAGGAATTTGTAACCTGGCTGTATTTTCAAGCTTAAAATGCTGTATGAGCACGCTGGTGTGCAATACTATATTTTGAATGATTTTTTTGCTGATTTTGTTATATTAAGTAGAATTAGCTAAATTATACTGAACTGCAATGTTAAAATAATTCAAATTTATTAATTTTTATCAATTTGTAACCTGGCTGTATTTTCAAGCTTAATACGCGATATGAGCACGCTGGTGTTCAATACTCTATTTTGTATGAATTTTTTCGCTGATTATATCACATTTAGGTAGAATTTGCTTAATTATACTAAACTGCAATGTTAAAATAGTCAAATTCATCAGTTTTTAGTAATTTGTAACCTGGCTGTATTTTCAAGCTTAAAATGCTACATGAGCACGCTGGTGTACAATACTATATTTTGAATGATTTTTTTGCTGATTTTGTTATATTAAGTAGAATTAGCTAAATTATACTGAACTGCAATGGTAAAAAAATTCAAATTCATCAATTGTCATCAATTTGTAACCTGGCTTTAGTTTCAAGCTTATTACGCTATATGAGCACGCTGGTGTTCAATACTCTCTTTTGTATGAATTTTTTCACTGATTTTGTCACATTTAGGTAGAATTCGCTTAATTATACTAAACTGCAATGTTAAAATATTCAAATTCATCAGTTTTTAGTAATTTGTAACCTGCCTGTATTTTCAAGCTTAAAACACGATAATAACATGCTGGTGTACAATCTTATATTTTGAATGAACTTTTTTGTTGATTTTGTCATATTGAGGTAGAATTACCTAAATTATACTGAACTGCAATGTTAACGTATTCAAATTCATCAATTTTTAGTAATTTGTAACTTGACTGTATTTTCAAGCTTAAAACACTATATGAGCACGCTGGTTTACAATATTATATTTTAAATGAATTTTTTACTGATTTTGTCATATTTAGGTAGATTTAGCTAAATTATACTGAACTGCATTGTTAAAGTATTCAAATTGATGAATTTTTAGGAATTTGTAACCTGGCTGTATTTTCAAGCTTAATACGCTATATGACCATGCTGGTGTACAATACTATATTTTGAATGAATTTTTTCGTTGATTTTGTCTCACTTGGGTAGAATTAGCCAACTGCAATGTTAAAGTATTCAAATTCATCAATTTTTAAGAATTTGTAACATTGCTGCATTTCCAAGTTTGAAACGCTGTATGAACATGCTGGTGTACAATACTATATTTTGAATGAATTTTTTCGTTGATTTTGTCATATTTAGGTAGAATTACCTAAATTATACTGAATTACAATGTTAAAGTATTCAAATTCATCAATTTTTAGGAATTTGTAACCTTGCTGTATTTCCAAGCTTAAAATGCCATATGAGCATGCTGGTGTACAATACTATATTTTGAATGAATTTTTTCGTTGATTTTGTCATATTTAGGTAGAATTAGCTAAATTATACTGAACTGCATTGTTAAAGTATTCAAATTGAATAATTTTTAGAAATTTGTAACCTGGCTGTATTTTCAAGCTTAATACGCTATATGAGCATGCTGGTGTACAATACTATATTTTGAATAAATGTTTTCACTGATTTTGTCACATTTGGGTAGAATTAGCGAACTGCAATGTTAAAGTATTCAAATTCATCAATTTTTAAGAATTTGTAACATTGCTGCATTTCCAAGTTTGAAATGCTGTATGAACATGCTGGTGTACAATACTATATTTTAAATAAATTTTTTGACTGATTTTGTCATATTTAGGTAGAATTAGCTAAATTATACTGAACTGCAATGTTAAAGTATTCAAATTCATCAATTTTTAGGAATTTGTAACCCGGCTGTATTTTCAAGCTTAATAAGCTATATGAGCATGCTTGTGTACCGTACTGTATTTTGAAATAATTTTTTCGCTGATTTTGTCTCATTTGGGTAGAATTAGCCAACTGCATTGTTAAAGTATTTAAATTCATCAATTTTTAATAATTTGTAACCTTGCAGCATTTCCAAGTTTTAAACGCTGCATAAACATGCTGGTGTATAATACTATATTTTTAAAGATTTTTTTCGCTGATTTTGTCTTATTTAAGTAGCATTCGAAAAATTACACTGAACTGTAATGTTAAAGTATTCAAATTCATCATTTTTTAGTATTTTGTAACCTGGCTGTATTTTCAAGCTTAAAACGCTATAATAACTTGCTGGTGTACAATATTATATTTTGAATGAATTTTTTCAATGATTTTGTCATATTTAGGTAGAATTACCTAAATTATACTGAACTGCAATGTTAAAGTATTCAAATTGATCAATTTATTGGAATTTGTAACCTGGCTGTATTTTCAAGCTTAAAATGCTGTATGAACATGCTGGTGTACAATACTATATTTTGAATGATTTTTTTCGCTGATTTTGTCTCATTTGGGTAGAATTAGCCATCTGCAATGTTAAAGTATTCAAATTCATCAATTTTTAAGAATTTGTAACCTTGCTGCATTTCCAAGTTTAAAATGCTGTATGAACATGCTGGTGTAAAATAATATATTTTGAATAAATTTGTTCACTGATTTTGTCATATTTAGGTAGAATTAGCTAAATTATACTGAACTGCAATGTTAAAGTATTCAAATTCATCAATTTTTAGTAATTTGTAACCTAGCTGTATTTTCAAGCTTAAAACGCTATATGTGCATGCTGGTGTACAATACTATATTTTGTATGAATTTTTTCACCGATTTTGTAGCATTTATGTTGAATTAGCTAAATTATACTGAACTGTAATGTTAAAGTATTCAAATTCATCATTTTTTAGGAATTTGTAACCTGGCTGTATTTTCAAGCTTAAAATGCTATATGACCATGCTGGTGTACAATACTATATTTTGAATGAATTTTTTTGCTGATTTTGTTATATTTAGGTAGAATTAGCTAAACTAAACTGAACTGCAATGATAAAATATTCAAATTCATCAACTGTTATCAATTTGTAACCTAGCTGTATTTTCAAGCTTAATACTCTATATGAGCATGGTGGTGTTCAATACTATATTTTGAATGAATTTTTTACTGATTTTTTCACATTTAGGTAGAATTAGCTCAATTATACTGAACTGCAATGTTAAAGTATTCAAATTGATCAATTTTTAGGAATTTGTAACCTTGCTGTATTTTCAAGCTTAAAACGCTATATGAGCATGCTGGTGTACAATACTATATTTTGAATGATTTTTTCACTGATTTTGTCATATTTAGGTAGAATTAGCTAAATTATACTGAACTGCAATGTTAAAGTATTCAAATTTATCAATTTTTAGTAATTTGTAACCTAGCTGTATTTTCAAGCTTAAACTGCCATATGGGCATGCTGGTGTACAATACTATATTTTGTATGAATTTTTTCGCTGATTTTGTCACATTTATGTAGAATTCGATAAATTGTACAAAACTGTAATGTTAAAAGATTCAAATTCATCATTTTTTGGAATTTGTAACGTAGCTGTATTTCCAAGCTTAAAACGCGATATGAGCTTGCTCATGTACAATACTATATTTTGTATGAATTTTTTGCTGATTTTGTCTTATTTAGGTAGCATTCGAAAAATTATACTGAACTGCAATGTTAAAGTATTCAAATTCATAAATTTTTAGGAATTTGTAACCTGGCTGTATTTTCAAGCTTAAAACCCGATTATAACATGCTGGTGTACAATATTATATTTTGAATGAATTTTTTCACTGATTTTGTCATATTTAGATAGAATTACCTAAATTATACTGAACTGCAATGTTAAAGTATTCAAATTGATGAATTTTTAGTAATTTGTAACCTGGCTGTATTTTCAAGCTTAATACGCTATATGAGCATGCTGGTGTACAATACTATATTTTGAATAAATTTTTTCAATGATTTTGTCACATTTGGGTAGAATTAGCGAACTGCAATGTTAAAGTATTCAAATTCATCATTTTTTAGGAATTTGTAACCTGGCTGTATTTTCAAGCTTAAAATGCTATATGAGCACGCTGGTGTACAATACTATATTTTGAATGATTTTTTTGCTGATTTTGTTATATTAAGTAGAATTAGCTAAATTATACTGAACTGCAATGTTAAAATAATTCAAATTTATTAATTTTTATCAATTTGTAACCTGGCTGTATTTTCAAGCTTAATACGCGATATGAGCACGCTGGTGTTCAATACTCTATTTTGTATGAATTTTTTCACTGATTATATCACATTTAGGTAGAATTTGCTTAATTATACTAAACTGCAATGTTAAAATAGTCAAATTCATCAGTTTTTAGTAATTTGTAACCTGGCTGTATTTTCAAGCTTAAAATGCTACATGAGCACGCTGTTGTACAATACTATATTTTGAATGATTTTTTTGCTGATTTTGTTATATTAAGTAGAATTAGCTAAATTATACTGAACTGCAATGGTAAAAAAATTCAAATTCATCAATTGTCATCAATTTGTAACCTGGCTTTAGTTTCAAGCTTATTACGCTATATGAGCACGCTGGTGTTCAATACTCTCTTTTGTATAAATTTTTTCACTGATTTTGTCACATTTAGGTAGAATTCGCTTAATTATACTAAACTGCAATGTTAAAATATTCAAATTCATCAGTTTTTAGTAATTTGTAACCTGGCTGTATTTTCAAGCTTAAAACCCTATATGTGCACGCTGGTGTACAATAATATATTTTGAATGATTTTTTCGCTGATTTTGTCATATTTAGGTAGAATTACCTAAATTATACTGAACTGCAATGTTAAAGTATTCAAATTGATCAATTTTTAGGAATTTGTAACATGGCTGTATTTTCAAGTTTAAAATGCTGTATGAACATGCTGGTGTACAATACTATATTTTGATTAAATTTTTTCATTGATTTTGTCATATTTAGGTAGAATTAGCTAAATTATACTGAACTGCAATGTTAAAGTATTCAAATTCATAAATTTTTAGGAATGTGTAATTTGGCTGTATTTCCAAGCTTAAAACACGATAATAACATGCTGGTGTACAATCTTATATTTTGAATGAACTTTTTTGTTGATTTTGTCATATTGAGGTAGAATTACCTAAATTATACTGAACTGCAATGTTAACGTATTCAAATTCATCAATTTTTAGTAATTTGTAACTTGACTGTATTTTCAAGCTTAAAACAGTATATGAGCACGCTGGTTTACAATATTATATTTTAAATGAATTTTTTACTGATTTTGTCATATTTAGGTAGATTTAGCTAAATTATACTGAACTGCATTGTTAAAGTATTCAAATTGATGAAGTTTTAGGAATTTGTAACCTGGCTGTATTTTCAAGCTTAATACGCTATATGAATGACCATGCTGGTGTACAATACTATATTTTGAATGAATTTTTTCGTTGATTTTGTCTCACTTGGGTAGAATTAGCCAACTGCAATGTTAAAGTATTCAAATTCATCAATTTTTAAGAATTTGTAACATTGCTGCATTTCCAAGTTTGAAACGCTGTATGAACATGCTGGTGTACAACACTATATTTTGAATGAATTTTTTCGTTGATTTTGTCATATTTAGGTAGAATTACCTAAATTATACTGAATTACAATGTTAAAGTATTCAAATTCATCAATTTTTAGGAATTTGTAACCTTGCTGTATTTCCAAGCTTAAAATGCCATATGAGCATGCTGGTGTACAATACTATATTTTGAATGAATTTTTTTCGTTGATTTTGTCATATTTAGGTAGAATTAGCTAAATTATACTGAACTGCATTGTTAAAGTATTCAAATTGAATAATTTTTAGATATTTGTAACCTGGCTGTATTTTCAAGCTTAATACGCTATATGAGCATGCTGGTGTACAATACTATATTTTGAATAAATGTTTTCACTGATTTTGTCACATTTGAGTAGAATTAGCGAACTGCAATGTTAAAGTATTTCAAATTCATCAATTTTTAAGAATTTGTAACATTGCTGCATTTCCAAGTTTGAAATGCTGTATGAACATGCTGGTGTACAATACTATATTTTAAATAAATTTTTTGACTGATTTTGTCATATTTAGGTAGAATTAGCTAAATTATACTGAACTGCAATGTTAAAGTATTCAAATTGATCAATTTTTAGGAATTTGTAACCTGGCTGTATTTTCAAGCTTAATAAGCTATATGAGCATGCTTGTGTACCGTACTGTATTTTGAAATAATTTTTTCACTGATTTTGTCTCATTTGGGTAGAATTAGCCAACTGCATTGTTAAAGTATTTAAATTCATCAATTTTTAATAATTTGTAACCTTGCGGCATTTCCAAGTTTTAAACGCTGCATAAACATGCTGGTGTATAATACTATATTTTTAAAGATTTTTTTCGCTGATTTTGTCTTATTTAGGTAGCATTCGAAAAATTATACTGAACTGCAATGTTAAAGTATTCAAATTCATCATTTTTTAGTATTTTGTAACCTGGCTGTATTTTCAAGCTTAAAACGCTATAATAACATGCTGGTGTACAATATTATATTTTGAATGAATTTTTTCACTGATTTTGTCATATTTAGGTAGAATTACCTAAATTATACTGAACTGCAATGTTAAAGTATTCAAATTGATCAATTTTTAGGAATTTGTAACCTGGCTGTATTTTCAAGCTTAAAATGCTGTATGAACATGCTGGTGTACAATACTATATTTTGAATGATTTTTTTCACTGATTTTGTCTCATTTGGGTAGAATTAGCCATCTGCAATGTTAAAGTATTCAAATTCATCAATTTTTAGTAATTTCTAACCTAGCTGTATTTTCAAGCTTAAAACGCTATATGTGCATGCTGGTGTACAATACTATATTTTGTATGAATTTTTTCACCGATTTTGTAGCATTTATGTTGAATTAGCTAAATTATACTGAACTGTAATGTTAAAGTATTCAAATTCATCAGTTTTTAGTAATTTGTAACCTGGCTGTATTTTCAAGCTTAAAATGCTACATGAGCACGCTGTTGTACAATACTATATTTTGAATGATTTTTTTGCTGATTTTGTTATATTAAGTAGAATTAGCTAAATTATACTGAACTGCAATGGTAAAAAAATTCAAATTCATCAATTGTCATCAATTTGTAACCTGGCTTTAGTTTCAAGCTTATTACGCTATATGAGCACGCTGGTGTTCAATACTCTCTTTTGTATGAATTTTTTCACTGATTTTGTCACATTTAGGTAGAATTCGCTTAATTATACTAAACTGCAATGTTAAAATATTCAAATTCATCAGTTTTTAGTAATTTGTAACCTGGCTGTATTTTCAAGCTTAAAACCCTATATGTGCACGCTGGTGTACAATAATATATTTTGAATGATTTTTTCGCTGATTTTGTCATATTTAGGTAGAATTACCTAAATTATACTGAACTGCAATGTTAAAGTATTCAAATTGATCAATTTTTAGGAATTTGTAACATGGCTGTATTTTCAAGTTTAAAATGCTTTATGAACATGCTGGTGTACAATACTATATTTTGAATAAATTTTTTCACTGATTTTGTCATATTTAGGTAGAATTAGCTAAATTATACTGAACTGCAATGTTAAAGTATTCAAATTCATAAATTTTTAGGAATTTGTAACCTGCCTGTATTTTCAAGCTTAAAACACGATAATAACATGCTGGTGTACAATCTTATATTTTGAATGAACTTTTTTGTTGATTTTGTCATATTGAGGTAGAATTACCTAAATTATACTGAACTGCAATGTTAACGTATTCAAATTCATCAATTTTTAGTAATTTGTAACTTGACTGTATTTTCAAGCTTAAAACACTATATGAGCACGCTGGTTTACAATATTATATTTTAAATGAATTTTTTACTGATTTTGTCATATTTAGGTAGATTTAGCTAAATTATACTGAACTGCATTGTTAAAGTATTCAAATTGATGAAGTTTTAGGAATTTGTAACCTGGCTGTATTTTCAAGCTTAATACGCTATATGAATGACCATGCTGGTGTACAATACTATATTTTGAATGAATTTTTTCATTGATTTTGTCTCACTTGGGTAGAATTAGCCAACTGCAATGTTAAAGTATTCAAATTCATCAATTTTTAAGAATTTGTAACATTGCTGCATTTCCAAGTTTGAAACGCTGTATGAACATGCTGGTGTACAACACTATATTTTGAATGAATTTTTTCGTTGATTTTGTCATATTTAGGTAGAATTACCTAAATTATACTGAATTACAATGTTAAAGTATTCAAATTCATCAATTTTTAGGAATTTGTAACCTGGCTGTATTTCCAAGCTTAAAATGCTATATGAGCATGCTGGTGTACAATACTATATTTTGAATGAATTTTTTCGTTGATTTTGTCATATTTAGGTAGAATTAGCTAAATTATACTGAACTGCAATGTTAAAGTATTCAAATTCATCAATTTTTAGATATTTGTAACCTGGCTGTATTTTCAAGCTTAATACGCTATATGAGCATGCTGGTGTACAATACTATATTTTGAATAAATGTTTTCACTGATTTTGTCACATTTGAGTAGAATTAGCGAACTGCAATGTTAAAGTATTTCAAATTCATCAATTTTTAAGAATTTGTAACATTGCTGCATTTCCAAGTTTGAAATGCTGTATGAACATGCTGGTGTACAATACTATATTTTGAAAAAATTTTTTCACTGACTTTGTCATATTTAGGTAGAATTAGCTAAATTATACTGAACTACAATGTTAAAGTATTCAAATTGATCAATTTTTAGGAATTTGTAACCCGGCTGTATTTTCAAGCTTAATAAGCTATATGAGCATGCTTGTGTACCGTACTGTATTTTGAAATAATTTTTTCGCTGATTTTGTCTCATTTGGGTAGAATTAGCCAACTGCATTGTTAAAGTATTTAAATTCATCAATTTTTAATAATTTGTAACCTTGCGGCATTTCCAAGTTTTAAACGCTGCATAAACATGCTGGTGTATAATACTATATTTTTAAAGATTTTTTTCGCTGATTTTGTCTTATTTAGGTAGCATTCGAAAAATTATACTGAACTGCAATGTTAAAGTATTCAAATTCATCATTTTTTAGTATTTTGTAACCTGGCTGTATTTTCAAGCTTAAAACGCTATAATAACATGCTGGTGTACAATATTATATTTTGAATGAATTTTTTCACTGATTTTGTCATATTTAGGTAGAATTACCTAAATTATACTGAACTGCAATGTTAAAGTATTCAAATTGATCAATTTTTAGGAATTTGTAACCTGGCTGTATTTTCAAGCTTAAAATGCTGTATGAACATGCTGGTGTACAATACTATATTTTGAATGATATTTTTCACTGATTTTGTCTCATTTGGGTAGAATTAGCCATCTGCAATGTTAAAGTATTCAAATTCATCAATTTTTAGGAATTTGTAACCTGGCTGTATTTTCAAGCTTAAAATGCTATATGTGCATGCTGGTGTACAATACTATATTTTGTATGAATTTTTTCACCGATTTTGTAGCATTTATGTTGAATTAGCTAAATTATACTGAACTGTAATGTTAAAGTATTCAAATTCATCATTTTTTAGGAATTTGTAACCTGGCTGTATTTTCAAGCTTAAAATGCTATGAGCATGCTGGTGTACAATACTATATTTTGAATGAATTTTTTTGCTGATTTTGTTATATTTAGGTAGAATTAGCTAAACTAAACTGAACTGCAATGATAAAATATTCAAATCATCAACTGTTATCAATTTGTAACCTAGCTGTATTTTCAAGCTTACTACTCTATATGAGCATGGTGGTGTTCAATACTATATTTTGAATGAATTTTTTACTGATTTTTTCACATTTAAGTAGAATTAGCTCAATTATACTGAACTGCAATGTTAAAGTATTCAAATTGATCAATTTTTAGGAATTTGTAACCTTGCTGTATTTTCAAGCTTAAAACGCTATATGAGCATGCTGGTGTACAATACTATATTTTGAATGATTTTTTCACTGATTTTGTCATATTTAGGTAGAATTAGCTAAATTATACTGAACTGTAATGTTAAAGTATTCAAATTCATCATTTTTTAGTAATTTGTAACCTGGCTGTATTTTCAAGCTTAAAACGCTATAATAACATGCTGGTGTACAATATTATATTTTGAATGAATTTTTTCACTGATTTTGTCATATTTAGGTAGAATTACCTAAATTATACTGAACTGCAATGTTAAAGTATTCAAATTTATCAATTTTTAGTAATTTGTAACCTAGCTGTATTTTCAAGCTTAAACCGCCATATGGGCATGCTGGTGTACAATACTATATTTTGTATGAATTTTTTCGCTGATTTTGTCACATTTATGTAGAATTCGATAAATTGTACAAAACTGTAATGTTAAAAGATTCAAATTCATCATTTTTTGGAATTTGTAATGTAGCTGTATTTCCAAGCTTAAAACGCGATATGAGCTTGCTCGTGTACAATACTATATTTTGTATGAATTTTTTGCTGATTTTGTCTTATTTAGGTAGCATTCGAAATATTATACTGAACTGCAATGTTAAAGTATTCAAATTCATAAATTTTTAGGAATTTGTAACCTGGCTGTATTTTCAAGCTTAAAACGCGAATTGGAACATGCTGGTGTACAATACTATATTTTGAATGAATTTTTTCACTGATTTTGTCATATTTAGATAGAATTACCTAAATTATACTGAACTGCAATGTTAAAGTATTCA
Organism: Epiperipatus broadwayi; assembly: GCA_028023455.1. Lineage (NCBI taxonomy): Eukaryota > Metazoa > Onychophora > Udeonychophora > Euonychophora > Peripatidae > Epiperipatus > Epiperipatus broadwayi. The sequence goes on along the minus strand of JAQFVV010000480.1, from coordinate 444,544 downwards.
AATTGATGAATTTTTAGTAATTTGTAACCTGGCTGTATTTTCAAGCTTAATACGCTATATGAGCATGCTGGTGTACAATACTATATTTTGAATGAATTTTTTCAACGATTTTGTCACATTTGGGTAGAATTAGCGAAATGCAATGTTAAAGTATTCAAATTCATCATTTTTTAGAAATTTGTAACCTGGCTGTATTTTCAAGCTTAAAATGCTATATGAGCACGCTGGTGTACAATACTATATTTTGAATGATTTTTTTGCTGATTTTGTTATATTAAGTAGAATTAGCTAAATTATACTGAACTGCAATGTTAAAATAATTCAAATTCATTAATTTTTATCAATTTGTAACCTGGCTGTATTTTCAAGCTTAATACGCGATATGAGCACGCTGGTGTTCAATACTCTATTTTGTATGAATTTTTTCACTGATTATATCACATTTAGGTAGAATTTGCTTAATTATCCTAAACTGCAATGTTAAAATAGTCAAATTCATCAGTTTTTAGTAATTTGTAACCTGGCTGTATTTTCAAGCTTAAAATGCTATATGAGCACGCTGGTGTACAATACTATATTTTGAATGATTTTTTTGCTGATTTTGTTATATTAAGTAGAATTAGCTAAATTATACTGAACTGCAATGTTAAAATAATTCAAATTCATTAATTTTTATCAATTTGTAACCTGGCTGTATTTTCAAGCTTAATACGCGATATGAGCACGCTGGTGTTCAATACTCTATTTTGTATGAATTTTTTCGCTGATTATATCACATTTAGGTAGAATTTGCTTAATTATACTAAACTGCAATGTTAAAATAGTCAAATTCATCAGTTTTTAGTAATTTGTAACCTGGCTGTATTTTCAAGCTTAAAATGCTATATGAGCACGCTGGTGTACAATACTATATTTTGAATGATTTTTTTGCTGATTTTGTTATATTAAGTAGAATTAGCTAAATTATACTGAACTGCAATGTTAAAGTATTCAAATTTATCAATTTTTAGTAATTTGTAACCTAGCTGTATTTTCAAGCTTAAAACGCCATATGGGCATGCTGGTGTACAATACTATATTTTGTATGAATTTTTTCGCTGATTTTGTCACATTTATGTAGAATTCGCTAAATTGTACAAAACTGTAATGTTAAAGTATTCAAATTCATAATTTTTTGGAATTTGTAACCTTGCCGTATTTCCAAGCTTAAAACGCTATATGAACATGTTCGTGTACAATACTATATTTTGAATGAATTTTTTGCTGATTTTATCATATTTATGTAGAATTAGCTAAATTATACTGAACTGCAATGTTAAAATATTCAAATTCATCAATTTTTAGGAATTTGTAACCTGGTAGTATTTTCAAGCTTAAAATGCTATATGAGCATGCTGGTGTACAATACTGTATTTAGAATAAATTTATTCACTGATTTTGTCATATTTAGAAACAATTACCTCAATTATACTGAACTGTAATGTTAAGCTATTGAAATTCATCATTTTTTAGAAATTTGTAACCTGGCTGTATTGCTGGTGTACAATACTATATTTTGTATGAAGTTTATTGCTGATTTTGTCATATTTAGGTAGAATTAGCTAAATTATACTGAACTGCAATGTTAAAGTTTTCAAATTCATAAATTTTTAGGAATTTATAACCTGGCTGTATTTTCAAGCTTAAACCGCCATTAGAGCATGCTTTTGTACAATATTATATTTTGAATGAAGTTTATTGCTGATTTTGTCATATTTAGGTAGAATTAGCTAAATTATACTGAACTGCAATGTTAAAGTTTTCAAATTCATAAATTTTTAGGAATTTGTAACCTGGCTGTATTTTCAAGCTTAAAACACGATTATAACATGCTGGTGTACAATATTATATTTTGAATGAATTTTTTCACTGATTTTGTCATATTTAGATAGAATTACCTAAATTATACTGAACTGCAATGTTAAAGTATTCAAATTGATGAATTTTTAGTAATTTGTAACCTGGCTGTATTTTCAAGCTTAATACGCTATATGAGCATGCTGGTGTACAATACTATATTTTGAATAAATTTTTTCACTGATTTTGTCACATTTGGGTAGAATTAGCGAACTGCAATGTTAAAGTATTCAAATTCATCATTTTTTAGGAATTTGTAAACTGGCTGTATTTTCAAGCTTAAAATGCTATATGAGCACGCTGGTGTACAATACTATATTTTGAATGATTTTTTTGCTGATTTTGTTATATTAAGTAGAATTAGCTAAATTATAGTGAACTGCAATGGTAAAAAAATTCAAATTCTTCAATTGTCATCAATTTGTAACCTGGCTGTAGTTTCAAGCTTATTACGCTATATGAGCACGCTGGTGTTCAATATTCTATTTTGTATGAATTTTTTCACTGATTTTGTCACATTTAGGTAGAATTCGCTTAATTATACTAAACTGCAATGTTAAAATATTCAAATTCATCAGTTTTTAGTAATTTGTAACCTGGCTGTATTTTCAAGCTTAAAACGCTATATGAGCATGCTGGTGTACAATATTATATTTTGAATGAATTTTTTACTGATTTTTTCATATTTAGGTAGAATTAGCTAAATTATACTGAACTGCATTGTTAAAGTATTCAAATTGATGAATTTTTGGAATTTGTAACCTGGCTGTATTTTCCAGCTTAATACACTATATGACCATGCTGGTGTAGTATACTATATTTTGAATGAATTTTTTCGCTGATTTTGTCACATTTGGGTAGAATTAGTGAACTGCAATGTTAATGTTTTCAAATTCATCATTTTTTGGAATTTGTAACGTAGCTGTATTTCCAAGCTTAAAACGCGATATGAGCATGCTCGTGTACATTACTATATTTTGTATGAATTTTTTTGCTGATTTTGTCTTATTTAGGTAGCATTCAAAAATTATACTGAACTGCAATGTTAAAGTATTCAAATTCATCATTTTTTAGTATTTTGTAACCTGGCTGTATTTTCAAGCTTAAAACGCTATAATAACTTGCTGGTGTACAATATTATATTTTGAATGAATTTTTTCAATGATTTTGTCACATTTAGGTAGAATTACCTAAATTATACTGAACTGCAATGTTAAAGTATTCAAATTGATCAATTTTTAGGAATTTGTAACCTGGCTGTATTTTCAAGCTTAAAATGCTGTATGAACATGCTGGTGTACAATACTATATTTTGAATGATTTTTTTCGCTGATTTTGTCTCATTTGGTAGAATTAGCCATCTGCAATGTTAAAGTATTCAAATTCATCAATTTTTAAGAATTTGTAACCTTGCTGCATTTCCAAGTTTAAAATGCTTGTATGAACATGCTGGTGTAAAATACTATATTTTGAATAAATTTGTTTACTGATTTTGTCATATTTAGATAGAATTAGCTAAATTATACTGAACTGCAATGTTAAAGTATTCATCAATTTTTAGTAATTTGTAACCTAGCTGTATTTTCAAGCTTAAAACACTATATGAACATGCTGGGGTACAATACTATATTTTGTATAAATTTTTTCACCGATTTTGTAACATTTATGTTGAATTAGCTAAATTATACTGAACTGTAAAGTTAAGCTATTCAAATTCATCATTTTTTAGGAATTTGTAACCTGGCTGTATTTTCAAGCTTAAAATGCTATATGAGACCATGCTGGTGTACAATACTATATTTTGAATGAATTTTTTTGCTGATTTTGTTATATTTAGGTAGAATTAGCTAAACTAAACTGAACTGCAATGTTAAAATATTCAAATTCATCAACTGTTATCAATTTGTAACCTGGCTGTATTTTCAAGCTTAATACTCTATATGAGCATGCTGGTGTTCAATACTATATTTTGAATGAATTTTTTACTGATTTTTTCACATTTAGGTAGAATTAGATCAATTATACTGAACTGCAATGTTAAAGTATTCAAATTGATCAATTTTTAGGAATTTGTAACCTTGCTGTATTTTCAAGCTTAAAACGCTATATGAGCATGCTGGTGTACAATACTATATTTTGAATGATTTTTTCACTGATTTTGTCATATTTAGGTAGAATTAGCTAAATTATACTGAACTGTAATGTTAAAGTATTCAAATTCATCATTTTTTAGTAATTTGTAACCTGGCTGTATTTTCAAGCTTAAAGCGCTATAATAACATGCTGGTGTACAATATTATATTTTGAATAAATTTTTTCACTGATTTTGTCATATTTAGGTAGAATTACCTAAATTATACTGAACTGCAATGTTAAAGTATTCAAATTTATCAATTTTTAGTAATTTGTAACCTAGCTGTATTTTCAAGCTTAAACCGCCATATGGGCATGCTGGTGTACAATACTATATTTTGTATGAATTTTTTCGCTGATTTTGTCACATTTATGTAGAATTCGATAAATTGTACAAAACTGTAATGTTAAAGTTTTCAAATTCATCATTTTTTGGAATTTGTAACGTAGCTGTATTCCCAAGCTTAAAACGCGATATGAGCTTGCTCGTGTACAATACTATATTTTGTATGAATTTTTTGCTGATTTTGTCTTATTTAGGTAGCATTCGAAAAATTATACTGAACTGCAATGTTAAAGTATTCAAATTCATCAATTTTTAGGAATTTGTAACCTTGCCGTATTTCCAAGCTTAAAACGCTATATGAACATGTTCGTGTACAATACTATATTTTGAATGAATTTTTTTGCTGATTTTGTCATATTTAGGTAGAATTAGCTCAATTATACTGAACTGCAATGTTAAAGTATTCAAATTGATCAATTTTTAGGAATTTGTAACCTTGCTGTATTTTCAAGCTTAAAACGCTATATGAGCATGCTGGTGTACAATACTATATTTTGAATGATTTTTTCACTGATTTTCTCATATTTAGGTAGAATTAGCTAAATTATACTGAACTGTAATGTTAAAGTATTCAAATTCATTATTTTTTAGTAATTTGTAACCTGGCTGCATTTTCAAGCTTAAAACGCTATAATAACATGCTGGTGTACAATATTATATTTTGAATGAATTTTTTCACTGATTTTGTCATATTTAGGTAGAATTACCTAAATTATACTGAACTGCAATGTTAGAGTATTCAAATTGATCAATTTTTAGGAATTTGTAACCTGGCTGTATTTTCAAGCTTAAAATGCTGTATGAACATGCTGGTGTTCAATACTCTATTTTGTATGAATTTTTTCACTGATTTTGTCACATTTAGGTAGAATTCGCTTAATTATACTAAACTGCAATGTTAAAATATTCAAATTCATCAGTTTTTAGTAATTTGTAACCTGGCTGTATTTTCAAGCTTAAAACGCTATATGTGCACGCTGGTGTACAATACTATATTTTGAATGATTTTTTCACTGATTTTGTCATATTTAGGTAGAATTACCTAAATTATACTGAACTGCAATGTTAAAGTATTCAAATTGATCAATTTTTAGGAATTTGTAACCTGGCTGTATTTTCAAGCTTAATACGCTATATGAGCATGCTGGTGTACAATACTATATTTTGAATGAATTTTTTCGCTGATTAGGTCTCATTTGGGTAGAATTAGCCAACTGCAATGTTAAAGTATTCAAATTCATCAATTTTTAAGAATTTGTAACATTGCTGCATTTCCAAGTTTGAAACGCTGTATGAACATGCTGGTGTACAATACTATATTTTGAATAAATTTTTTCACTGATTTTGTCATATTTAGGTAGAATTAGCTAAATTATACTGAACTGCAATGTTAAAGTATTCAAATTCATCAATTTTTAGGAATTTGTAACCTGGCTGTATTTTCAAGCTTAAAACATGATAATGAACATGCTGGTGTACAATATTATATTTTGAATGAATTTTTTTGTTGATTTTGTCATATTTAGGTAGAATTACCTAAATTATACTGAACTGCAATGTTAAAGTTTTCAAATTCATCAATTTTTAGTAATTTGTAACTTGACTGTATTTTCAAGCTTAAAACGCTATATGAGCACGCTGGTGTACAATATTATATTTTGAATGAATTTTTTACTGATTTTGTCATATTTAGGTAGAATTACCTAAATTATACTGAACTGCAATGTTAAAGTATTCAAATTGATCAATTTTTAGGAATTTGTAACCTGGCTGTATTTTCAAGCTTAATACGCTATATGAGCATGCTGGTGTACAATACTATATTTTGAATGAATTTTTTCGCTGATTAGGTCTCATTTGGGTAGAATTAGCCAACTGCAATGTTAAAGTATTCAAATTCATCAATTTTTAAGAATTTGTAACATTGCTGCATTTCCAAGTTTGAAACGCTGTATGAACATGCTGGTGTACAATACTATATTTTGAATGAATTTTTTCGTTGATTTTGTCATATTTAGGTAGAATTAGCTAAATTATACTGAATTACAATGTTAAAGTATTCAAATTCATCAATTTTTAGGAATTTGTAACCTTGCTGTATTTCCAAGCTTAAAACGCGCTATGAGCATGCTGGTGTACAATACTATATTTTGAATGAATTTTTTCGCTGATTTTGTCATATTTAGGTAGAATTAGCTAAATTATACTGAACTGCAATGTTAAAGTATTCAAATTGATCAATTTTTAGGAATTTGTAACCTGGCTGTATTTTCAAGCTTAAAACGCTATATGAGCATGCTGGTGTACAATACTATATTTTGAATAAATGTTTTCACTGATTTTGTCACATTTGATTAGAATTAGCGAACTGCAATGTTAAAGTATTCAAATTCATCAATTTTTAAGAATTTGTAACATTGCTGCATTTCCAAGTTTGAAATGCTGTATGAACATGCTGGTGTACAATACTATATTTTGAATAAATTTTTTCACTGATTTTGTCATATTTAGGTAGAATTAGCTAAATTATACTGAACTGCAATGTTAAAGTATTCAAATTTATCAATTTTTAGTAATTTGTAACCTAGCTGTATTTTCAAGCTTAAACCGCCATATGAGCATGCTGGTGTACAATACTTTATTTTGTATGAATTTTTTCGCTGATTTTGTCACATTTATGTAGAATTCGCTAAATTGTACAAAACTGTAATGTTAAAGTATTCAAATTCATAATTTTTTGGAATTTGTAACGTAGCTGTATTTCCAAGCTTAAAACGCGATATGAGCATGCTCGTGTACAATACTATATTTTGTATGAATTTTTTTGCTGATTTTGTCTTATTTAGGTAGCATTCGAAAAATTATACTGAACTGCAATGTTAAAGTATTCAAATTCATCAATTTTTAGGAATTTGTAACCTTGCCGAATTTCCAAGCTTAAAACGCTATATGAACTTGTTCGTGTACAATACTATATTTTGAATGAATTCTTTGCTGATTTTATCATATTTATGTAGAATTAGCTAAATTATACTGAACTGCAATGTTAAAATATTCAAATTCATCAATTTTTAGGAATTTGTAACCTGGTAGTATTTTCAAGCTTAAAATGCTATATGAGCATGCTGGTGTACAATACTGTATTTAGAATAAATTTATTCACTGATTTTGTCATATTTAGAAACAATTACCTCAATTATACTGAACTGTAATGTTAAGCTATTGAAATTCATCATTTTTTAGAAATTTGTAACCTGGCTGTATTGCTGGTGTACAATACTATATTTTGAATGAAGTTTATTGCTGATTTTGTCATATTTAGGTAGAATTAGCTAAATTATACTGAACTGCAATGTTAAAGTATTCAAATTCATAAATTTTTAGGAATTTATAACCTGACTGTATTTTCAAGCTTAAACCGCCATTAGAGCATGCTGGTGTACAATATTATATTTTGAATGAAGTTTATTGCTGATTTTGTCATATTTAGGTAGAATTAGCTAAATTATACTGAACTGCAATGTTAAAGTTTTCAAATTCATAAATTTTTAGGAATTTGTAACCTGGCTGTATTTTCAAGCTTAAAACACGATTATAACATGCTGGTCTACAATATTATATTTTGAATGAATTTTTTCACTGATTTTGTCATATTTAGATAGAATTAGCTAAACTAAACTGAACTGCAATGTTAAAATATTCAAATTCATCAACTGTTATCAATTTGTAACCTGGCTGTATTTTCAAGCTTAATACACTATATGAGCATGCTGGTGTTCAATACTATATTTTGAATGAATTTTTTCACTGATTTTGTCACATTTAGGTAGAATTAGCTCAATTATACTGAACTGCAATGTTAAAGTATTCAAATTGATCAATTTTTAGGAATTTGTAACCTGGCTGTATTTTCAAGCTTAAAACATGATAATAACATGCTGGTGTAAAATCTTATATTTTGAATGACCTTTTTTGCTGATTTTGTCACATTTAGGTAGAATTAGCTAAATTATACTGAACTGCAATGTTAAAGTATTCAAATTCATCAATTTTTAGTAATTTGTAACCTAGCTGTGTTTTCAAGCTTAAAACGCTATATGAGCATGCTGGTGTACAATACTATATTTTGAATGATTTTTTCACTGATTTTGTCATATTTAGGTAGAATTAGCTAAATTATACTGAACTGTAATGTTAAAGTATTCAAATTCATCATTTTTTAGTAATTTGTAACCTGGCTGTATTTTCAAGCTTAAAACGCTATAATAACATGCTGGTGTACAATACTATATTTTGAATGATTTTTTCGCTGATTTTGTCATATTTAAGTAGAATTAGCTAAATTATACTGAACTGCAATGTTAAAGTTTTCAAATTCATAAATTTTTAGGAATTTGTAACCTGGCTGTATTTTCAAGCTTAAAACACGATTATAACATGCTGGTGTACAATATTATATTTTGAATGAATTTTTTCACTGATTTTGTCATATTTAGGTAGAATTACCTAAATTATACTGAACTGCAATGTTAAAGTATTCAAATTGATGAATTTTTAGTAATTTGTAACCTGGCTGTATTTTCAAGCTTAATACGCTATATGAGCATGCTGGTGTACAATACTATATTTTGAATGATTTTTTTTCTGATTTTGTTATATTAAGTAGAATTAGCTAAATTATACTGAACTGCAATGGTAAAAAAATTCAAATTCATCAATTGTCATCAATTTGTAACCTGGCTGTAGTTTCAAGCTTATTATGCTATATGAGCACGCTGGTGTTCAATACTCTATTTTGTATGAATTTTTTCACTGATTTTGTCACATTTAGGTAGAATTCGCTTAATTATACTAAACTGCAATGTTAAAATATTCAAATTCATCAGTTTTTAGTAATTTGTAACCTGGCTGTATTTTCAAGCTTAAAACGCTATATGTGCATGCTGGTGTACAATACTATATTTTGAATGATTTTTTCGCTGATTTTGTCATATTTAGGTAGAATTACCTAAATTATACTGAACTGCAATGTTAAAGTATTCAAATTGATCAATTTTTAGGAATTTGTAACCTGGCTGTATTTTCAAGCTTAATAAGCTATATGAGCATGCTGGTGTACAATACTATATTTTGAATGAAGTTTTTCACTGATTTTGTCTCATTTGGGTAGAATTAGCCAACTGCAATGTTAAAGTATTCAAATTCATCAATTTTTAAGAATTTTTAACCTTGCTGCATTTCCAAGTTTAAAACGCTGTATGAACATGCTCGTGTAGAATACTATATTTTGAATAAATTTTTTCACTGATTTTGTCATATTTAGGTAGAATTAGCTAAATTATACTGAACTGCAATGTTAAAGTATTCAAATTCATCAATTTTTAGGAATTTGTAACCTGGCTGTATTTCCAAGCTTAAAACACGATAATAACATGCTGGTGTACAATACTTATATTTTGAATGAATTTTTTTGCTGATTTTGTCATATTTAGGTAGAATTAGCTAAATTATACTGAACTGCAATGTTAAAGTATTCAAATTCATCAATTTTTAGGAATTTGTAACCTTGCTGTATTTCCAAGCTTAAAATGCCATATGAGCATGCTGGTGTACAATACTATATTTTGAATGAATTTTTTCGCTGATTTTGTCATATTTAGGTAGAATTAGCTAAATTATACTGAACTGCAATGTTAAAGTATTCAAATTGATCAATTTTTAGGAATTTGTAACCTGGCTGTATTTTCAAGCTTAATACGCTATATGAGCATGCTGGTGTACAATACTATATTTTGAATGAATTTTTTCGCTGATTTTGTCTCATTTGGGTAGAATTAGCCAACTGCAATGTTAAAGTATTCAAATTCATCAATTTTTAAGAATTTGTAACCTTGCTGCATTTCCAAGTTTAAAACGCTGTATGAACATGCTGGTGTACAATACTATATTTTGAATAAATTTTTTCACTGATTTTGTCATATTTAGGTAGAATTAGCTAAATTATACTGAACTGCAATGTTAAAGTTTTCAAATTCATAAATTTTTAGGAATTTGTAACCTGGCTGTATTTTCAAGCTTAAAACACGATTATAACATGCTGGTCTACAATATTATATTTTGAATGAATTTTTTCACTGATTTTGTCATATTTAGATAGAATTACCTAAATTATACTGAACTGCAATGTTAAAGTATTCAAATTGATGAATTTTTAGTAATTTGTAACCTGGCTGTATTTTCAAGCTTAATACGCTATATGAGCATGCTGGTGTACAATACTATATTTTGAATAAATTTTTTCAATGATTTTGTCACATTTGGGTAGAATTAGCGAACTGCAATTATAAAGTATTCAAATTCATCATTTTTTAGGAATTTGTAACCTGGCTGTATTTTCAAGCTTAAAATGCTATATGAGCACGCTGGTGTACAATACTATATTTTGAATGATTTTTTTGCTGATTTTGTTATATTAAGTAGAATTAGCTAAATTATACTGAACTGCAATGTTAAAAAAATTCAAATTCATCAATTGTCATCAATTTGTAACCTGGCTGTATTTTCAAGCTTAATACGCTATATGAGCACGCTGGTGTTCAATACTATATTTTGAATGAATTTTTTCACTGATTTTATCACATTTAGGTAGAATTCGCTTAATTATACTAAACTGCAATGTTAAAATATTCAAATTCATCAGTTTTTAGTAATTTGTAACCTGGCTGTATTTTCAAGCTTAAAACGCTATATGTGCATGCTGGTGTACAATACTATATTTTGAATGATTTGTTCACTGATTTTGTCATATTTAGGTAGAATTACCTAAATTATACTGAACTGCAATGTTAAAGTATTCAAATTGATCAATTTTTAGGAATTTGTAACCTGGCTGTATTTTCAAGCTTAATACGCTATATGAGCATGCTGGTGTACAATACTATATTTTGAATGAATTTTTTCGCTGATTTTGTCTCATTTGGGTAGAATTAGCCAAATGTAATGTTAAAGTATTCAAATTCATCATTTTTTAGGAATTTGTAACTTGGCTGTACAATACTATATTTTGAATGAATTTTTTTGCTGATTTTGTTATATTTAGGTAGAATTAACTAAACTAAACTGAACTGCAATGTTAAAATATTCAAATTCATCAACTGTTATCAATTTGTAACCTGGCTGTATTTTCAAGCTTAATACTCTATATGAGCATGCTGGTGTTCAATACTATATTTTGAATGAATTTTTTCACTGATTTTGTCACATTTAGGTAGAATTAGCTCAATTATACTGAACTGCAATGTTAAAGTATTCAAATTGATCAATTTTTAGGAATTTGTAACCTTGCTGTATTTTCAAGCTTAAAACGCTATATGAGCATGCTGGTGTACAATACTATATTTTGAATGAATTTTTTCACTGATTTTGTCATATTTAGGTAGAATTAGCTAAATTATACTGAACTGTAATGTTAAAGTATTCAAATTCATCATTTTTTAGTAATTTGTAACCTGGCTGTATTTTCAAGCTTAAAACGCTATAATAACATGCTGGTGTACAATACTATATTTTGAATGAATTTTTTCACTGATTTTGTCATATTTAGGTAGAATTACCTAAATTATACTGAACTGCAATGTTAAAGTATTCAAATTGATCAATTTTTAGGAATTTGTAACCTGGCTGTATTTTCAAGCTTAATACGCTATATGACCATGCTGGTGTACAATACTATATTTTGAATGAATTTTTTCACTGATTAGGTCTCATTTGGGTAGAATTAGCCAACTGCAATGTTAAAGTATTCAAATTCATCAATTTTTAAGAATTTGTAACATTGCTGCATTTCCAAGTTTGAAACGCTGTATGAACATGCTGGTGTACAATACTATATTTTGAATAAATTTTTTCACTGATTTTGTCATATTTAGGTAGAATTAGCTAAATTATACTGAACTGCAATGTTAAAGTATTCAAATTCATCAATTTTTAGGAATTTGTAACCTGGCTGTATTTTCAAACTTAATAAGCTATATGAGCATGCTTGCGTACAATACTATATTTTGAATTAATTTTTTCGCTGATTTTGTCTCATTTGGGTAGAATTAGCCAACTGCAATGTTAAAGTATTCAAATTCATCAATTTTTAAGAATTTGTAACCTTGCGGCATTTCCAAGTTTAAAACGCTGTATAAACATGCTGGTGTATAATACTATATTTTTAATGAATTTTTTCGCTGATTTTGTCATATTTTGGTAGAATTAGCTAAATTATACTGAACTGCAATGTTAAAGTTTTCAAATTCATCAATTTTTAGTAATTTGTAACCTAGCTGTATTTCCAAGCTTAAAACGCCATATGAGCATGCTGGTGTACAATACTATATTTTGTATGAATTTTTTCACTGATTTTGTCACATTTATGTAGAATTCGCTAAATTGTACAAAACTGTAATGTTAAAGTATTCAAATTCATCATTTTTTGGAATTTGTAATGTGGCTGTATTTCCAAGCTTAAAACGCGATATGAGCATGCTCGTGTACAATACTATATTTTGTATGAATTTTTTTGCTGATTTTGTCTTATTTAGGTAGCATTCGAAAAATTATACTGAACTGCAATGTTAAAGTATTCAAATTCATCAATTTTTAGGAATTTGTAACCTTGCCGTATTTCCAAGCTTAAAACGCTATATGAACATGTTCGTGTACAATACTATATTTTGAATGAATTTTTTGCTGATTTTATCATATTTATGTAGAATTAGCTAAATTATACTGAACTGCAATGTTAAAATATTCAAATTCATCAATTTTTAGGAATTTGTAACCTGGTAGTATTTTCAAGCTTAAAATGCTATATGAGCATGCTGGTGTACAATACTATATTTAGAATAAATTTATTCACTGATTTTGTCATATTTAGGTAGAATTACCTAAATTATACTGAACTGCAATGTTAAAGTATTCAAATTCATCAATTTTTAGTAATTTGTAACTTGACTGTATTTTCAAGCTTAAAACGCTATATGAGCACGCTGGTGTACAATATTATATTTTGAATGAATTTTTTACTGATTTTTTCATATTTAGGTAGAATTAGCTAAATTATACTGAACTGCATTGTTAAAGTATTCAAATTGATGAATTTTTAGGAATTTGTAACCTGGCTGTATTTTCCAGCTTAATACTATATGACCATGCTGGTGTACAATACTATATTTTGAATGAATTTTTTCACTGATTTTGTCACATTTGGGTAGAATTAGCGAACTGCAATGTTAAAGTATTCAAATTCATCAATTTTTAGGAATTTGTAACCTGGCTGTATTTTCAAGCTTAAAACGCTATATGTGCACGCTGGTGTACAATACTATATTTTAAATAAATTTTTTGACTGATTTTGTCACATTTAGGTAGAATTAGCTCAATTATACTGAACTGCAATGTTAAAGTATTCAAATTGATCAATTTTTAGTAATTTGTAACCTAGCTGTATTTTCAAGCTTAAACCGCCATTAGAGCATGCTGGTGTACAATATTATATTTTGAATGAAGTTTATTGCTGATTTTGTCATATTTCGGTAGAATTAGCTAAATTATACTGAACTGCAATGTTAAAGTATTCAAATTCATAAATTTTTAGGAATTTGTAACCTGGCTGTATTTTCAAGCTTAAAACACGCTAAATAACATGCTGGTGTACAATACTATATTTTGAATGAATTTTTTTGCTGATTTTGTCACATTTAGGTAGAATTAGCTAAATTATACTGAACTGCAATGTTAAAGTATTCAAATTCATCAATTTTTAGTAATTTGTAACCTAGCTGTATTTTCAAGCTTAAAACGCTATATGAGCATGCTGGTGTACAATACTATATTTTGTATGAATTTTTTCACCGATTTTGTAACATTTATGTTGAATTAGCTAAATTATACTGAACTGTAATGTTAAAGTATTCAAATTCATCATTTTTTAGGAATTTGTAACCTAGCTGTATTTCCAAGGTTAAAACGCCAAATGAACATGCTGGTGTAAAATACTATATTTTGAATGAATTTTCTTGCTGATTTTGTCACATTTAGGTAGAATTAGGTAAATTATACTGAACTGTAATGTTAAAGTATTCAAATTCATCATTTTTTAGTAATTTGTAACCTGGTTGTATTTTGAACCTTAAAACACTATATGAACATGCTCGTGTACAATACTTTATTTTGAATGAATTTTTTTGCTGATTTTGTTACATTTGGGTAGAATTAACCATCTGCAATGTTAAAGCATTCCTTGAAAAATATTTTGAATGTTTACTTCAAAAAAGAAATAACATTTACTCTCATAACATGAAATTTCCATACATTTATTATAGAGTATATACTGGTCAAGACTATCTTACTATATGAAAATAATGCATCTTTACTTTTAATCGTCAAACAGTTTTTCTAATGAGTTTCCCATACAATGCCCATAAAATTAAATTATTCATTTGAATAGTGCTCTTGTTCAATATTATTGAAACTGCATTAAGAAATATTGTACTCATTTTTAAAATATTATAAGTTGAATACGTTTTACTTATTGGTATATCCATTTTATTATTGCAATGTTATATATTAGATTTCAATGAATACTACTGGCAAAGACTTTTAAATTAGCAGGGCATATTAAATGAAATTATTATTAATATTTTTATTTTACACTCTCTTTTTGCAAATACTTTTTAAAATAATAACAACCTATTAGCTTTGCAAATAAAATAGTATGAGAGCACTAAAAAAAATTGACTGAATAATAAAATTTAGAATTACTATCACCTTGATAGCCAGTTAGATGATCTCTGATACTTTCAATACATTTTTAATCACCACTGATACCCCCCCCATGCAATCAGTATTTATATCCTAGAAATTATGTCATTCTCTTGGTTAATTTTTACTTTAAGTTTGACACCGACTTCGCATAATGTTACAAACTTACACAATTAATTTTCAAATTAAAAAATTATGATGTATTAAAACTTTAAATATTATTTAAAAATATTAATCTTAAATCAATTATTACTTTACTAAATTTAATTAAATATTTAAAATGACTTTTTTAAAATAATATTTTATGAATTTATCCTACCTTTAATATTTAATTTATCTATTTTATTTTAAAATAAAATATTTAACTTTTATTAACTGTATTCATCTTTATTACATTATTTAAACATTTATAATGATAGTTCACTTAATATTTGCTTGTATGATAGGTAATAATTATATCCAATTCTATAATGCAATTTTAAAAATATTTTGAATTTTACTAATCTAAATACAAGCAAGGAAGTGTGTATAACCATATTATTATACAAATCACATGACTAATATAACCAATACAGTCAACATCCGATTTTCTTTCTGGGAATAAATAAAAAATTGCAACATTTGTCGTATTAAATAAAATAATACAATTATATAAAATTTGTCAGAATAATTTAGAAAATATAGAATTAAATACAACTTTCACTACCATAAAGAATACTTTTAAAATATGATATTAATTTTAATTATTAAATATAATTTATTAATTTAAATATAACATTTATTTAACTATAAGTTTAAAACAATTAAAATTTGAACTTTTAAACATACTTTTAAATATTTTTAGCTGTGTTATTTATTATGACCTGCTGTTGCAACCATATGTAACAATATTTTAAACTTTATTTAACTGTTCTTAAGTGATTTATCATAATATTATGCATTACATATTTTCATTTAACTTTAAATTGTACTTTAAAATATTATTAACAAAATATAACTAACACATAAAGAGAACACATTCTAAATTTAAAATTTTTTATAATTCACTGTAATGAGCTGTTTCCGACCTATAGAAAATAGCACATAACTTCCCCCTTCGAATAAAAATTTTAAATTAAACATAAATCTTAATATTCATTCTATTCAATGATACTTACTTTTTTTATAATTTGCTATAACTATATTTTATCTTACACTATTGAAACATAACTAATATACTATTTTGACATATAAAATCATAAGACATTTGGACATCGTACTCAGAATTTCAACCAGAAATACTAAAAAAAATTTTTACACTTTCTTTATCCTTTTAAAATAATTAAGTTATAATATTGTAAAGTTTTTATATTTGTTCTGTAAAATAAGGTTATAATTCATTTTTAAATATACGTGTTATATAGAAATTATTTGTCTTCATCATTAGGAATTTTCCTTTCTAAAAATATACTTTTAATTCTCTTTTGAATCTATTTCTTTAAGTTTCACCTTCGCCTTTCCTGTATTTTTTTCTCTATCAAAATTTTCTTTAAGAAAATCGAAATTATTTATCCTTTCTTTTATAGCTTTTAGTTTATTTTTGGCCTTCCTGACATCTCTTTCTTTATTTACATGTTACCTAGGAAAATCTATGTTAATGAGATCATTATTTATCATTTTAAGTTTGATCTTAGCCTTTCCGATCTCTTTTTTTTCATCAATAATCTTTCTACCTATATTTAAATTAAATACCTTTTCATTTATTCCTTTAAATTTTACTTTTGCTTTCCCTATATCTCTTATGTAATCTATGATTTCACTAAGATAACTTATCTTAATCTTTTCTCTACTTAATTCTTTTAATTTTACTTTCATCTTCCTCAGATTTTTGTTGTGATTAAGTATCTCCTTAAGAAAATCTACTTTAATCTTCTCCTTACTTCTAAATTTTAGTTTTATTTTGGCTTTGCCTATATCTCTATTCTGATCAATTTTTAATCTTATAAAATTTATATTAGGCATCACATCTTTAATTTTTGTAAATACTATTTCTTTGTAAATATCAAATTTTGGATAAATATTTTTTACAATTAATATTAGTTTTCTGAATTATATTTTGCGTTTTATTTTTAAATTTGTTACTGGTATTGTCAGTAATCTTCAGTAATTCGTTATCTAATAACTCTAGATATTTTTCACCTAATGAATTTGATTTTGTTTCTAAATCCTCATTAACTCTTTTATCATCACTAGACTATTCAAAAGATTCTTCAGGTTCCTTCACTATTTCATCACATAATTTATTATTTTCATTTACTACTTCAACAGATTCTTCATCTTTATTACTCTGACTTTGAAAAATTAAGTCCCCTCCTTCTGATTTACTAGACACATTTAATACTATTTCTTCAATAGAATTTTGAGATTTTGAATTTATCCCTAACTGTTTTAGTGATCTCTCTCGTAATTCCCTATTTTTTTAAATCTCCATTTTACATTCCTCTAACACTTGACTATATCTCCAAATTTCTAATATCGTTTCATCTATCCTTTCTATCTGTCATTGTGCCTCTACCTGCTTTGCCATACTTCTTTTATCATAGTCTGAAAATCTAACGTTATCTCCACACAACTTGATCTTTCTTCTGTATCTCCACATTCACATCTATATCTCTCTTAATCATTTCAATAGATTTTTTACACTTTTTTTATCTTTTCATCAACTGATTCAATAACCTTTTTAATTAATTCTTCATTTTTAAATTTTTTTCCCATTTACTAAATCTATCAATGGTTTATATTTTTCCCTATCATCTATCAACTCAACAGACGGTATATTTGTTTCTATTTCTTTAGTAACCAATTTAACCGATTCTTTTTGAATCTCCATCTCTTCATGAATTAACTCACTATCTGTACCAATTTTTTCCACAGATAACTAGGTTTCCTTACTACTTAATTCAACAAAAGATTCATCCTTTCCAACATTATTTTCCACTATTTTAACAAGTGATACATTATCATTTACATCTTTGTTAACTAATTTAACAGAAACTTTATCTTCTGCCAAACTATTACATAAATTAATATTTTTATTAACTATTTGAATTACTTGTGGATTTGCTTTTCTTATTATTTTAATAAGTTGTTTATTATCTGCCATACTTTTACTAATTAAACTAATAGGTTCTTTACACTTTTTTAAATTTGTACTGGTTACTTCAACAGATTTATTAATTACTTTGAAAGGTACTTTCTGATTTTCTATATTCTTATCAATTATCTCAACTGATGGCTTAGATTCAGTTTCTATAATTTTCAATGCAATATTTTGGGGTTTATTATTATTCTCTAATTTATTTTTCAAATTATCATCTATTACTTTAACATTTTGAGTAACTATCTCAACAGATTATTTATCATTTTCAACATTTTTATGAACTAAATCAATAGGTTTACAAAGTTTTTCCTTATAAAATCTATTTTTTTCTTCTCTCTTTTCTTTAAAACATTTGATTACATCCTCCCAAGTATAGAATATACTGTTTATTGGCTTTGGTAATTCTTCATTTACAATTTTCTTTTCCACTATCTTCTCCTTATCAATATTATCTTTACTGACAGAATTAGACATTTGTGCCTTTAAACTCTTATTCTCACTATTCATTTTAAAATAGTTTGCCTTGTAAAATTTAAAATCTCAATTCAAATAATATTTAGTTCTATCTCCACCTAATTATCATCCACAATAAACCATAGACAATACCTTTTTAAACTTTTACGATGTAATCCTAATTAACTACTATAACTATAACGATTAAAATTATGTGTTATAACATTAATTTTCCACATGCATGAAACACAGATAATTTGCACATAATAAAGCATTCTCAAAATATACTTTTAATATTTCAATAATTGACATGGTCATAATATGTAATAAAATAATCGTTAGCCACATATGCACATCTTAAATATTTGTTTGTTAATTGTTTTACAAAAAAATATAATACTATTTTATTTTAAACTATCCGATTATATATCACATAAAATTGCAATATTTTAATAATAAGCACTTAATTTGATATTATGATTAAATTCTAAATAATCATTACTTTTATTAAAATATTAAACTACCTTTTTCTGTGAGATATACCTATCAATAATCTTCAAAGTTACGTGAACAAATTCAAATACTAACTATTGCATTATATAAATTTAATTACCTTCACTAAACTACAACTATAATTATGGATTTTTCACATATCGAGGCTGACCCTCCTAACATTTTGAGCCCTAGTTGCGGCACCATAATCTAATCTAGTGGTGTGTAGTCCCACTACACATCATGCATCCACATTGGTTGCCATAATCTAACCTCAATAATATGAAGAATATAACAAAACTACTCAATGCCAACACATCTGGACAATATAATCTAACATTATGCATGTGTATTCAAAGTACACATCATGCCCCACACATTGGTCACACCAAAATCTAACCTAGCCATTGTGTAGTCTCACTACCAGGCAATACAAATATTAAATAAAAATAGGTTAGCTCAGTTAATAATTATGTTTAGTTCAATGCAAATAATAATAAATAAAATATCCTGCATTATATTAAAACATTCTATTGGCATAATAATGAAAAGGTTCAGTTTATAAAATAAATAAATAAATATTTATCTTATCATGAGACTTGGAAGTGAAATACAGGTGACAAGAAAGATTACATTGAGCCAATATCCAACAGGATACTACCTCAATGGCATAAGAACACTATCCCCCTATTACTATTTCAAATAATAATCTTATAGTATTCTTATGACTTTAATAAATCCTACTCATTAAGATTAAACTAATAATTAAATCTTAATCTTTTTATTTATAATTATTTAGCTCAATAAAATCTCAGGTTTATAAAACTATTCTAAGTTAATTAAAGTCACAGTAGTAAAACATGATAATGAATTTTTATGTCATACTCTACTACACTTCACTACTAATAATAACAAATAATGATAATATTCTTTATTGTATGAACTAATTCTGTATATCTCTTTCTTCACTAAAATTTCATTACCATAATAAAATAATAAAATACCATAATATAATCTTTTATCTTTATATAATAATGTAAGAAAAATATGTGTGGTAACACTTATAATCTGACAAATAAAGGCGTGTGGCAACGGATAGCATATAATTCAATGTACTCTTTAATAATCAATTTATGATCATAAGATAATGTAAAATATGATTACTTAATTAAATGAATACCAAGAAAATATTCGAATTCTTAAAATAATTCATTATTTATCTTTATGCAAAATTATATGTTTGATTCAGTTATTCCGTGTATCTCATGCAGTGTGATGGGAAAATGAAACAATCAGGACACACAAATTTTAAAAACAAATTTAACAAAGTTTATTATAACAATAAATTAAAAATAAAACAATTTGTTTACAATATTTACATTGGATATCCTTAATTTACACCGTTTTACATTTTTTATTACTTAGTTATTAAACAATCTAGAATTTATTTAGGTCTTCCTTCTGACTTAAAGTAATAATAATAAAAGAATACCATTTTATTTATCTTTTGTGATCAACCTTTATGATAAAATTACATTTTATTACTTATTTTAAAATATATCATCTTTAACTATTATTTAAACTATGCTTCCTTTTACAAGAACACATCCATTAAAACACAGTATGAAAAAACAAAATAAGAATACTAATTGTGAGTATGGATCTTTTAAAAATAAACACTTTCATTTTGCAATGTTAAAAGAAAATACTATATAAAATATCTACTGTTGATTTATTATTAGGTTGTGTGGATATCATTGTTCACTGCACTGTGATTATCACATATAATATATCCCACTTGATACCACTATAATACTATATAGTTCTAACTACTAATACATTCCCTATTATTTAATAAATATAAAATTGTACCTATGCTTATTGTTTATATCATTTTTAATTTATAAACATTGTATTTTAAAAAATATGCAATACTTATTTTAAAACAAAATAAAGCATTTTAAAAGTTATTTAACATTTTAAAGAATAACTTTGTTTTATATACTTTATTCTTGAAATTTTATTTTATTTCCAAAACAAATTCAAAAAAACATATTTTATGATTCTTTTTCCTTTTAGGATCCATTGGATTTTCAATTCCAACTTATACAAATTTTACTTTTTCTAAGTAAATGAACTTATCTCATTCAAATGATAGAATATCTTAAACTCTAAATTATCTATTATTTCTTTTCAAATATATCATACTGAAAGATGTAGTTACATTAAAAATCTAGATAGCGAATAGATGTGTAGAATCTAGGGAAGAAAAACTAGAGTATAACTCATAGCATATATCAGAAAATATTATGGCACAGTGTATCTATAAGAAATAGAGGCCTGACCTATTTTGTCCAAATTCCTCCAATACTATTAATGATGTCAAGCTATTCCTTCAGCTTTATTAAAACATCAATACTTAAAGAAAATAGACACTGTCCAAAATAAATATATCAGTTACAGGGCACTGTTATCTGTACTGTATATCCATGAAGATTATAAAATATTATTCATATTCCCTCATCACATCCTATTATAACATCATCTTGGGTACATGTTTACCATATTACTACCAAACCACTATCTTATCATTATTTCCTAAAGATGTATGACATCTTACGTCGATAAAATAACTATCTTGCATATTAAAAACTATAAATGAAATTCATTTATAATTAGTGCTATCTCACTGATCCACAAGAAAAGTCTGCTTACTTTTTTATTCTATATTCTAAAATCTATAAAAACTTGTAACATGAATCCTTGGAACATCCAATAATAAGGTTTTTTTTTAAAAAAATCACATAAATATTTATTATCAGGTTATGTTATATTATTAGTATAAAATTATAGTATGCATATTCCCAAAATAAATCCTAATCTCATAATTTTTAAAGTGTTGTATAAAATGCATTTACATATAATTAAACATTTATACTTACATTCATTATAATTCATAGGCAATGTAAAAAGAAAACAAAATATACATCATAACTATCAATATTCATTAACTATTACCAAGTGATATCATCTGATCATCACTTTTTGCAGTCTTCTTTCCATCCACTAGATATAGCATTGCATACTTGAAAATACATCTATACTTTTACTTAAATGTTCTCATTTAAACTTTTAAATCATTATATTATAGGATTTTAATATTATCAATAGATCAATGTTCATGTTCCTACTATTATAAACTAGAAAACTTACATTTAAAATAAATAGTAATAAATGAAAATCATATTTACATAACTTCAGCTGAAACAAATGTTTTTTTAGAAGTCCAAATATTTCCATTTTCTTTCTGAGAAGTTTTTTTTTAAAAAATGTTCTCTTCAAGAGTAATTGTAAACCTCCCCAGTTGCTATGACTATGAGCAAGACAATGTTTCCTGCAGTAAGCATCGTCCAAACTTCCAGCATGAAAATCTCAGGTTTAAAAATGAATAATATAAATAATAGGACATCTTTTAATCTTGAAAAATTACCTAAAATAATCATCAATCTATTCTGGAATAGTTAATAGAATAATAGTTTCTGACTTCTATAGTCCAGAATGATGATTATTTAAATCATAATAAAATTATATTATTAAAATAATAAGTTGAAGCTCCTATTCTGGAATATTCCTTATTAGCTGGGTGATGCATCATGTCCATTCAGCTTAGCTTAAACTATCTGGATAACATTTTGCACAATACTTATTTCCATAATTTCATATTTTATTATTAACATGTTCATTTTCTTTATAGGTTTCTTCTTCAAGGAAATTTATTGTTATCTATTACCTATTCAGCAGTTGTTACATTATGGTTTAAATTATCAGCTTTAAAATAATTTTTCATGAAAACGTATAACCTATATATTGTTCAGGTTTAAAAAACATACATTTTTCTAAATATTTTTCATGAGTCTTTTCTGAAAATAATTTCTTGAAATATATTTTAAATGTATTCTTCAAAAAGGATATAACATTTACTGTTATAACATGATATTTCCATAAATTTATTATAGCATATACTTGTCTTATGGCTTATTAATACTGGACAAGACTATCTTACCATATAAAAATAATGCGTCTTTACTTTTAATCAGCAAATAGTTTTTTTAATAAGTTTCCCATACAATGTCCATAAAATTAATTTATTCATTTGAATAGTCCTCTTGTTCAATATTGTTGAAACTGCATTAATAAATATTATACTCATTTTTAAAATATTATACATTGAATATGTTTTACTTATAGGTATATCCATTTTATTATTGTGAAGTTATATATTAGATTTTGATGAATACTACTGGCAAAGAATTTAAATTAGCAAAGCATATTAAATGAAATTATTATTAATATTTTTTGTTTTACACTCTCCTTTTGCAAATACTTTTTAAAATAATAATAACTTATTAGCTTTGCCAATAAAATTGTATGAGGGCACTAAAAAAATTGATTGAATAATAAAATTTAGAATTACTATCACTTTGATAGCCACTGAGATGATCTCTGCTACCTTCAATACATTTTTTTATCACCACTCATACCCCCCATGCAATCAGTATTTATATCCTAGAAAATATGTCATTCTATTGGTTAATTCTTACTTTTAGTTTGACACCATATTTGCATAATGTTACAAACTTACATGATTAATTTTAAAAATAAAAAATTATGATGTATTAAAACTTTAAATATTATTTAAAAATATTAATCTTAAATCAATTATTACTTTACTAAATTTACTTAAATATTTAAAATGACTTTTTTTAAAAAAAATTATCCTACCTTTAATATTTAATTTATCTATTTTATTTTAAAATAAAATATTTAACTGTTATTAACTGTATTCGTCTTTATTACATTATTTAAACATTTATAATGATAGTTAACTTAATATTGCTTTTATGATAGGTAATAATTATATCCAATTCTATAATGCAATTTTTAAAATATTTTGAATTTTACTAATCTAAATACAAGCAAGCATAAATAACCATATTATTATACAAATCACATGATTAATATAACCAATACAGATGACATCTGATTTTCTGTGTGGGAATAAATAAAAAATTGCAACACTTGTCGTATTACATAAAATAATACAATTATATAAAATTAGGAAGAAAAATTTAGAAAATATAGAATTAAATACAACTTTCACTACCATAAAGATTATTTTTAAAATATATGATATTAATTTTAATTATTAAATATAATTTATGAATTTAAATATAACCTTTATTTAACTATAAGTTTAAAACTATTAAAATATGAACTTTTAAACATACTTATAAATATTTATAGCTGTGTTATTTATTATGGCCAGCTTTTGCAACCATATGTAACAATATTTTTAACTTTATATAACTGTTCTTAAGTGATTTATCATAATATTATGCATTACATATTTTTATTTAACTTTAAATTGTACTTTAAGATATTATTAACAAAATATAATTAATACATAAAGAGAACACATTCTAAATATAAAATTTTTAATAATCCACTGTAATGAGCTGTTTCTGACCAATAGAAAAAAAACACAATATACTTCCAGATAATATATGATATAAAATAAAACGGGTTCTAGCTCAGTTATTAATTAATAAATAAAATATTCAACATTAAAATTAAAATGTTTCACTAGCTCAAATTTAAAATACAAATAAGGTTCAGTTTATAAAATAAATTAAATAAATATTTAATATTTTCATGAGACTTGAAGTGAAATTACAGGTGGCAAGATAGATTACATTCAGCCAATATCTCACA
The DNA here is from genome assembly GCA_028023455.1 of Epiperipatus broadwayi. Classification (NCBI taxonomy): domain Eukaryota; kingdom Metazoa; phylum Onychophora; class Udeonychophora; order Euonychophora; family Peripatidae; genus Epiperipatus; species Epiperipatus broadwayi. The sequence goes on along the minus strand of JAQFVV010000480.1, from coordinate 419,504 downwards.
GGATACTACCTCAATGGCATAAGAACACTATCCCCCCTTTATTACTATTTCAAATAACAAACTCATAGTATTCTTACAACTTTAATAACTTCTACTCACTAAGATTAAACTAATAATTAAGTCTTAATCTTCTATTTGTAATAATCTAGCTCAATAAAATAATCTCAGGTTTATAAAGTTTATTCTAAGTTAATTTAAAATACGGTAGTAAAATATGAGAAGGGATTTTATGTCATAATCTACTTCACTGAAACTAATAATAATAAATAACAGTAATAATATTCTTCATTGTTTAACTAATTCTGTATATCTTTTTTTTTTACTATAATTTTATTACCATAATAAAATAATGTAATAATATAATATGATCTTATATCTTCATGTAATGATATAATAAATACGTGGTAGCATTTTAATAATCTGACAAACAAAATATGTGTGACAACTAATAGCATATAATTTAATATAATATTGTGATAACTGATTTATGACCAATAAAATAATGTAAGATTATGATTATTTAATTATAATGAATACCAATAAAATATTTAAAATTCTTAAAATAATTCTCTATTTATCTTTTGTGCAAAATGATATATTTGTTTCAATTATTATGCATATATCGTGATTTCATGCAGCGATGTGGAGAAATAAATAACTCGGACACAAAATGTTTGAAATAACAAAATTTAATAAAGTTTATTACTATCAATAAATAAATAAACAATTTATTTGCACTATTTACAGTGGATATCCTTAACTTTTTTACTTTACAGTTTGATCTACCGGGTTTAAAAAAATAATTTATATTTCAATTATATCTTTATTTAGATTTAGGACAAAATTTTAAAAAAAATGTTACTATTTGGTTTCTCATTATGGTTAACTTATTACAAATATATTTATCTACTTTATTAGCAACAGCATTTTATCCTTAATATTATTAAACTATCTTATATTAAAAAATTCATACCTAGAAAAACATTCTATAGAAAACAGAATTTTATAATGAGTATGAATTTCTCAAAATATTAAAAAAAATTTCATCTTGCAAAGTCAAAGATATTACACAAAATATTATCCAAAATTTAGTACTAGATTTTAGTATTTATCACACAATGTTTACTAATCATAATATATTCTTATTTAAGCCTTACTTTAGTATGATATAAGTGTAATCATCAATATATTTCTGTAAATCAATAAACAAAAATATACTATGTATATTGTTTACATAATTTACTTTGTACTATTGTATTTTAAAAATATGCAATACTTATTTTTCTCTTAAAAAATAATACTAAAGAATTTAAAATTATTATCACTTTAAAGAAAATATCTTTGTTTAGATACTTTATTTTAAAAAAGTTTATATTTCATTTCCGAAATAAAATTCAAAATATATTATGATTCTTTTCTTTCCTTAGGATACTTTGGATCTTCAATTTTAAGTTATAATGTCCTATTCCTTCTAAGCAAATAAACCAATCTTATACAAAACGATAGCATAAACTAAGTTCTAAATTATTTATCATTTCTCTTAAACATATCTTACTGAACGATGCAGTTACATGAAATAAAGATAGCGAAAACAGATGCATAGGATTAAGGAAGAAAGCTAGAGTATTACTCTTAACATATCTCAAAATCATGGCACAGTGTGAAGAGGTATGACATTTACCTGCCTAATATCCTCTAGTACAGAGACAATGTTAAAGCTATTTCTTCAGCTTTATTAGAACATCAAATATTTAAAGAAATATAAACACTGTCCAAATAAAATGTGTATCAGTCATAGGGCTTTGTTAACTATGCTGATATTCACATAAAGACTAAATCTTATTTCCATTCCTTATAACATCCTATTTCTTAAAACATCACCTTGGTTTCCTGTTCACTAAGTATTTCCAAGCCACTATCTCAACATTATTTCTCAAGATTTTCCACATCTTACATCGATAAATAACTATCTGCATTTACAAAACAATAAATAAAATTCATTGATAGTTTAAAACAATTTCACTGTTCCATAAGAAAAGTTTGCTTACTTCATTATTCTATATGTTTAATCATATACAATCTACTTAGACAATATTTGAATATCCAATAACATGAAAATTTTAAAAGAATCACATAATTATTTGTTATGTTGGGTTATTTCACTAATAAAAAAAAAATCGTCGTATGCATATTTTCAAATCAATCCTATCTCATAATGTTTTTTAAAATGTTGTATGAAATGCGGTACATATAAGTAAAAAACTTTTACACTTCATTCTTCCAATTTATGGATGATCTAAAGAAAACAAAAAAATATATACATTATAAATTATCAATAGTTATTATTATTACCAATAGCCTTTATGTAGTCATCGTGTTCAGTAGGCTTCCTTTATCCACTTGAGCATTGCAGATATAAAAAAAATTCACGCCCATACACTTTCTATTAAAATATTTTTAGCTAAATTATTAGATTGTTATATTATAAAATTTTAATATTAATAAATTAATGTTTTTATGTTTTTCCTAATCTTATATAAAAATTTGGATTTAAACTAGGTTAACAAAATAAAAGGAATCAAAACTATAATTACATATTTTCTTGACGATAGTTCCTGATAAGTGCAAAATGTTTATTATTTTCTTTAGAGTTTTTAAAAATGTTCTCCTCCAAGCGCGTTAAAGTTTAAAATAAAATAATTATTAATCCATTTAGTAAAATTTTTAGAAAATAATCCTTGGTTTTAGTATTTAGGATGATAATTATTAAATCATAATATTAATGAATCCCGTGAAGCTTCTTAATCTTCTCTACCAATATTCTCTGCATATCCGATGCATCAATCCATCTAATTTAACTTTAAAAATATTCGATAAACTTTTAAGTACTATTTGTATCTCCATGATCCATCTTTTATTCAACTATGTACTCACTTTTTTATATATGTTTCCTTCTTGATACATTTAAACATTCATTTGGTATTTTTTATAAATCTCTTTTAAAATAAAAAAAAAACTTCAAGTACTTTTAAACAAATCTTTTCTAAATACATTTTAAATAATTGTAAGACCGGATATTTTAATATCAAAAATGCTTCTATAACATATTCTCCTGGGTTCTTTTTTAAATTCTTGAAAATATTTTTTAAAAATGTTACCTTCAGAAAGGATATAACATTTCACTCCTTTGAATATCATATTATATAAACGATTCATAAGATATATTTGTCTTATTACTACTTTTAAAAAATAAATCTTGGATAACCTTATAAATAATATGTTTCTGTACATTTTTTAGACTCCGTATAATGTCCGAGCTGTGGTTTTTTATGTACCAAAACAGTTCTTCAGTGAAATATTAATAAAGCTGTATCAATAAATATTTCAAATATTTTTTCAGCATTACAACTTATATCCATTTTATTTCGTAGTATATCCATTTTTTATTGAGAAGTTTAGGTTAAATTTTTAGATAAAATACAACTGATAAAGGAACTCTAAAAAATTTAACAAAGCATGTTAAACGAAATTATTAAAATATTTTTTAGTTTACACTCTCTTTTTTGCAAGTTACTTTTAAAATATTAATTAGTTTTTGCAAATAAATTATGAGAGAGCGCTAAAATTGACTAAAATAATAATTTTAATATACTATCTCTTTGATAGCTATAATTTACCTTTCTCTGGTTTCAATACATTATTAATCTCCCCCGATAACCCCATGCAAATCATATTTATTGTCTGTAAGAATACTTATTCCTATTGGTTAATTCTTACTTTAGCTTGAGAACAAATTTACATATTTTCAATTTCAAGTAGAATTGAATTTCACAATTAGAAATTATGACGTAATAAAATTTAAAAAAATATTATTTAAAATACCACTTTTAATTCAATTATAACTTTATTTAAATTATTTAATCTATTAAAATAACTTTTAAAATAACATTTAATAACTTATTCCATTTCTTAATATTCAATTTATCTATTTGTATTTAAATAAAATATTTAATTTTTATATTATGAATGTATTCGTCTTTATTACATCATTTAAGCATTTGGAAATAACTATGTAATATTTTAATATTCACTTCTATGATAATAATCATTATATCCAACTCTATAATACACAAACTTTGTTATTAAATTCTAACAAGCGTGTGTGTGAAAGTATACATTAAAAGTCACATGATTAATAACTTTGACAGACGATTTTTAATCTATTTCTCTGCCCAGTTTTATAAAATTGATAGACTTATTATATTATATAAAATAATTATAAAAAATTTGGAAGAATAATTTTAAAAATATAGAACTAGATATAATTTTCGCCATCATAAAGTTTATTTTTAAAATATACTATATTAATTTTGACTATTTAAATATGATTACAAATTGAAATATAGCATTTATTAAATTATACATTTTAAACTATTAAAATCGAATTTTTAAATATACTTTTAATTTTTTATAGCTGTGTTATTTAATATGGCCAGCTTTTACAACCATATGCAACAATATTTAAAACTTTACATAACTATTTTTAAATGATTTTATATACTACGTATTCTCTTTAGCTTCAAATTGTACTTTAAAGATATAATTGAATTAATACAATTACCATATTAAAAGAACATATTCTAAATTTAAAATTTTGTAGTAATTGACTGTTATGAACTATTACCGACGTATAGAAAAGGGCACAGTAACCTCCTCCTTCCAATAAAAATTTTAAATTAAACATCTATCTTAATATTTACTCTATCTATTGATACTTAATATCTTTTATCATTTGCTATAACCAAATTCTATCCTGCACTACTGAATTATAAACGAATATACTATTTTTAATACAAACTTATAAAATATTTGGAGATTACACTCAAAATCTCAACTAGAAATATTAAAAAAAAATTTCTACACTTCTTTATCCTTTTGAATAATTAATTAGGTTACGAGATTTTAAAGTTTTATATTTGTTCTGTAAAAAATAAGGCTATAACTTTATATTTTTTAAATATACGTCTTATCTAGAAATTATTTGTCTTAATCATTAGGTATTTTCTTTTCTAAATCTAAACTTTAATTCTCTCTCGACTTCCTTAAGTCTCACCTTAGCTTTTCCTATCTTCTTTCCTTTATTAAGACCATTCTTAAGAAAATCTGTCATGAATTTCTCGTGCTTTAGACATTTAAGTCTTACTTTTATCTTGCTTATATCTCTATTCTGATTAAATTTTTCTCTTATAAATTCACTATTAGGTATCAAGTTTCTAATTCCTTTAAACAATATTTCTTTAGAAATATCAAATTGTAAACGAATATTTCTATCATTAACACTACATTTAGATACCCTATCTTGCATTTTATTTTTAATCTTATTACCACTTTTATCAATAATTTTTGGTAACTCATGTTCCAACAACTTTAAATACTTTTGTTCTAAAGTTTTTGACTTTATCTTTGTAAATTTACCAAATCTTTTATCATCAATATAATATTTTTTAAAACTATTAAGTTGATCTATAGTTCTTTCACCAACTAATCTTTTGTAGGATTTACTCACTCCTATCATTTCATTAGTCAATTCAAAATATTCTTTGGGATTTTTCAATATTCTTTTATATAATTCATTCCTACTAATAATTATTTCAATAGATTTTTTCTGAATCTTTTTTTCTTCATAAATCATTTCATTATCTATAATAGTTTTTCCAACAAATAACTTGGTTTCTCTACTAGCTAATTTAATATAAGACTCATCTTTTTTTAACTCATTATCTGCTATTTTAACAAATGATACATCATGATATTTATCTTTAATTCCTAATTTAACAGAATCTATGTTTTCTGCTGTCAAATTACTGCATAAGTTAATATCCTTATTAACTATCTCAATGAATTGTGGATTTTCCTTATTTACCATCTCTACACTTTCTTCGTCATCTACCACGTTTTCACTAACTAAATTAATAGATTCTTTACTCTTCTCCGAATCTGTACTAGTTATATTAACAGATTTATCACTTATTTCAAGAGATACTTTCTTATGTGCTATATCCTTATCAATTATTTCAATTGATGGATTAGATTCAGTTTCTATAATCTTTAATTCAATATTTTGAGATTTATTTTCCTCTTCTAATTTATTTTTCAAATTAGTATCTACTACTTTAACATCTCGACTAACTATCCCAACAGATGACTTTTCATCTTCAACACTTTTATGAACTAAATCAGTAGGTTTACAAGGTTTTTCCTTATAAGATTTATTTTCTTCTACATTTCTTTCGAAAGATTTACCATCTTCTAAATCAGAGTCTAATTTCAGATTACGTTTACTCAGATTTTCATCAAGAACATCAGACTTAACTTCCGAATTTATATTACTTTTATTCATATTTTCAATAAGAATATCAAATTTTATATTACTATCTTCTCTATTTTTACTCATATTTTCATTAAGAGCTTTTATATTCTCTCTAATTTTATTCATATTTTCATTAAGAGCTTCAAACCTCAAATTACTATCTTGTCTATTTTTATTCATATTTTCATTAAGAGCTTCAAACCTCAAATTACTATCTTCTCTATTTTTTCTATTATCTTCTTTCATCTCTTTTTTAAAAGAATCTAACATCTCTCTAAACATTAACATCATTTGAAGATTCTGGGCGTTCTCTTCCTCCTTTTTAGATACTATTATCTTTTCTTCCACTGTTTTAATTTCTATAACTTCTTCCTCTTCTTCTTTCATTTTACTATCTATAATTGGGACACTATCTACAACTGTTTCCATTTCGATTAAGTTTTCTATTTCTTTTTTCTCTTCACAAATATCATCGACCATAAACTCAGATATTACATTCTCAAAATTATTATCCTGATTATCCATTTTTATAAGATGCTTTTCCTCAAAATTCAATATCTCAACAATATATTACTATTAGTTTTTCATAAAATTAGTTCCTTACCAGTTTCTTTTATCCCCATCTAACCATCACCCACAATAAACCATAGATAATACCCTTTTTACACCTTATACAATTTAACTCTAATTAACTACACTATCAATAACGATTAAAATTATGTGTGTCCCAACATTATATCCCACATGCATGATTCACAGATAATTCGCACATATTAAAGCATTTTCAAAATATATTTTTAATATTTCAATAATTGACATGGTCATAGTAAATACTAAATAATCGTTAGCCACATATGCATATTTTAAAATTTATTTGCTAATTGTTTTACAACAATATAGTACTATTTTTAAGCAATCAGATTATCTACCACAAAAAATTGCAATATTTTTAGTAATAAGCACTTAGTTCACTATAATAATCAAATCCTAAATAATTATTGCTATAATAAAATATTAAATTATCTATCTTCTGTGAGATATACTATAAATAATCTTTAAAGTTACGCGAACAAATTCAAATACTAACTATTGTATTATATATTTTTAACTACTTTCCTAATATATCTCATAGCCTAAATGTTTGGGTACCACAATCTGAACTATCGATTGTAGTCCCAACTACATATCGTGCAGTCACATTGGAAGAGCAAAATCTAACTGAGACTTCCCCATATCATGTAAGCCCATTATACTATCCCATTTTAAATACTCAGGCCCAACACATTGCTGGCGCCATAATCTAGCCTATATTCTCATGCATCCTCACTTCCAGATAATATATGATATAAAATAAAACGGGTTCTAGCTCAGTTATTAATTAATAAATAAAATATTCAACATTAAAATTAAAATGTTTCACTAGCTCAAATTTAAAATACGAATAAGGTTCAGTTTATAAAATAAATTAAATAAATATTTAATATTTTCATGAGACTTGAAGTGAAAATACAGGTGACAAGATAGATTACATTGAGCCAATATCTCATAGGATACTACCTCAATGGCATTAGAACACTATCCCCCCTTTATTACTATTTCAAATAACAAACTCATTGTATTCTTACGACTTTAATAACTTCTACTCACTAAGATTAAACTAATAATTAAGTCTTAATCTTCTATTTGTAATAATCTAGCTCAATAAAATAATCTCAGGTTCATAAAGTTTATTCTAAGTTAATTTAAAATACGGTAGTAAAATATGAGAAGGGATTTTATGTCATAATCTACTACACTGAAACTAATAATAATAAATAACAGTAATAATATTCTTCATTGTTTAACTAATTCTGTATATCATTTCTTTTTACTATAATTTTATTGCCATAATAAAATAATGAAATAATATAATATGATCTTATATCTTCATGTAATGATATAATAAATACGTGGTAGCATTTTAATAATCTGACAAACAAAATATGTGTGGCAACTGATAGCATATAATTTAATATAATATTGTGATAACTGATTTATGACCAATAAAATAATGTAAGATTATGATTATTTAATTATAGTGAATACCAATAAAATATTTAAAATTCTTAAAATAATTCTCTATTTATCTTTTGTGCAAAATTATATATTTGTTTCAATTATTATGCATATATCGTGATTTCATGCAGCGATGTGGAGAAATAAATAACTCGGACACAAAATTTTTGAAATAACAAAATTTAACAAAGTTTATTACTAACAACAAATAAATAAACAATTTATTTACACTATTTAAAGTGGATATCCTTAACTTTTTTACTTTACAGTTTGATCTACCGGGTTATAAAAAAAATAATTTATATTTCAATTATATCTTTATTTAGATTTAGGACAAAATTTAAAAAAAATGTTACTATTTGGTTTCTCATTATGGTTAACTTATTACAAATATATTTATCTACTTTATTAGCAACATCATTTTATCCTTAATATTATTAAACTATCTTATTTTAAAAAATTCATACCTAGAAAAACATTCTATAGAAAACAAAATTTTATAATGAGTATGGATTTTTCAAAATATTAAAAAAAAATTCATCTTGCAAAGTCAAAGATGTTACACAAAATATTATCCAAAATTCAGTACTAGATTTTAGTATTTATCACACAATGTTTACTAATCATAATATATTCTTATTTAAGCCTTACTTTAGTATGATATAAGTGTAATCATCAATATATTTCTGTTAATCAATAAACAAAAATATACTATGCATATTGTTTACATAATTTACTTTGTACTATTGTATTTTAAAAATATGCAATACTTATTTTTCTCTTAAAAAAAATAATACTAAAGCATTTAAAATTATTATCACTTTAAAGAAAATATCTTTGTTTAGATACTTTATTTTAAAAAAGTTTATATTTCATTTCCGAAATAAAATTCAAAATATATTATATGATTCTTTTCTTTCCTTAGGATACTTTGGATCTTCAATTTTAAGTTATAATGTCCTATTCCTTCTAAGCAAATAAACCAATCTTATACAAAACGATAGCATAACCTAAGTTCTAAATTATTTATCATTTCTCTTAAACATATCTTACTGAACGATGCAGTTACATGAAATAAAGATAGCGAAAACAGATGCATAGGATTAAGCAAGAAAGCTAGAGTATTACTCTTAACATATCTCAAAATCATGGTACAGTGCGAAGAGGTATGACATTTACCTGCCTAATATCCTCTAGTACAGGGACGATGTTAAAGTTATTTCTTCAGCTTTATTAGAACATCAAATATTTAAAGAAATATAAACACTGTCCAAATAAAATGTGTATCAGTCATAGGGCTTTGTTAACTATGCTGATATTTACATAAAGACTAAATATTATTTCCATTCCTTATAACATCCTATTTCTTAAAACATCATCTTGGTTTCCTGTTCACTAAGTATTTCCAAGCCACTATCTCAACATTATTTCTCAAGATTTTCCACATCTTACATCGATAAATAACTATCTGCATTTACAAAACAATAAATAAAATTCATTGATAGTTTAAAACAATTTCACTGTTCCATAAGAAAAGTTTGCTTACTTCATTATTCTATATGTTTAATCATATACAATCTACTTAGACAATATTTGAATATCCAATAACATGAAAATTTTAAAAGAATCACATAATTATTTGTTATGATGGATTATATTACTAATAAAAAAAAAATCGCCTGTATGCATATTTTCAAATCAATCCTATCTCATAATGTTTTTTAAAATTTTGTATGAAATGCGGTACATATAAGTAAAAAACTTTTACACTTCATTCTTCCAATTTATGGATGATCTAAAGAAAACAAAATAATATATACATTATAAATTATCAATAGTTATTATTATTATTACCAATAATCTTTATCTAGTCATCATGTTCAGTAGGCTTCCTTTATCCACTTGAGCATTCCAGATATAAAAAAAATTCACACCCATACATTTTCTATTAAAATATTTTTAGCTAAATTATTAGATTGTTATATTATAAAATTTTAATATTAATAAATTAATGTTTTTATGTTTTTCCTAATCTTATATAAAAATTTAGATTTTATGATGTTTATTAAAAAAAATTTAGATTTAAACTAGGTTAACAAAATAAAGGAATCAAAACTATAATTACATATTTTCTTGACGATAGTTCCTGATAAGTCCAAAATATTTATTATTTTTTCTAGAGTTTTTAAAAATGTTCTCCTCGTTAAAGTTTAAAATGAAATAATTATTAATCCATTTAGTAAAATTTTTAGAAAATAATCCTTGGTTTTAGTATTTAAAATGATTATTATTAAATCATAATATTAATTAATCCCGTGAAGCTTCTTAATCTTCTCTACCAATATTCTCTGCATATCCGATGCATCAATCCATCTAATTTAACTTTAAAAATATTCGATAAACTTTTAAGTACTATTTGTATCTCCATGGATCCATCTTTTATTCAACTATGTGTTCACTTTTTTATATATGTTTCTTTCTTGATACATTTAAACTTTTGTTTGGTATTTTTTATAAATCTTTTTAAAATAAAAAAAAAAAATTTCAAGTACTTTTAAACAAATCTTTTCTAAATACATTTTAAATAATTCTAAGACCGGATATTTTAATATCAAAAACGCTTCTATAACATATTCTCCTGGGTTCTTTCATAAATTCTTGAAAATATTTTTTAAAAATGTTACCTTCAGAAAGGATATAACATTTTACTCCTTTGAATATTATATTATATAAATGATTCATAAGATATATTTGTCTATATTACTACTTTTAAAAAATAAATCTTGGATAAGCTTATAAATAATACGTTTTTATACATTTTTTTAGACTCCGTATAATGTCCGAGCTGTGGTTTTTTATGTACCAAAACAGTTCTTCAGTGAAATATTAATAAAGCTGTATCAATAAATATTTCAAATATTTTTTCAGCATTACAACTTATATCCATTTTATTTCGTAGTATATCCATTTTTTATTGCGAAGTTTAGGTTAAATTTTTAGATGAAATACGACTGATAAAGGAACTTTAAAAAATTTAACAAAGCATGTTAAACGAAATTATTAAAATATTTTTTAGTTTACACTCTTTTTTGCAAGTTACTTTTAAAATATTAATTAGTTTTTGCAAATAAATTATGAGAGAGCGCTAAAATTGACTAAAATAATAATTTTAAAATACTATCTCTTTGATAGCTACAATTTACCTTTCTCTGGTTTCAATACATTATAAATCTCCCCCGATAACCCTGTGCAAATCATATTTATAGTCTGTAAGAATACTTATTCCTATTGGTTAATTCTTACTTTAGCTTGAGAGCAAATTTACATATTTTCAATTTCAAGTAGAATTGAATTTCACAATTAGAAATTATGACGTAATAAAATTTAAAAAATATTATTTAAAATACCACTTTTAATTCAATTATAACTTTATTTAAATTATTTAATCTTTTAAAATAACTTTTAAAATAACATTTAATAACTTATTCCATTTCTTAATATTCAATTTATCTATTTGTATTTAAATAAAATATTTAATTTTTATATTATGAATGTATTCGTCTTTATTACATCATTTAAGCATTTGGAAATAACTATGTAATATTTTAATATTCACTTCTATGATAATAATCATTATATCCAACTCTATAATACCCAAACTTTGTTATTAAATTCTAACAAGCGTGTGTGTGAAAGTATACATTAAAAGTCACATGATTAATAACTTTGACAGACGATTTTTAATCTATTTCTCTGCCCAGTTTTATAAAATTGATACATTTATTATATTATATAAAATAATTATAAAAAATTTGGAAGAATAATTTTAAAAATATAGAACTAGATATAATTTTCACCATCATAAAGTTTATTTTTAAAATATACTATATTAATTTTGATTATTTAAATATGATTACAAATTTAAATACAGCATTTATTAAATTATACATTTTAAACTATTAAAATCGAATTTTTAAATATACTTTTAATTATTTATAGCTGTGTTATTTAATATGACCAGCTTTTACAACCATATGCAACAATAGTTAAAGCTTTACATAACTATTTTTAAATGATTTTATATACTACGTATTCTCTTTAGCTTCAAATTGTACTTTAAAGATATAATTGAATTAATACAATTACCATATTAAAAGAACATATTCTAAATTTAAATTTTTTTAGTAATTGACTGTTATGAACTATTACCGACCTATAGAAAAGGGCACAATATATATATATTGCCATCGCATGCTCATCACTAAAAACAACTAAATTCATATCAGTGTACTTGAAATTCAACTTATCAACACTGTCAGGTTCGGATAATTATCACAGATGTGCTTTGCTATGTTCATGACAGTTATCTGTTGAAAGCATACTAAACACTGCGGTATTTTTATTGTTAATAAAGCTTTGTTCTTAATACAGTTTTTGTACTTGTATATATATTACATTCACAGAGATAAATTGTTCAAAAATTTTACTCATTAACGGAAGTATGTTTAAATCAATTACAATATTCATCCCAACAAATAAATAATGTTTCTAAATTAAATCAAAGTATTTAAAAATAAGAATCAATTGTATCCATACAAAGTATTTCAGATAACAAAAAAATGAAAATTCTATATTTACAGAAATTATATCCCAATTAATAGAATCCTCCGGAGATAACAAAAATGGGTAAATAAACCTATCACATAAGCATTTTTTTTGTCTTATGCATCTTCAAAATCCTCGGAGAACTGCATTATAAACAGCAGAAAAAATCAGCAAGGAACATTTGTTGCTGAGAATTTGGCTCTCATAGGGCAGAAAACCAAGTAGGGATTTGAACAGCTCACATTGATCATATGATTTTTGGAGGCTTAAGGGTGATATGCCGTAAGGATAATATAGTTTAAAGACTGAAGTAAGTATTGAAATAATATTAGCCTATGATTTAAATACAGACAATTGAATTGTGGAATGCAATTGTAAGAAGATATATATTGTATACTGAACATATTAAGTTAGTATTTATATATAGTTATTTGCACTCTATGCTAAATTTTTTACTAATAAGTTATTTATTTGTTAGTCTAACTTATAATATATTTAACTTTCATAACAGTAATCGAGTGAATACATTGAACATTCGTACAAGATCCTTTTACTATTTACATATTTTAATATAAATAATATCTACAAAAACGTACTTATTAGAATTTTGTATTCTTTTTTATATTGGCCTTTAAACTAGTAAAGTTTCAAATTATATTACTGTATTCAATTCTGCATTATCTATAAAATATTGTTGATAAACTCTCGAATTTTAATTTTTTTTTATTTTTTCAGTAGTGAATAACTTTGTACGGCAATATTTAAATATTAAATAACAAAATCAATAATTTCTGATAAAGAAAATTGATACGTTTTTAATCCATCGATTAGAAATGGCACGTGAAGTTCTAAGGCAATTGCGGACGTATTATTTATTACTTTCATGAATATTAGCACTACGAAATATCTGGAAACAAATCATCAATGTGTGTGGACCAAACAAGCATAATTTGAAGAAGGACACGATTGCAACGTGAAATATTTTAAATGTTTACTACTTTTAAATAGTAATTGTAAATAAATCTATTTTAACTAATTTAGTCAAGCATTGGTGGTCGAGAGGTCAGCGATACTGCTTTACAAGTGGTTGCCCCGGGTTTAACGGGTTCGCTTCCCGTCTAATGCTATGACACATGAGAAAAAAAAAAACTAATTTAATTTAATAGTATTTCAGTTTTCACAAAATAAATTAGTGCCGATAAGAAACCACAGTTCATTTTTTTGCAAATAAACGTGTCAAATACGTAAAAATGTAGTATTCAACAAAAGGATATAAATAATTAACACAATCAAAAAAAATATTTTATATTTAAATTTTTTTTTTCCTGCAATAGCTTATAAGTTTCGCACCCGATCAAAAATACCCCTTTATACATTTATTACATAAATATCTATTTACAGATATTTTCTATGTTTCCATTTTATTATTTAAAGCTGAAATCAGCATCACTTTTTAACTAGCGCTATTATAAAATGAATAATAACCTGAACACCAGCATCAGCGGATCAGATTATTCATTATACATTCAAAGATTTGGATTAGCTAATCGAATAAAACATTAAATAAATTTGAAAATCCGGGATTAAATTCCGGGCAACTCTTAATATTCACAGCAATTCCGACTATTTCTGGATTTACAGCAAGCTTATTTCGTAAAAGAAAAATGACGAATCTTTATAAGTTGTAAAAACCTGTGATAAATGTCTTTACCATCACATCTTCCTAAGTTTGCATTTGTTTTTTTAAAAGGAATTTGATTAATTCTTTTTAAGAACACATATTTTTTTACATACCTATTTTATAAGTATACTAGACAAATTTAAGTAAATAAAAATGTTTTAAAAATTGCGCGTGGTCTCAATAAAATGCATGACATCTATATATTTTCACGTGTATTTTTTTTTATTTTTTGTAAATAATAAAAAGGAGGGTCCAAGAATATACTGTTTATAATTCTTCCACAATCCTTTAATAAAATTAATCATTATTGGTTGTTTTTATCTGAAATTTTGATAATGATCACTAGGATATAAATTTTACATTTCCATTTTAATGAATCAAGTCATGACTTCTAAAAATAATGAAAAGTTAGTTAAAACTGCATCATCTAAAAAGTTTTGTTTGCGCCATTTAAAACTTTCCCACCTTCTTATGCCCAAGAGCACTGTCTCATTTTCAAATATAGAATGTTCATGCAAGCTACCAAAGATTACATCAAAACATCTAGTTACGGTCGATAGTGAGAAAAGAATGTTTAAAGTAAGCAAAATATATTATTAAAAATTAATTTTTAATTTTTATAATCTTTGCAATATTGTATATTCTTAAGTTTGTATCTTGCATGAAATTATAATTACTAGCAATGTTTTTTGTAGGAATATGCCAATCAATTGTAAATCACCACTGACTTAATACTCTATGTACTTTTTGTTTAATAAAAAAAATCATCTTTATTTGATCTATCTTAATGATGTGAGTACATATTATTAAATTTTATGATAGAGTTATAAATCATGGTAATACAATAAATTGGGTTTAAAAGGTTATACATAATGGAAAAACAGTATTAATATTGATCACATATAAGTAAGTGAAAGTTTTTCTTTGTCTATTTTCCCAGACAGACTTTGTATTTTTAAATAAAAATTAATGATGACCGCAGAGAAATTGAACTTCTGAAAGAATCAACTGTCATTTGTTATAATGAACACGTCACATGTTGTGTAAAAGAAAAACTTTTAATGAGGCAACTAATTAGAATTGTTTATATAAATTGCATAAGAATCTTCACATATATGGAGAGATTTCAAAAATAGCAGTCACTAAATGTCTGACTAGACATTTAGATTAATACACAAGCTCAAAGCTTATTATTTGGTACAATAATTTTGCCATTTTTATTTTATAAATGATCGGTAGATATGCTTTGTCCAATCTACCATTAAAATATATATTCAATTATTTGAAGTTGAGAGACATTGACATATGAGCATAATTTTTAATTAGTAAAATTGTAGAATTAGACTTATATTAGTCTTTATTATTGCTGTAATAAAAACACATATGGTTTTATTGCTTGGGAGTTCATAAGAAGTTTGAGCATCAAAACTGTTTGTGCCAGAATCGATCTTGGGACTTCCTGATGCCAAGTTGGATGCTCTACCCAATGTGCCAAACTGCACAGACATTGTTACAATTAATTCATTCAATGCATGTTTTTTACACAGTCATATTCAATCTGGACAATATAGAATAAAACAAATTACATTTTAGCTGGTAGGATTCCACATAAAACTTACTGTTACTCCAGAAATCAATAGTGAATCAGATAAAAAACATTAATGTGGTTATCACTAATAGATATGTTTCTTCTGTAACAACTACACATTCACAATCACCAACTGTAATGAAAGCAAATCCTTTATTATAAATGTTGTATATATTTTTTATTGAAAGTATGCAGTCATGATAGGATCTGCAGTCATGGATTGATTTTTATCATCATTTAAAAAACATTGTCAGTATCTAACATTATTGATGTGAGTCAATAAAAAAAAGTGAATAACCAAATAATAACAGTTACTTTTTTTTCTGATATAAAAAAATAGAGAATTGGAATTTAATGGCAGAAAATGTTTTTTTGGAAGAATTCAATCTTGGCAATGTAGAAAATTTGCCAATGTATATGGATTGAATTCTCTTCTTTCTTATAGCAAACAAAATTGAAAAGTCAGAGTTAAAATTAGTGACATTTATAAATATTTTGTGGTTCACTGATATATGAAATTTTATAATCTAAATGATCCCTATGCATTGTTCTCCTTGATGCAGTAATGTCTCTCCTGATGATTTCTGTCTAAAATCCATAACTATATTACAGAAACAAAACTTCAACCTCTGTATTCTGAGAGAATAATAAAGAACCAGAGAGTTTGTCACAAAGCTAAGAAATCTAGCACTGAGCTGTGATTTTAAAGATTTTCTAAATGAAGTAATGAGAAATCATTTCATTTGCAGAATAGAAGATCATAAGCTTATAGTCAAACTGTTAATGGGACCAAATACTAACTTTGATTCTGCAGTCTTTAATGCAACTCTAGCTGAATTTACAATAAAATGGAAAACTCCATTGAAAAACACTGACCTCAATATTAAAGTTGTCAATCAGAAATATAAGTCAGATAGGGGGATTTCATCTAAAAATATTAAAAACTGCCAAAATAAATCTGCCAATATAACTGCTAAAACTTATTATACATGGAACTAGTCACAACACATATATACTGAATGTCCATATAGGGTTACAATTTACAGGTATTATAATTGTGTCAGACAAATCAAAATGGCATGTTTTAAAAAGAAAAAAAAAGCAACACAGCCAGACAATCAAATCTGTACTTGCATAAATAAACAATATGAGAGAGTCTGATTCAGCTCTCAGAGTCCAATATCAATGTCAATAGAACTGGATACCAGATCTGCAATGTCCAATGTATTAAAAAATACTTGGACTGTTGTTAATAAAAGAAATATTCATCAGCTGCAACTTAGCAATAGAATGATTACTGATTACCAATGTAACCAAATTCCACTTTTTGGGTGAAGTAAAAGAAAAGTTACAATGTCTTATAAATTTATTTACTAGCCTCCTATTATGTTGGTTGATAAACCCAATAATGTGAGAGGCAAAGATTGGTTCAATCATTTAGGCTCCATAATAATCTTAATGCCATCTTCTATAAAAAAAATTCCAGCTCACACTTTTTAAAAATCACTTTAATAAACATCCAAATAATATTTTATCTTAAACCTATTAACAATGAATCCATGCTATCTGGTTTCCAAGATTTTATCTTGGTAAATGATTAATTATTGATATTTTGAAAGGATAAAAAACATAATTTATTAGCAGTGATCTTATCAAAATCTTAGTCAAACTATTCATAGTTTCAAGTTACAATGCACATAAAATTTCTATTAATTTTAACAATACAAAGCTCAGTACAAGCCTTAGCTCATTCATTTTGTTTTACCACTAATCTTTTTTTATATATGTTTACTTATCAATTTAGAAAAAGTCTAAGTTCCATATAATCACATTTTTTTTGTATGTAAATTCCTTATCTTATGAGTATCACTATTTTTATTTTTAATTACACTTTAATTTGCATTGTATAAAGTTTAATAAGCTATCCTAGATTACATTTCTAAAACTTTCTAATCTATTTAAATGTGTTAACTCATTTTGGATTATGATTTCTAAAACTTTAAAATCTGTATAAATGTGCTAATCTATTTTAGATTATCATTTAAATTTTTTTAAAATCTATTTAGCTATGACAATCTGATTTGGTTTACCATTTCAAAAAATTACTAATTCATAAAGTGATGGCAGCATACATTCCTTATGATGCCAGTGTCACATAAATTGAGTCTTCTCAGTTAATTATTTTACATATTTTTTAAATATCTTATTCTAATTCATAATGTGATGGCATAATTTCCTTATGGTGCCAATGTTACATATACTGGATCTTCTTAAATAATTATTGTCTTTTTTTATTCCAAATTTATTATTTCTAATATATTGTCATACTTCCTGGTGTATACTTATGATTGAAAACAATTTGCTTATATATTATTCCTTGTGATGTGCCTTGGCCAATTGGATCTTTTTTTTTAAAAAAAAATATTTCTATGACAGTTCTCACTTTTAAATAAAGGATTTATTGTCTACTTCCATCTTGTAGATCATCAAGACTTGCATCACATATAAGTACGTATTCCTTGAGATAATTGGACAATTACAATATGCTGATTTGATTTCCAAGATTGTCATATCACAAGTTCTCTGTGTATTATTCATCTAATAAAAACCTGAATATATTGCACTGGTATAAAAAAATAAATAATCCAAACTCCTAAACAGGCATTAATTTTCCAAAAATAAAAAAATGCACTGACCTAGGTGTTTTCTATTACTATCAATCATTCTTTTGGCAATAAAAAAATCCAATATGTCAAAACTTTAATTAATTAGCACAATGTCTAAAAAGAATTGCCAAATTATTGGTACTAAAAATAACTAAGAGCACACTCTAACAAACAAATTTCCCCAAAAATATATGTTTGTCAAATATATTTTTTTTTGATTCTGCTATGAATGCACAGAGTATTAACAAATATAACCATTTTTAATTACTTTTAATATTAAATATTATAAAATTCATACTTTTAGTTAATTATATGATCATCATTTTTTATTATTACATAAGATGTTAAAACAGTAGCAAACTCTCTATACAATAGTGCCACACAGTGCAAGCTATAATAATTAATTGTTGCTAAAAGGTTTGTGCATACTCTATTTATCATTTAATATCACCAGACTAGTTTCTAGCTTGCAGCTTTCATCAGTGAATAGCATTGGATTTGAAAATACTGCACATAGTAGAATTGTGAACTAGTAAGGAATGCTGTAAAAGATAATAAAAATCTCCAAAGTGTAAAACAACATCTTGGTATTGATTGGAAAGTTATTTCTGTAATAAGAAAAATAGATGGAACTTTTATTAAAATGAGAGATGACATCATAAAATGTATAGAAGAGTTCAATCAAGAATTATATAGCAATAAAAAAACAAAGAAAAATACCTCCTCCAATTTTCACATCTTTTGAATTACCCAGGAGTTTAAATGAGAAGTGAAACATGCAATTAAATTCATGAAGAATGGTGAAGCTCCAAATAATGATAGACTTATAATTAAAATCTTAAAAAAAGCAGATGAAGTAATAAAAAACTTTTTGGCAAAGTTATTTACCAGATGTTTAATGACAAATATGTAGCAAATGAGAGAAAACTGCAGTATTAATATTAATATTTAAAAATGATGATAAAGAAAATATTACAAATTTCAGATCTATCAATGATGATAAAGAAGATATTACAAATTTCAGATCTATCAATTTTTCATTAGTTAATCCTTTTCTTTTAATATTTTAATAATATTATCAAAAATAAAACCTTCTCAACCCCATACTTTGGAAGCTAAGATATAACAGAAAATTATTATATGACTTTTCAACAAGTCAGAAGACAACCATATTACTCACGTGAATTTAATTTTAGAATACCCACATTGGTTGCATCAAAATGTAATGGAAAATATGAATATTTTGGGATTTTCTTTTTTTAAGGGGTGTAAATTTATCATGACACACACTGGGAAGCCAAAAAAGTATTGGAAAAATAATGTCATGCTGCTGGAAGTGATAATAAGTTATAATAAATGATTCATACATATACATCATTAATCCATTAAAATGTAATAGAATATTGAGTTTTGTATAATATAGTATTTTAAAATGTTATCTATATAATTCCTATTTATATAAATGACACAGTGGTATGTTAATTATAGTATAAATTTAATAAAGATTATTATAAGACACTAATAATTAAACTTGTGAGATATAAATATTTGTTATTTCATAACATAGATTAAATTTCATCGCTCAAATATCTTAACTCCAATTCATATGTAAAAGTAAAGACATTACCACAGCAAATTTATTTTCTATGGATTATTATTTGTATCTACCCATGGAGAGCACTACTTTTTGAGGCCCTAACAAATCTATAAACATCACAACTACACTCATAGAGATAAATTAATCCTGCACTGATTAAAACTCAACCATGAGCATGACTCTTCCTAATATTGTTACTTTTTTATCAGTCACATCACAAACTTCCAATATAAAGAAGACAGATGGATGGATAAAGATGTTAGTGAACTACAATTACAAAAAAAGTATTTATTTAACTGTCATATCTCAACTTGCCATCACATAATGGACTAGTCAGATTGCCATCTAATGTAGATTATATTGAACATTCATCATGTCTAAACAATGTGCATGCAAATTGGTAACACATAGGAAATTGTAAGACTGGCCCAATAGGCAATGATGCTCACTGAATCTGAATGTTTCTATTAGGGGTGGGATTGTCACAATAAATAGTCAAGATTTTGGAAGTAGGTCAAAGAACTAATAACATAGAACTGAATGGCAATATACACAATTTCCAGTAAATAACTACTACATAGATGAATGGTTGTCTGCATGTTCTAGAGATAACTACTGTCACAAAGCTGAAAGACAGAATTGACATTCTCCAGACAATAGCAGTTAAGTTAAATGGATGATGCAGTGAGTCAAGTCCATATGCAGAACTGGAAATGTCAAGAACCAAATGCCAACACGAGACAATCTGCCAGTACAGCTGGAAGTTTTATAAAATATCTACTCATGAGACAGGCTGTTACAATATATTTGGACATAGTGGGAAACTTGTAAGGGCATATGTAGTCCCTTCTTTCATAGTTCAACCTAGAACTAGGAATCATAATAGCAGGTGGAGTGCAACCATTGTAAATACATAAATGTACATTTATTTTCATGTTGCATTAATAAATATATTATAAGAGTATTTACTTGCACCACTGTTAATTTTAATTTGTGAATAAACATAACAGTTTGGTGCAGTTGACAAAATAATTTTTCTCCCTGTGGCTGGAAAAAAAGGTAAAATGACAAAGTCTTGCCCTTTCAGTTTATTAGGTTTTGTCATTAATAAAAACAAAAATTGACCAGTAAGTTTATTGGCACATCATTAAAAAATTTGAAATCGAATGTAGTGGTTTTCATTAATAATAAAAACAGACATTTCCCCCAGTGGATTGTTATATTTTGTCTTTAATTAAAAAGTGATAGCTATGCCAACAATTGATCATGAAATAAAGGTTATAAATCAACCCAAGTAGATACTGTATCATTATTAAATAAAAGTAGAACTTTTATTACTCTCACAGCCAATAGAAGTAATAAAAATAATGGGGAAAATTGGCACAATTGAAGAATTTGATCTAGCCCACAAACAAAATTGGCCAAGCTACAAAGATCAAGTTCTCTTTTACTTGCAGGCTAATCAAATAAAAAAGTCTGAGTTAAAATTAGCTGCCTTCATCTTTCACTACTGTATGGAGAATTTTGTCTGTTTTAATACTTTTACCTTTATCATTGGACCTCATACTTACAAGGTTTTTCAAGAACAGGTCACCCCTATACTTTTGGCTGATCTTGAATTTGACCAAGTATTGTCTCTATTAAATAACTTTTTTTGCCTAATACCCCTAACAATAATGCAGAGGTACCTACCATTCCAATTTCTATATACAAGGGGAAGGGAAAGAAGCTAAAGATTTTATTAATGAAATTTCAGACTTCATCATTAAAGCTCTGTGAGATTGCCTTATTTGTGACATGACTGATCACAATCTCAGAGTCAAGCTCTTAATGCATCCTGACATATCACTTGATTCTACAATCTCTCAAGTGACATCTGGCAGAATCAACAACCAATCAAGGAAGTCTATAAAAAAATGGACTATAACATTCAAACCATTCAGCAAACAACTGGGTCAAAAAAACACCCAGCTGACAATAAAAAAAATACTGCTCGAATAAATTGGCAACAATGAGTAAAAATGTAGTTATGGATGTGATCAAGTGATTCATGCACATACCAAATGTCCACACTGATATATAGTGTGTATATATTGCAAGCATGTTGGGTACATAAAAGCTGCTAATTTTATAAGAAAACAACAGGTTGCTAATGATGGAATGAAAGAATCCATTCCAAAAAGCTAGAAAGGTAATTGAAAATTTAACAAACTAAATACCTGTATGAACAATTTGAGAGACATTAATTCTGCTTTCAAATGCAAAATTAATATTAATGATATAACTGTAACAATGGACCTGGGTACCAGGAATGCAATGTCCATTGTATCAAAAAATACATGGGTTATTCTAGCAGCTATATGATTATTGATCACCAAGGCAATCAAGTAGCACTTTTGGGTGTTACAATGACCTATAAAACTATATATCTGCCTCTTATTGTGTCTGCTGGTAAATAGAGCAATTTATTAAAACATGGTTGCTTCACTGACTTAGATTTTACAGTGACCAAAGTGAACAAACTTGCAACAATAAATTCAAGCACGGTTTACCCAGAAGTAGTTGTTAATAATCTGGGTTTGATCGTTAAAATAAAACATGAAACTAAAAGTACAAAAAAGTGGATAGGCTCACATCCTATGTCAGATGTTTAAGGGAATCACCAAATGGGTTCCAGTAGTTGTCATCAAAATTAAAAGATCACAAACAGTCAGGGTTAAAAGAGCTGATGGACAGCAACATCATAGATATTAAAATAAACTAAGGTTAAATAATATATCACCAACCATCAGCAAAGCCTCATCAGGTGACAAAAGAAGAATTACAATGTATAAGTGATGAGTCAGCAGCCAGCTGTGTTGAATGTATAGTTTTAAGATTGACAAATGATGACACTAAGAATATCACCAAGCTGGATGAAACCACAAAGCAAAGAAAAGACATACTAATGCACCTGTGTGACTATGTCCTCCAGTGCTCATTTTATTCAGCAGGGGGTATATCATGCCTCACCTTGCCTTCAAATAATGGTCTAGTCCAGATTTCCTCTTATCAAGATCTCATTCAGCATTCTTCACCACTACCCAATATGTATACAAAAAGAAAATGCACAACCAATGGCAAAACAGATCAATAGGCAATGATGATCACTGAATTTATATGTTTCCATTAGTGATAGGGTTCTGGCAATAAGTAGTCAAGCTGTTTGAAGATGGGACCAGAGAACTGCTGTCACAGAGCTGAATGACAGTATATACATTTTCTAGTCAATGACTGTCACATAGCTGAATAGCACTCTACATGTTCTAGAAAAAACTATAGTCACAGAGCTCAAAGACAAAATCGATGTTCTTTAGACAATAGTGGTTAAGCTAAATAATTGATGCAGTGAGGCAAGTACGCATTCTGGACTGTAAGCAGCTAATACGAAATCTCAACATGAGGCAAGCTGTCAAGTACAGTTGGAAGTGTCACCAAATCTATATTTATAAGGGCATGTACAACCCCTTCTTTTGCACTTTACCTTTGAACTAAGAACTATACCTCGCCAACGATTGCAGGCGGAGTGTAGTCATTATAAATATAATGCAAATATGCAAATGTATATTTGTTTTCATGTTTCATTAATAAATATAATATAAAACGTATTTACTTGCGTTTGTGTTTATATATTAATTCACGTACAAACATAAAATTAGCAGAAAAAAATATTTACATATTATGGATTGATATTAATAATTAAAAGTATATATAATTAATGTTTATACATTCATATTAATTATTTTTTCTATAATTTTATTAGTGGACAGTAATGACAAATATTGGAGTCAAGAAAAAAAAAAATATTATATTTATAATTAAATTCCCTCCCCCCCTTTTTTTTTCTTTCTTTATCTTTAATATCATTTATTTAAAAGTCTTTAAAACACACTTAAATTTTTTTTTTTAATTCACATCTATGAATCATTAATTTTTTTTATATTTATTTTAAACATATGTACATAATTCTATACACTCTAAAGGTGACAGAATGTTAGTAACTTTTAAATTATATCAGTTAAAATATTTAACTGGCAAGGCTGTCTCATTAGGCTAAAAATTATAAGATTCATCATCTCTTTTTGGAAAAAAAAAAACCCGAGTAGCTTTAGATTTTTCTTTGTTATATTTTAACAATTTTTCTTCCGGTATGGTCTCCACTCACAATTATTATAGTTTTTTTTTTAAATTTTATTGGCAAATGTTTAATAACAGACTTTTTTGATTATACAACTAAACCAATGATTTTATGGCATTCTTTTATTTCTATTATAAATATATTAGAAAAAATATTACATAAACATATTAAAGTTTTTACTTATAATATTAAATGACGTTTTATAATTAAACAATTTAAATATTAATAGTGATAGCTCAAATATAAATTAAAGCGGATGATACTTTTGACGTTTATTGATGGATTTGTATGAGTTTATATATAGCTCGTTGGACGATATTTTTATCGTTTATAGATGGATTTGTATGAGTTTATATATAGTTCATTGGGGATCGACCGTATCTTACGCTTTTATTAAACAATTTATACATTTATGTATAAATAGTTATACTTATAAATATATATATATCGAACTACATGGGTGGGAGAACAAACAGGTATTACTGACATCATTGAAAGAATTAATAAACTGAAGTGGAGTTGGACTGGATATACAGATAAAAGAGATGATATAGATGGACGGTTGAAATCTAAGCTTGATTCCAATAAATTTTACAAGATCTAGAAAGAGAACCCATGTAAAATGGATGGATGAAATAAAGAAATCTGCTGGTGTAATGTGGACAAGACAGGCTGGAGGTCAAAGAAATTGAATTGAAATTGGAGAGACCTTCATTCTAAAGTGAATAAGTAATGGTTGAAAAAAGATTGCAAACAATGATAACATTTACATAAACAAACAAACTTTAAATATTTTTACTCACATAATTTAAACTCTCCTATCACATTAACAACTTAATTTTTAAACAGTGTAATTATTTAACTGTATGTCTTTTATATAATAAACAAGTACTTATTACATATTGTAACGGTCAAAATTCATCTATCTCACTAACACTCTGCAGAATTTAAACCCTAGACATGGAAGTCGACACTAGGAAGGGTTACCTCCCAGAAATCCCAAGTTGAAATCCAAAGTCTAAACTCCACAATGCCCTCTATGTGATAATGCATCTGATGCTACTGATAGTATAACTTCCTGCCAGTGCTGGTGATCAGGGAGAAAACAAAACACTCTAAATCTAAAATAGCCCTAGGTTCAATTAACAATGACTTATAGATGTGCCCCAAGATAAGCCTAATATGATATGTAATTTAGATAGCACCCCGAATAAATAAAGAAAAGAATGAAATTTAAAATAATATTTAGTAATCAGATATTAGACAAAGTTTTAGTTATATAAATTTGATAGCTATAAACGAAAGCAAACAATATTTCTGATACCTTGTACTTGGGTTATAGTTTATATAATGTGTTTAAAATACAGCAACACAGTAGGCATGTGCCAGCCATGAAAAGTCTTAAAATAATTTTAATAGTCTAAAACTACTTAAAGTTGAAATCTTAAGTTTAAACAGAGTCACTCGCAAACTGTTGAGCTAAATTATAAGATCGAACTACACTAAACAGACTTAGAATTCATTTAAAGTAATTATTAAGGGAATGTATGGTGGTTCCAGTGATATATAATGCTGAAAATAGGGTGCAGTATCTTGGTACAAAACTTTACAAAATAAAATTAATAAATGGTCTTGTCTTTGGACAGACATTTCACCTTTCATTTGGGGCATCTCTAATCTTTACACAGCTCATGCCTGGCTTGCACCCAGGAGCTTCATAGCTGTGGGGACATACACAAAATAATTCCCATGTGACATTCTTCACACACTACTGGGAACCATGGAGGAAACAGGGGATGGATTTAACCATTGACAACTTTGGAGAATAGTAAAGTTTCAACACATCAAGCACGTTCACTAGCAACACACAGCTAAATTTTAAAATATTCTTAGT
The DNA here is from genome assembly GCA_028023455.1 of Epiperipatus broadwayi. Taxonomy (NCBI): domain Eukaryota; kingdom Metazoa; phylum Onychophora; class Udeonychophora; order Euonychophora; family Peripatidae; genus Epiperipatus; species Epiperipatus broadwayi. Next base: position 392,871 of record JAQFVV010000480.1, on the reverse strand, counting down.
AAAAGGGCAATTCATTAAAGAACAGAATAGCTCTCTCTCAAATTTAATATTTTAACAGCCAGCAGACTCTCAACAATGCTTAGATAGATAAACAATTATTTTGATAAATTTGTTACACATAAGAAAATACATTTTAAAATCATATAATAAATGGGGAGGGGGGATAAGTGTTTGCAGTTTAACACATTAATATGGCAAGCAAGCATTATTTAATTTCTTCACGTAACTCGCATATACCTGAAGAGATTAATTAAAAATATTTACATTATAATAAAGAATTAAAATAAAACATTTACAGATACATAAAGAAAATTAACCCAAGCAGAAGTTCAGCATGCATTAAAAGACAATTTAATAAAATACATGAATATGAAGTATGAGACAAAATATTAGCTATAGTCTGAAAGTTTCATGAGATCTCGGGTTAACTTTACTACCTCATTCTCACAGATCAGTCTGTGGGCATTTCCAATTTTGCACTAGAGTTCTTGAGCACATTTTAATTTTCTTTGGGCTTGTTGTTCAGTTGCAGCATTCAGCATGTAGACTTCAGGAGCAGCATTCTTTGGGCTGGTTCAGTTGGGGCTTGATGGTATGGTGACAGGACATCGGATGGTGAATGACAGATGGACATAGCACTGGTTCCTAATAAAAACAGCCTACTGCCCCTTTTACCCCATAATTCTAAGGTTAACGATCTCAAAACTTAATTTACTTACAGTAAGCAGGTAAGTCCAATGACATGAATAAAACAAGTAATCAGAAAATATGAATAATGTCCAAATTTTCTGAATCACAGAAATACAATTTTGCTGTCACAATAGCATCTGACTAATAGTTAATTACAATAATCAATCAGACCTATTTATATGGTCTCTCTGATTATATTAATCTCATCTTCCATTGTAAAATCTATTCATTAAAATTTATTAATTAAATTGGAAAACAAGGAATGCACTTTTAATTAAATCTGCTTGTTAACTCTGTTATCTTAGTCTTATCAAAAATCTACTAGTAAAACTGGCACCAACATGTTAAAATTAGCCACTATTGTTCTTTCCCTACCCTCACTGATTTAAAAAGAAAATGGCATGATTTTGAAAAACTAAAGTAAAAATTTTTATTTACAGCTTTCTTTTGAATTTAATGTCCAAAATCTATTTATTAGTGATATTATTTTATTAAATGCAAACAATTATAGCGAATATAATATCCCAAAATAAACAGACTCAAAGCAAACTAACTTTAAACAACAAATATTTTTATAACCTTTTAAAATATTATCGCAGTATGTGTGTAGATGAAAATATGTCACTTACTTTATTGTACAAGCATATATATACATAAAATATACTCGACGGTTTGAAAATAAAACCGTTTAAGACAAATTTAATTACTATAAAACCCCGTGTAAAACGATAAAATTAGGGTTTTAAATAAGGCATGAGGGTAGATAAAAGGAAGGCAAGGTGAAATTAAGATTTGTAAGGCATATCTTACTGTTTCAATATATCTTCATTCTATGAATATATGAATAAAAAAAAATTCTCAATATATATAAATTATTTCTATTAGTACATTTATTTCTGATGTAAGACTATAGATACTTGAGAAAATATCTAAATACATTTTAATGTGTAATTCAACCAGAACAGATATATTTAAGCTTAGCCAATCCATATTAAGATCCATTTACATAGATTGTTCAATATTTATAAGCAACATGTGTTAGAAGTAAATGCAATAGTGATGATAGATATAATTTATACATATATAAGATTATGTAAATAAGTTTTAGAAGAGGATTACTCAAATCATTATTATATATATTTTAAAGGTTAACATATGATTTTTAATAGAATTTAATATTTAAAGTTAAAATGTAAATGCCAATTTTTTAATTCCCCTCCCACCTATTTTATGATTTATCATTTTCCTCCATATCACCACTCAAATAAATATAAACATTTTCAGATTCAATTGAATAGGACTTAACACACGAATATATAGCATTCTAGAACCGATAATTTAGCCATTTATATATCTACATCTAAGTTTTTTTAATATATAATTTGAAAAATATTAAACATATATATATATAAATTGTGAGTAAGTGGTTTTACACTTAACTCCCCTTGCTTAATCTCAGAACAACAAACTTGTATGTTTACTTGATTTTAAAAAAAAAAGTTAACTAATAAGTAAAACATAAAATGAACAATAATTCTATTGCATATAACCCTTTTAGTACTGTTTGTAGGCAAAATAGTCATGTTTTTTATAATCGTCATAAGCATAATAGCTTATATTGCTTTAAATAATTTCAGGCATAAATAAAACAATAAGGTTATAGCAATATATGTGCCAGAAAATAATATTTTAAATAGTATAATAAATCAGTTATAATACAGAAGAGAGTAGAAACTGTAAAAGTAATTTAAAATTAGCGTTTGTAAATTTTAAAGTACTAAGAGAATAAGGGTTAAAATATGAATTTATTATAAGTCAGCTTTAAGGTCTGTTAAGTAATCGTAACATTAAAAAAAATCTTTACCTGTTTTATTAGGTCATTGTTATAAATTACAATTAGTTATTTAAAAGGAAATAAGTTAAGTTAAAGTTTGGAACATTACTTCCTTCACTCCTGTATATGGCTGCGTGCGTGGGTGAATGGAAAGTGTTTTATAATAAATTAAGGATTTTTAAAGGCTGAATTATACAAACTCATAAAAATAAAGATTAAATAAATAGTTTTAATATTGGTTAAAAGGTAATTTTAATGGGTAACTATCTATTAATTTAGATATTCGAAAGTAATTCAGTCAATAAATGTTGCGATTATTTTTTATACAATATTTTTTTTTAAGAAGACTGTTAATTTTTCTTCCAAATTAATTTCAGTAGATCAGGTGCCAGTTTTTTTGAATATCTAAATCAAATTGATGTCATTTTGATTGAATGACAGCTAACCAAAAAAAAAAAAAAGGACTATAAAAGAGAAGTTTGGTTATTTTAATTGCTTCATACCTTCTTGATTTTGGTTCATTCTCTCTTAATAACCCTGGCACAAAATAAGTTTGAAGTTCTTTATAACTTTTTTTTTCTAAAGTATTTAATTTGAACTTAGATATTAACCATTCAACAATGTATTTCGGCTAGAACTTCAGGCAATCTGCCTTTTGATATTTAAATTGCAGTTAAGCTTTCTTAATTATATAAAAAAATGTTACAGGGAAATTCCATTTCTAGTATAAATCAATTGAGTAAAATTAACTTCAGAATAAGCTTAAAAGAAAAGCAGTTGTTACCTTCGTTTACGAATATTATTGAAATTGTGCAAACGATTTTCCAGTTCTTGTTTTTGCTTAGCTATTTCATGAACAGAAGAAATATTAACAAAAGAAAATGAAAATGCATAAGACTAGACACTGTATGTTTTTAAAAGTTTAAAATGCATTCGTATTATTTTTATCTGCTTATTAACTAATATTATGGAGTTTTCATGATTATATTAACTTACCTGCTTGATAATTAATGTTACTGAATGTCTGAACTGCTTAAAGAATAACTCTTTAAAATGTTTAATTAATTAACTTGCTTTAGAATAGTTCTTCATGTATGAAAGAAAAACAGACTGAAGGAATAAAAAAAATATTAAATGTTTTGTTATGCTGAAACTCTTTAATTCAAAATTTTAAGAAAGAATATTAATTGCTATTCAAAGAAGCATAGAATATTAATTTATCAACCTATATGGAGTTAGTAGAAAAATTTCGAAAGACATTCTGATATGCTGGAATACTTTCCATTAATGAATGCTTTATAAAATATATTACACAAATGTATTAATTAATAACCTGGAAACGTCTCATTAATTTTCACCAATAAGTTCCAAGGTTCTTTAAAATGTATTCTTTAAAAGAATTTAAAAAAAAACAGGCACAAATATTAATTAAACAACCTGCAGGATCCAAAATTGTCTTTCATCTGAAAGAATTATTATATTATAATGTTGTCATTTCTTCATTGTGACTCCTTATTATTCATTTTCATTAACTTATTACTTTTATTTAGATGTGCTTATATATTTAAGAAGTATATTACATAAGAACTGTTGTATATGTTTTGTTTTGGAAATTCTTTTGCCATATATGAAATAATAGCTTTGGTTAGAAGTCGCAATAAGAATTAATATTACAAGCACGTAACAGACAAAGCTGACTTGTGAATCAAAGTTTCTTATTTTTTTATTGGGTTAAAAAAAAAGAACGAAATATATTTTATGTAATATTTTCCTTAAAATTTTGTTATATTTAATGTAACACTATTCATTATTACAAGCCTGCTAGGTATTTAATTTATGTAATTTTAAATATAATGGGTTTATCATAATGTGCAGATAATCTGGACTTTAACAGGTAATATTTATAATATGTTTGGTATGGCTTGATAGGCCAAATTATACTTTATTTATTTAGAGTCAGTTGAGATTTTATCTCTCTCTACAATTATTTTAAATATATGGTAGTTTACTGTTATATTCTAAACAGTCCAAATAATTATTTGTCAGAAGATTTTCATTTGTAATTTTGCATAAATGCAATAGTAATTATAACTGCTAATATTTTTATGCATTGAGAATTATTATTCTCACACCTCATTCACATTATTATTCATGCCCACTTGTTATAATAATTTTGATATTTGATATTTTATACACACGTCTTGTGTAATTTTTGTGCCAAAAATATCATATATTATTAATTTATTAATAATTTTTGAAGTCTTTTGGATTAAAAATTCCATTTGATGGTTTAGACATTGCTTGGACTTTAGTTAGTTATAGGGATGTTTGTATCTTGTCATTGTTCATTTTAGTATTGTTATATTTATTATTGTGCTTGATGGAGTAGACAAAGTCCTCCATCCTTATTATATTGCTTTTCCATGAGGTAATAGTGCTTATGTCCAGTGATTATTATAAGAAACATAGATCCCTGGACCAAACCCTATATTTCTTGGTGTGCTTTTCCATGTTTTCCTGAGGCATTGTGACAAAAGTCCAGGCATCCTCTTTTGCCTCAGAAGTAGGTGTTTGGAAGCCACCACTCTTATGATGTATTTGTTGATTTATGCTGGTTCACTCTGCAGAGCCTATGTTTGGCCTATCACTTAAGATGTATTTAAAGATAGTTTTCCATCATAGTATGTGAGCTTGTATTGTATTTTTAGTATGTGATAACAAGATAAGTTAGTTTGAAGGATTTAGTTTTTTCAGTTTGAACTCAGTTATTTTAGTGCTTAAAGGTGTAACAATGTCTGTATTGTGCTATTATGATACTGTAATCAGTCACAAGCCAACCATCAATAATTAGTAATTTTAAATGTTTAATTTGCAAGCATATGGCCAATAAGTGCAATCCATCCATGCTATGTAGATGCTGTGATCAACCAGAACTTCTCCAATGGATGTGTAAATCATTTATTTTTAACATTTTGTGTAATTTTTATTATGTGGACAGTAAATTTTAAATTTTTATGTATGCAGGAGACTTCTGATGAGTGGTCATACATTTCATTTTATTCAGTTATTCAGATATTTATTAGTTCAAAAGTCTAAACAATAGAGAGTATTTACTTGTTGGAGATTTATTTTAGATATACCAGCTATTGCTTAAATTTACTTAGCTGATATTTTCAGGTATTAACAGATCAGTCCATCCATGATGGTTACCAATTTTGATAATGTTTATTTAGGATAGATAAATCAAGAGAAATTAATGATTATAAAACATATAAATTTATAATGCCCAAAATTGTTTAATGGGTTGCTTATGTCAGAGATGTAGAGGAATTACTAAACTGTTATATAGGATGATCTATGTAAAAATCATTTATTTATTTTAAGAAGCCTTAGTATTTATTTGTAAGACCCAAATAATTCTAATTACTGTTAGTCAAATGACTATATTTGTTAACTGCACTATCTTGACAATGTTTCCACGTTTGTGTAAATTTTGTTTTATTGTATTATATTGTAAATAAACTTATTAAGCATTTATTTAAAATAAATTTAGCTGCTTATATATATATATATATATATATATATATATATATATATATATATTTAAGCAGCTATATATATAGATATATATATATATATATATATATTGTCTTGGGTTCACAATATTAAATATTTTCATTTAATTAATGATATATAGAATAATTTTATATCCACAGAAATGAGATAGAGTTATGCATATAGTTGCGATTTGTGGATGAAATCACTGCAACAGATAATATCATATTTCCAGATACCAAAGTAATAGTTTGTTTAAGAAGTAAAACCTTTATTATCTTCTAAAATAGAAGATTGTCTTGATAAAATGCAAATTGTTTGACAGTTTAGAAGATTATCCATGCTATTTTGGACTGCACACTATTATAATTGTTTTATTGTCAAGGTCTAACTTATATTTTGTTGCTTATGAAAGTTGTCTGTGAGAAGGTGGAATGACATAAAAAGGACCCATGTCTTTCTTTCATCTCGAGTGATGTGCTGGGTTAATCTAAATTTTGAACATTTCAACTATATAATTAAATATTTAAGTTATTATCCTTTTCTATAATTTTAATAAATATCATTATCTTGTAGAAGTATGTGGCCACTTGAAGTTAAGTGTTTGCCTCCTATAGCCAGCCAGGATATCATTCATTTACCCATTCACCTATTCATTTGCTTATTAGACAACTTCAGATTAGTTTATTTCACAAGTGTTACCATAGGAGTCCTAAGATCATTTACTCTTGCTGTTTTGTGCAGTGATTTACATAATTTTCTATATCACAACATCCAGTAGTACTAGTATAGAGTTAGAATTTATTTATTACCTGTGTTAAAAGCAGAGCACATCTTGTAATATTTGTTTCATTTATTTTGTTACAAATCATGCTATCAGAAGCAGTAACAAGGATTGTGTTTATTTCAAAATATGAGATAGGAAATTTTGTTTAGTAGGAGATACATTTTTTTGGGTCACAAACCTGTTGTGCTCAGAGAATATGATTCGATGGCAGGTTAAGTCTTATAATGTTTGAAAAGTAGACATTTTCTGTAATAATTTATTTTAAATTTTTATTATGCCCGATTTATGTGACAGTATTGTATGATTGTTCCTCCATCTTGTTATAGATTTCTGTGCACTATCATCTTTGTAAATTTTATTGTAACCCTGCTGTGTCTATCTGAAGATTTTCTAATGTTATATTTTTTATATATTCTTTCTTTCTCTTCTCTCTCCCTTTGAGTGTTCTAATTTTACCATAATTTTTTCTTTTTTTCTTTTCGTTTCTTTCTTTCATTTCCTTACCCTGTCTCTTCTCTTATTCTCTCTATTTTCTCTTTATTCTCTTTCTTCTCTCTATTCTTTTCTTTCTATTTTTTCTCTATTTTATTCTTTTTTCTTTTCTCTCTTTCCCACTCATCTCTATCCTTTCTCTCCAGGTATCTTTATTTTGTTTTTCTTCTCTTCTCTCCCTATTTTCTCTTATTCTCTCTTCTCTCTCTCTTTCCCTCTACTCTCTATCTCTTGTTGTTTCTTTCTGCTTTCTCTCTCACTTACCCCTGTCTGTTTAATTAGATTAAAATTTGCACCCAATGCTGAGGCTATTATTAATAGTGTTTTCTTATTAAATACTAACAAATTTTTATTAGGTGTTATTGGCTTTGTTTAGAGGCATTTTTACTTTAACTTTCATTTTAGGTGGATTTTTCATGTTTGTTAGTTATGGTATAACTTTCCAATGTAGTTTATTGTGACAGTTAGTTTTAACATTATCAGATCAATTAATGAGTTGTAATTTAGCCATAGAATATCAAATAGCCAGAAGTTATGCAGTAATTTAAAAAAAAATGATAGGGAGTTATCTTTAAAAGTCATTATATTTATAGTAGAGTGTTGCAGTCTATGGATGGTTTTCAAGAAAAATATGTTTTATTTTATACTTTTATTATTTTTTATTATTATTATTATTATTATTATTTTATTTTATTATTATTATTATTATTATTATTATTATTATTATTATTATTATTATTATTATTATTATTATTATTATTATTATTATTATTATTATTATTATTATTATTATTATTATTATTATTATTATTATTATTATTATTATTATTATTATTATTATTATTATTATTATTATTATTATTATTATTATTATTATTATTATTATTATTATTATTATTATTATTATTATTATTATTATTATTATTATTATTATTATTATTATGTGATTTCAGTGTCTGTATTATCTGTTACAAAATGCATATTGTTCTGTTGATTCAGTGAATTAACAAATTTTAATTTAAATAGTTGTGAACCAAGACTCATATAAAAATTTATTAATAATAGTTACCATTGTAATGAGAGGTTAGACATCGGGACATTGATGTTATGGTTTTGATTGTTTTAATGTGAGGAGGTAACAGAAGATGGGGTGCCTTATTAGTATTGTTATTATTAATTAACATACGTAAAAGTTGGAAAAAGAAAAGTGCCATGGATCAGAAAATAGAAAATGGTATCACACTTGATAGTGCAGGTGGATCCCAAAATTTTCCATCACCAGATACTCAGGTTCCTTATTTGGGTGACAATTCAACTGGTGAAACTGTGAATCTTAGTATAAGAAGTCTGGAAGTTATTAGAGAGGAAAGGGGTACACCACCAGACACATTGATGGACGTGTTGATAAAAATGAGGGTAGAATCTAAGAAAGATATAGAACAGTTCAATTTAAAAGTTGATAAAGATAGAGAATAATCTTAGAAATCCGGCAAAGAGTTGATTTTAAAACTGGATTGATCCAGAAAAGAAGATAGAAAAGAATCTCAGAAATCTAGGGAAGAGTTCATTTTAAAACTGGATCAAGCCAAGAAGAAGATAGGGAAAAATCTCAGAAAACTACGGAAAAATTTCAAGCAAATTTTAGAAAAATTGACAATAATTTTAAAAGGGCTAAAAAAGGTATGAGATATTAAGAGTCAATTTTAAAGAAATTCTTGAAAAGACTGAAAAAACAATACAATATTAATTAGATGAGATCAGGTTAAGTTCACAGAAATCAGAAGAGTTAAAGCAAAGTATGAGGCAAGATTGTCAGTGTTAAGTTGATTTATTATCCAGTAGATTGGAAAGCCTTACCATAAAACCTCATGATGGAGTTGAGGAGTGCAAAAGTCAAATTAAGGGTTTAACTGCTAAGCTTGAGGATCAAAAGCTAGATCAGTGCAAGGTTATGTAAGGAGAGGAAAGTAGATTGGTCCAAGTATTGGGAGAAGTTGAAGGTTGGAATATGGAAGTTGATAAAAAAGTTAAGCTACCTTTACAGTTTTCCACTGAGGTGGAGGTGTTGATAAGTCAGGTTGAAGAAAAGTTGGATAAGAAGATAGAAAATCAAATTGAACAGAAGGAGCAGTTAGAAGTAAGATCAGATTGTAAAATAAACAAGACAGAAACAAAAATATGTGAAATAGACATCCAGGTAGAAAATTGTATGTCATGTCAATCAAAAAGTACAGAGTATTAGAAGACAGCCTAATCCTAGTTTAAGTGGTTTTGAAGGAGAGGTGCAAGAGAAGTTAATAAAAATTGATTAAATGTATCAGAAATTAAATAAAGAAATCGATGAGGTAAAGGACACCATCAGTAGAACTTTAAGAAACAGCAGTGCTAGTCATGAGGTGGTGAAAAATTCGAGCAGAGAGGTCCAGAGTGATGAATTATATATAGAGAGATTAATGCAAAGTAAAGAGTATGGGAAGCTCAAGATGAGTGATGATGGTAGTTAACTTAAAGAAGGATCATTTAAAGAAACAAGAGTAAAATTTTCTGTTTATAATGATTGTTATCATCAAGGTCCAGAATTTAATTCATCCTCAGGGACACAATAGATTAGATTTTGAGCAGTTAGAAGTGCATAAAGATCAAAATGTTTATAATATAAAGAATCAAAATTCTTTAGTTTTAACATTTCTGCAGATAAAAGTATTTAGAAGGAAATATGCAGAGCCTTGGTAATTTATTTGCCTTGTGTCAGCTGTAAGTTATGGAAAAGATTGCAATTGCCAGCAATCACTTGTGTTCTGCATTAAAGGATTGGTGGCAGTCCATGTTTGACAAGCCCCAAGCCTTTGGTGATTTTAAATACTTGATATTGGCAAGTTTCTGGGGTGAAAGCCACCAGAACAATATTAGATACCAGGTACCACAGGAAAAATACAATCTGCACAAGGGTAGTTATACCAAATTTTTTAGGAACCAGGTGGTTAAGCTTAAAACTTTAACAGATTACCCTTTATCAGAGCCTCAGATAGTCAGGGTCATCAGGCATAATTTGCTGAGGCATATAGAGCAAATCTTTCTCACTGTTGATAGACATACTATCAAAGAGGCAGTGAAAATTTTAGACTCATTGGAGGCAAGTGATAAAACCTGGATACTTAAATGAAGGTTCTAAGAGAATCTCATCCTTCTATGAACAATGTTAGTCTCCTGGCCATTCCAGAGTATAATAGAAGAAGATTCAGAAATAGGGGTAATTATAGGTCAAGTCCTTATGAGGAAAGAGATTTCCACATTAGCAGTTATAAGTTCAAAAGAAAATTTGTAGACATTAATCATCCATCCACTAGTGGGATACAAATCATTCCAAAAAATATACAGGCAAGAAAAATAAAGTGGCATTAAACTAAGTAGGACCTCCAGAATCGTTCCTCACTTTGGAACCATATTCCTAAATTATTGGGGAATATGATGCTTTATTTAATGAATAACATTGATCTTGATATTGACTACTTGAATCCTAGAAGACTGACTGAACCCCCTATTTTGTATCAGTGCCCAATTATAAATGTTATTGTGGTAATTGTTGCTGTTAATGCACTCTTAGATTCAGGCAGTAAAAATTAGTGAAGGTAATTGAAAAATTCCTGTTTTGCCTCTGAAAGTTATTCAAGTCACCTTGGCCAATGGGAATAAGTGTAAATTATTTAATAAACAGACATTTCTTACTTTAGAAATTGGTTCATATAATTATAAGCATGTCTTTCTAATTATGCCCAGTCTTATTCATGAAAGCCATTATTGGATCTGACTTCATGACTCTTAACAATTGCATAGTCAATTATTGTGATAAAACTTTTAAATGTCATGAGGAAATTTGTCCATTTTATTTTAAATTTATTAATCAAACCAATCAACTATTAGTTGTACATGAAGATTCAGTTGATGTGAATATTAGAAGTAAGTTAGTGGGTTAATGTATTTCTGGCACACAATACTATGAACCATTGTTCTAATTGTTATTTTAGTACAAGCATATATTTTCAAAAATACCTGGCATATTAAATAAATACATTCATGGAATCAAGTTAAAGGAGAATCAACCATTTCAGCAGAAGACTTATTCTATCCCCTATCAACACAAGGCAGATTTGGAAAAGCAAATTCAAAAGATCCGTAGAGTGGAAAATAATTGGGCCATGTCCCTCACCATATGTCAATCCCCTTGTCATAGTTAAAAAAAAGGATGGAACAGTTAGGGTCTGCCTGGATGCTTACCAATTAAACCAGAATACTATCCGTGAGCATGACATACCATCACCAGTACAGAAGCTGTTGACCAGGTTTAAGGGAAGGAGCATATTTTCCACATTTGACCTACAGCCAGCTATTGGCAGATCCCACTCCATATTCATGATCAAAAGTTTATGGCATTCTGTTACCAGGGCCAATCATATATTTTTCAAAGGATGCCCTTTGGTTTAATAAATAGTGGGGCTGACATTATCATCTGCCTAAATATGGTTCTGTCCAAAGAACTGTGAGTCTTATTACTCATATACATTGATGATATAGTCATTGCATCCAACGATATGGAAGAGCATATGCATCATTTGTGCCTTTTCCTTTATGAATGTTCAAGGTGCAATATCAAGATCAACTTGGAGAAATGTACCATAGCTGCCCATGAGATTACTTTTCTAGGCCATTTGGTTACTTGAGAGGGAATCAAATCCCATCCCAAGAAAATTTCAGCAATCCAAAATTTTCCTGCTCAAAACACCAGAAAACACTTGAGGTCATTGTTGGGACTGTGTAACTACTACCATCGGTTGTATAAAAAATTTCTCCTGATACTGTTAATTTATCAGTTTTGTTAAAAAAGCATAAAAGGTAGAGGTGGACCCAGGAGCATATTTTAGAGTTTCAGACAGAAAAAGGCAATTTTTTAAGGACAGTAATGTTAGCATACCATAATTTTAACAAAGTATTTTATTTAAAGACTGACAGCCATAAGTTTGGGTTAGGTGTTACCTTGTATCAACTTAGTGATAGTGGAAGTCCAGGGTTTTATATTTTTTAAACAGACATCTTAGGGGTGCAGAATTAAATTACATTACAACAGAAAAGGAGGCCTTAGCTGTGGTATGTGGATTCCAAAAGCTTAGGCAATTTTTAGTGGTTCAGAGATTATAGTGCTCTCAGATCACCATAGTTGGAGTTTTTAAATAAAAGCTATTTAAATAATAAAAGGTTGGTTAGGTGGAGTCTCTATTTACAGCAATTTCAGTACAAAATTATCTATTGTTCTGTTAGGGATAACACTATTGCAGATGCGCTCAGTTGCCATCCTGTTACAATTAATTACCAAAATCCCAGTACAGATAACATTGTAATTTGTCCATGTCATTAAAAATGAAATAGTTCAGGATTATCAAAATTTAGGAATATTGCAGATGCAAGAAGCTAGGCTTAAAAGGATAATAGATTTATTGGGGGAGCAGTTGGCTTAGTTGAAAACAATAAATTTGCAATAAAAGTCTGCAAAGGATATAGAATACATAATGGGATACTCATGAAGAAATTAAGAAAGGGGGTGAGAATTCATGGAGAGTGATTGTTCCACTTAGCTTAATAGGCAAACTTATTTATTATATCCATTATATTACATTCAAATATCAGCCTTTCAAGCTAATTGAGCACACACCTTTTGAGAGTGTTAAATAAATGAATACTTTCCTCTTCAATCCAAGATATAGTATTTATGCAGAAATAAAAAGGATCCTCTTATTCCTACGACTCAAATTCTTGTATATGAGCAAATCTGAAGAACTGTTGAGGAGAGCGTGAGTAGAATCTCACTTTAAATTACTATTTATGATGTTTTTTGACAGAATGACGTCGATGAAATTACTTAGTAATTTACTAAATGTCATTCCTACTGAAACTTAATTATGAGTAAATAAGCAATTATTTTATCTAGTGCTGTGTTTACAATTATATTACATTCAAATATCAGCTTTTCAAGCTAATTGAGCATGCACCTTTGTTATGGTAATTATGGGATGCAGAAAATTGAGCCCATCATTAGACAATTCTTTTATTTTAATAAGATGCATAAAGCTATTACCCATATACTGAGAGAGTGTGACATGTTTGATAATCAAATTTAGCAATAGGTCATATGTTGGTACTTTGCAGCCTATTTTGCCTAGTGAGCCATCCAATAAACAAAAAATTATTTTGGTCATGTATGACTTATTTACAAAATTTGTGTGGTCTTAAAGACAGACACCAAAAATGTGTTCAGATGCCTGGAAACATTTCAAATATCTTTAGTTGGGAAACCAGTCTCTGTCTTTTCTAATCATGCAACAGCATTTATATATTATTCATGAAAAAGTTGGGTTAGCAGAATAATATAAAACAGATTATGAGTTCCATCAGAAATCCCCAATCCAATCCATGTGAACAGATAATGAAGAAATTAGGGAGGTTGTTTAGAGTTTATCTGTTGCAGGACCATAAGCAATGGGTCAACAAATTACCACAAATGATACATTATATAAATTCCACAATCAATGAAACCACAAACTTTTCTCCCATCAGACTAAACTATGGAATAACAGAGCCCTTGCTTATCAAAACATCAATGCCTGCTGTAGTAGAGAATGTTGATTCTGTACATGATCAGACAGTAGCCCATGTAAATATAAAAAAAAATGGGTGACAAGCACACTCATAAATGTAACGCTGATCCTCACCCATTTAAAATTAATGATTATGTGTTAATTAGGACTTCACATGTGAGTAACCACCAGAAAATTTTTTTTAGGAAGTTCCTTAAATTATATGAAGGCTTCTATAAAACACGTAAACAAATAGGAGAGAATGCTTTTCTAGTGTCTTCCCCTGAAGAAATGAGAAATACCTATAATGCCAGAAGTCTGACACTATATCCTAAAGATGTTTAGATTTGTAGAGCTAAGGTTGGTGTGAACTGGATGCATAAGTTGATTAAATATTTGTATTTAATATTTATTTTTAGAAATAATGTATAAAACTATAATTAAAAAAATAGATATTTAAAATGTAATCATTACTATTTTTTCCCAACTTTGGGAAAGTTGTGACTAAGTGGTTTTATACTTAACTCCCATTGCTTAATCTCAGAATAACAAACTTAATGTGTTTACTTGATTTTAAAAAAAAAATAGTTAACTAATAAGTAAAACATAAAATGATCAATAATTCCATTGTATATAACCCTTTTACTACAGTTTGTTTGTAAAATAGTCATGTTTTTCATAATCATCATATGCATAATAGCTTATATTGCTTTAAATAATTTCATTGATAAATAAAACAATAAGGTTATAGCAATATATGTGGCAGAAAATAATATTTAAATGGTATAGTAAATTAGTTATAAAACACAATAAAGTAGAAACTGTAAAAATAATTTAAAATTAGCGTTTGTAAATTTTAAAGTACTAAGAGAATAAGAGTTAAAATGTGAGTTTATTATAAGTCAGCTTTAAGGTCTGTCAAGTAATTGTAACATTAAAAAAATCTTTAACTGTTTATTAGGTCATTGGTATAAATTACAATTAGTTATTTAAAAGAAAATATAAATAAGTTAAGTTAAAGTTTGGAACATTATTTCATTCGATCCTGTATGTGTCTGCATGTGTGGGTGAATGGAAAGTGTTTTATAATAAATTAAGTACTTTTAAAGGTTGAATTATACAAACTCATAAAAATAAAGAATAAATAAATAGTCTTAATATTGGTTAAAAGGTAATTTTAATGGGTAAACTATCTATTAATTTAGATATTCAAAGGTAATTCAGTCAATAAATGTTGTGATTATTTTTTATACAATATTTTTTTATTTAAAAAAAAAAAACTTTGTTAATTTTTCTTCCAAGTTAATTTCACTAGATCACGTGTTTTTTTTTAAATATCTAAATCAAAATAATGTCATTTTGATTGATTGACAGCTAACCAAAAAAAAAAAGAACTATGAAAGAGAAGTTTGGTTGTTTTAAATAATTCATCCCATCTTGATTTTTGTTCATTCTCTTTTAATAATCCTGGTACAAAATAAGGTTTGAGTTCTTTATAACTTTTTTTTTTTTTTTCTCTAAAGTATTTAATTTAAACTTAGATATTAAGCAGTTAACAATGTATTTTGTCTAGAACTTTAGGTAACCTGCCTTTTGATATTTAAATTGCAGTTAAACTTTCTTAATTATAAAAAAAATGCTACAGGGAAATTTCATTTTTAGTATAAGTTAATTAAATAAGACTAATTTCTATAAGCAGTTGTTATTTTCATTTACAAATATTATTGAAATTGTGCAAAAAGTTTTCCAGTTCTTGTTTTTGCTTAGCTATTTCATGATCAGAAGATATATATATATTCTAACCATGCCCACCATCGACCTCATACCTCTACTTACAAATAAATAGATTACTATATTTATCGTCACCGGGTTCTAGCTCTAATAATTAAATATTAAATTAAAAAAATGTTTTACTAGCTCAAATTTCTTAAAATTAACTTAGGTTCTGTTTTAAAGTAAATTAACATAAAGATTTAATGTATTTATAAGACAAGAAGTGGAAATACGAGTTGGCAAGGTAGATCACATTGAGCCAATATCCCACAGGATACCACCTCAATGGCATAAGAACACTATCCCCCTTTATACTATTATTTCAAATAATAACTACATAGTATTCTTATGACTTTCGCAACGTCTACTTACTAAGACTCATTTAATAACTATAATATTAATTCTGTTATCTTTAATAATAATAATCATCATCTAGCTCAATAAATTATAATCTCAGGTTCTTAATCTTTATTTATACTTCAACAAAATGCGGTAGCACATATGGTAAGGGATTTTATGCCATATCTACTACACTGCAATTAATAACAATAATGATTACAATCTTTCTTACTTAATCAAATTGGTATAAATTTCTTTTATTGCAAATTTATTACCATAATAAATCAATCAATATCAATATCATCTTTTGTCTTTAAACAATAAAGTAAACTAAGAAGTGGTAGTGTTTAGATAATCTAATAAATAAAGTAAGTGGCAGTTAATAGCATATAATTTATCAAAATATTAGGATAGTGGATTTATGACCAATAACTTAATGCAATTTTATAATTACTTAATTATAAGAACATCAATAATAATTAAGATTAAACATATTTTTAGTTATCTTTTGTGCAAAATGTACTTCAGTGGTTGTGAAAACATTCTGTGAATTTGTACCATGATGTAGAGAAAATAAAAGTCAGACCCAAGTTTTAATAAAACAAATTTAACAAAGTTTATTAACATCAAATAAATTTAGGTAAAATAAAACAAATCTATTTACATTCTATTTACAACGGATATCCTCCTTTTGCTCACATGACAAATGCTAAATTTTACCCATTTATATTTCGTTATCTTTTAGTTAACTCATTATACATTAAGAAGTTATTTATTTATTTACTTCAAGTTTATCACAACTTTTATCTTTAATTCATTATGGGTAACAACATTCTTTACCTTTTAATTATACAAAATTTACTGTATTATAATTATTTTGTGGATAAATATTTTATAAACATCACAATTTATAATCAATATGGTTTAAAAAAAATTTACATTTCTTGTTACTTTAAACTAATTACACAGCATATTATTAAATATTATGATTAACTTTAATGTTTGTTCTCCCATGCTCATATAAATTATAATGCGTTCTTGCATAAGCCATACTCCTGTATAATATTATAATGTGTTTAAATATCACCTTATTACAATTTCAAATATATGATAATAATTATCGAGTGTTATAGTATTTTTAAATATGCAATATTTATATTTTTAAATTATAATTAATACTAAAAAGAGCATGAAACTATGTTTACTATTTTGTATATTCTCATTTGATATACTTTTACAAAAATTATAGTTTATTTCTTAAAAATTAGAAGAAAATATTTCTATAACTCCTTCCATTATTTAGGATATCTGTATCTTTTTTTCAATGGTTATAATCTATTCTTAATTACTCTTAACTATTCTTATTCCAAGTAAAATCATAACATACTTTCTAAAATATCTATTGTTCCCTTCAATAAACTTATCATACGATGTAGTAGCACGAAATACAGATTAAGATAGCGAAAAGATGTATAGGATATTGGGAAGAAAGATGGATAACTTGTCTTCAATATACTTAAAGAATGCATGGAACAGTGTGAACAGGTTTGACATCTATTGTCTATTAACCCTTAAGATAAGAAAATGATGTGGCAGCTATTTAATCAGCTTTACCAACCATCAAGTACAACTCATGTGAAATATAAGATAGCACTGTCCAAGACAACATGTGTATCAGTCGTAGGGCTACGTTAACTACGCTGATTATCACCTATAAACGAAATGTGGAACGGCCATAGGGCTATGTTAACTATGCTGATTCTCAGACAAAAACTACTTATTTCCATTCCCTTTATCATCCTAGATTTTCAT
This sequence comes from Epiperipatus broadwayi, assembly GCA_028023455.1. Lineage (NCBI taxonomy): Eukaryota > Metazoa > Onychophora > Udeonychophora > Euonychophora > Peripatidae > Epiperipatus > Epiperipatus broadwayi. The sequence goes on along the minus strand of JAQFVV010000480.1, from coordinate 374,963 downwards.
ACATCATCTTGGTTTCCAAATCACCCCTGTACTCCCAAGTCACTACCCAAATTATCTCTCTAGATTTTCACTATATCAAACATCGATAAATACAAACAACTTTTAAAAAACAACAAACAAGATTCGCGAATATGAAAATCATTTCTCTATTCCTTAAGAATAATTTATCTCGCTTTATAACACTGTATGTTCATTACCTACATTTTTGTTAAAACAATATTCAAACATCCCAATAGGAAAAACCAATAGAAAATGTAATATAATCATCGGTTATATTAAATTATTACTCTTAACACATAAAGTGATTATCGTATGCATATTTTTAAAAAATCTAATCACATCTCAAAATGTTTCAATGTGTTGTTTTAAATGCGTTTTACAATAACAATAATAATAAAAAACTTTTGTACTACATTCATTCAATTTTCAGCTGATCTAAATAAATAAAAACATACATTATATCATCAATAATTATAAATATTACCAAACACAATCTTTATCTTCTTATCTGGATTTGTAGTAGGCTTCTTCCTCCTTCGAGCATCGCACATATAAATTTTCCACATACATACAATTTTATTAAAAAAAAACATTCAAAATCAAAACATATTATTTCATAGAATGTTATATTACGAATTAATGTATTTGTTTCCCTATCGCTAGCTGAAACTTAATATTTATAATAAAGAAAATAATTCAAACCATAATTAAATATTTTCTGATGGTAAATCTTGTCTAGTCCCATAATATGTATTATTCTTCTTTATCCGGAATGTTCTCCATTATGATGATCACAGTTTTAGCTAAATTAGTACATTTAATAAATTGTTTAGACGATCTTTAGTTTAGCTTTTAGTATAGGATTATTAGCAAATATTTTATTTATTTTATCCTGCGAAGTTTTTAATGTTCTGGCGAATATTTCTTCGGCGTGTCGATGCATCTTTCCATTCTAATTAAAATACGATTATTTAATACTTTTGGTACCAAGTGCGTTTCCATGGATCCATTATTTCATGTTCTCTCCTGTATTTATTCCCTTTTAAAGCAAGTGTTTTCCTTATTAAACTTTACTTCAGTTATTATTATTTTTATACACATTATTTTTTTCTTAATTATTTTTTTTTCTTTAGCTTATATTTCTTCAAGTCTTCTTAAAAAAACAATTTAAATTATTTCGAGATTAACATTATCTTGTCTATTTATTCTTTCACAAAGAATAATTATTTTACTTCATTTCTCTTTATTAATTCTGCGCACAATGTTCTTTCATTGAATTTATACATGTAACAAAAGCAGTTTTCCTTTGGATACACTATATAAGCGGTATCAATGAACAATATAAACAATTTTGAAGTGTTATAAACTTTAAAACTGGATTTAAAGAATCTATCCATATTTTTTATACTGAAAATTCCGACTGTACTTCAATAGAATTCACTGGCAGGTTACGATTAAGTTAGTGATACATAATTTATGAAAACCTTTAAAATATTTATTTTACGACTCTCTCTATGATTTTAAAAATTGTCAGTTAATTTGTTCTAATGATATTATTAGAATTATATTGAAAAAATTGAATAAATTGGAGAAAAGAAATTATTAGAGAGCTCAAATTTTTTACCTCTTCACTCGAGTCTGTCAATTCTTGTTCTCCTCGATTATACAATTAATTGGCGCGATTTTGGGAGTCTGCCAAGCTCTATTACTATTAGTCAATCCTACTTGGATTTATAAATAATTTTCTAAAGTTTTAAACTGATAACGTAACACTTAAACACTATCTAATTATTATTTAAAACTAATTATTATATTTAAATCAATTTAAACACTTTTAAAATAATTTTCAAAACAATATTTAATAAAATTATTCACTACTTATTTTTATTATGATGTTTAATAAATTCTATCCATTTCTACTATAATATTATTTAAATACTTTAAAATATTGGTATTAATTGAAACAAGTGCTTGTATAAAAATATTCCAGACAATTACGTAATCGTTTCAGGTGTTTTGTCTATTTTTGTCTGTCTTAATAAATTTACTGCACTTATATTATATAAAAATTTTATATAAAATTTTGAAGAAATAATTTAGAAAAAATATAGAAATAAATACAATTCTTAACATCATAATATTTACTATTCAAATACATTACACTAATTTTTGTTATTTAATATAGTTTATAAATTTAAATACTATATAATATTAATTTATTCTAAGTTTTAAAGTTATTAAAATTGACTTATTAAATACATTTTTATTACTGATAGCTGTGTTATTTTAATATGGCCAGCTTTTACAACCATATGAGCAATTCTTTACTCTTTATTTAACTAATTTTTTAAATGATTTTACGTATCAGGTATTTGCTTTAGCTTTAAATTGCACTTTACAGACTCTATAAATGTAATATATTCAATACATCAATAAATATATTCTCAAATTTAAATTTTTTTAGTAATTGACCATTATAACTATTTCTTGACCTATAGAAAAGGGTACAATATATATAAAGAAAGTTAAAATGCATAAGACTAGGCACTGTATGTTTTTAAAAGTTTAAAATGCATTCATATTATGTTTATCTGCTCATTAACTAATATTATGGAGTTTTTATGATTATATTAACTTTTCTGTTTGATAATTAATGTTATTGAATGTCGGAACTGTTTAAAGAATAACTCTTTAAATTGTTTAAATAATTAACCTGCTTTAGAATAGTTCTTCATGTATGAAAGAAAAACAGACTGGAGGAATAAAAAAATAATTAAATGTTTTGCTATGCTGAAACTCTTTAATTTAAAATTTAAAAAAAAAAAAATTAGTTACTATTCAAAGAAGCATAGAATATTAATTGTTCAACCCATAGTATGGAGTTAGTAGAACAATTTCTAAAGGCATTCTGATATGCTGAAGTACTTTCTATTAATGAATGTTTTATAAATTATATTATGCAAATGTATTAATTAATAACCTGGAAACAGCTCATTAATTTTTGCCAATAACTTCCAAAGTGCTTTAAAAGGGATTCTTTAAACGAATTTAAAAAAAAAATGAGGCCACAGTATTAATGAAACAACTTGCAGGATCCAGAATTGTCTATCAGTTGAAAGAATTATTATATTTCAACATTGTCATTTCCCTGTTGCGACTCATTATTATTTATTTTCATTTATCTTATTGCTTATATTTAGATGTGCTTATATATTTTAGAACTATACTACATAAGAACTGTTGTATGTGTTTTGTTTTGGAAATTCTTTTGCCATGTATGAAATAATAGCTTTGGTTAGAAATTTCGCAGTAAAAATCAATATTATATGCACCTAACAGATGAAGCTTACTTGTAAATCAAAGTTTCTTTTGGGGGGGAAAGGAACAGATAAAAATATTATATGTAATATTTTTCTATAAATTTTGTTATATTTAATGTAATACTATTCATTGTTAGAAGCCTGCTAGGTATTTAATTTATGTAATTTTAATTTTTAATGGGTTTATCATAATGTGCATATAATCTGCACTTTAACAGGTAATATTTATAATGTTTGGTATGGCTTGATAAGCCAAATTATGTGTTATTTAGTTTGAGTCAATTGAGGTTTTATCTCTCTCTACAATTATTTGAAATGTATGTTAGTTTACTCAGTTATATTTTAAACAGTCCAAATAATTATTGGTCAGAAGTTTTTGTTTGTAATTTTGCATAAATTCAATAGTAATTATAACTGCTAATATTTTTATGCATTGAGAATTATTATTCTCACACCATATTCACATTATTATTCATCTTCACATGTTATAATTATTTAGATATTTGATATTTCATACATGTAAGTATTGTGCCAAAAATTTTATATGCAGTTAATTTATTAATACTTTTTGAAGTCTTTTGGATTAAAAATTCCAGTTGATGGTTCAGACATTGCTTATTGCTAGTATGATTAAAATTTTGAATATGACTTTAGTTAGTTATAGCGATGTTTCTATCTTGTCATTGTTTGTTATCGCATTGTTATATTTACTATTGTCCTTGATGGAGTAGACAAAGTCCCCTATTTTTATTATATTGCTTTTTCATGAGGTGATACTGCTTATGTCCAGTAATGATTATAAGGTACCTAGATGCCTGGCAAGGATCCTATATTTCTTGGTGTGTCTTTCCGTGTTTACCTGATGCACTGTGGCAAAAGTCCAGGCTTCTTCTTTTGCCTCAGATGTATGTGTTAGAAGCCATGACTCTTATAATGTATTTATTGATTTATGCTGGTTTGCTCTGTGGAGGATGTTTGGCCTATCACTCAACATGTATTTAAAGCTAGTTTTCCACTATAGTCAGTGAGCATGTTTTGTATTTTTGGTATGTGATGACAAGATAAGTGACTTTGAAGGATTTAGTTTCTTCAGATTGCATTCAGTTATTGTAATGCTTAAAGGTGTAACAATGTCTGTATTGTGTTATTATGATACTGTAATCAGTCACAAGCCAACCATCAATAATTAGTAATTTTAAATGTTTAATTTGCAAGCATATGGCCAATAAGTGCAGTCCACTCATGCTATGTAAATGCTGTGATCATCCAGAACTTCTCCAATGGATGTGTAAGTCATTTGTTTTTAACATTTTGTGCAATTTTTATTATGTGGACAGTAAATTTTAAATTTTTATGTATTCAAGATACATCTGATGAGTGGCTATACATTTCATTTCATTCAGTTTTTCAGTTATTTATTAGTTCAAAAGTCTAAACAATAGAGAGTATTTACTTGTTGTTGGAGATTTATTTTAGATATACCAGCTATTGCTTAAATTTACCTAGCTGATATTTTCAGGTATTAACAGATCAGTCCATCCATGGTGGTTACCAATTTTGATAATATTTATTTAAAATAGATATATCAAGAGAAATTAGATATTATTAAACTAATCATTAATCTCATATAAAACATATAAATTTATATAGCCAAAAATTGTTTAAGAGATTGCTTATACTGCAGATGTAAAAGAATTAGTTAATGTTAACTCTCCATTTAAGTAAACTGTTATGTAGCATGATCTATGTAAACATCATTTATTTATTTTAAAAAATCTTAGCAATAATTTGTAAGACCCAAAGAATTCTAAATACTGTTAGTCAAATGACTATATTCATTAACAGCACTATCTTGGCAATGTTTCCACGTTTGTGTAAATTTTGTTTTATTGTATTTTATTGTAAATAAACTTATTATGCATTTATTTAAAATAAATTTAGTTTCTGCTCATATTTTTTTATGTTAGTGTCTTGGGTTCACAATATTAAATATTTTCATTTAATATTATATAAAATAATTTTATATCAACAGAAATGAGATAATGTTATGCATATAGTTGTGATTTTTGGATGAAATCAGTGTAACAGATAATATCATATTTCCAGATACCAAAGCAATAGTTTGTTTAAGAAGTAATTTTAAGCTATGTTATCTTCTAAAATAGAAGTTTGTCTTGATAAAGTGAAAATGGTTTGACAGTTCAGAAGATTACCCATGCTATTTTGTACTGCACACTGTCATAATTATTTTAAGGTCAAAGTGTAATTTATATTTAGTTTTTTATTAAAGTTGTCTGTAGGTTGGTGGAATGACATAAAAACACCCATGTCTTTCTTCCATCTCGAGTGATGTCCTGGATAAAAAGAGTATAATTAATCTAAATTTTGAGCATTTTAATTATGTAATTAAAATTTTAAATAATTATCCTTTTCTATAATTTTGATAAATATTGTTATCTTATAGTAGGATGGGGCCACTTCAAGTTAAGTGTTTGCCTCCTATAGTCACCCAAGATATCATTCATTGATCCATTCATCTTTTCATTTGCTTATTAGACAACTTCATATTAGTTCATTTCACAAATTACCGTAGGAGTCCTAAGATCATTTAGCCTTGTTTTGTGCAGTGATTTACATAATTTTCTATATCACAACATCCAGTAGAGTTAGAATTTCTTATTGATTACCTGTGTTAGAAGAGGAGCAGTTCTTGTGGTATTTGCATAATTTTGTTATTACAAATCATGCTATCAGATGCAGTAACAAGGATTGTGTTCATTTCAAAATATGATATAGGAAATGTTGGTAGGAGATATATTTTTTATGTGTCACAAACCTGTTGTGCTCAGAGAATATGATTCCATGGAAGGTTAAATCTTATAAATATTTGGAAAGCAGACATTTTTCTTAGTAATTTACTTTAAATTATTATTATGCCCTATTTATGTGGAAGTATTGTATGATTGTTTCTCCATCTTGTTATAGATCTCTGTGTACTATCATCTTTGTAAACTTTATTGTAACCCTGCTATGTGAAGCTGAAGAGTCTCTAATATATTTTTTTATATATTTTTTTTGTCTCTTTTCTCTCTCTTTGAGTGTTCTAATTTTATTTTAATCTTTTTCTACTTCCTCTTTTCCATTCTTTCTCTTCCTTATTCTCTCTTTCTTCTCTTATTCTCTCTATTTTTTCTTTATTCTCTTTTCTCTCTCTATTTTCTCTTTATTCTATTCTTTCTTCTTTTCTCTCTTTTCTCTCTTCTTTTCTCTCTATTCTCTCTCACTCCCTCTCTCTCCCTGTATTTTATTTCCTGATTCTTTTTTCTCTTTCTCTCTCTTCTCTATTCTTTTTCTCCAGTTCTCTTTATTTTTTCTTTATTCTTTTTCTCTTCTCTTCCTATTTTCTCTTACCCTCATCTGTTTAATTAGATTACAATATATATATATATATATTCTAATATTTTCACAGATAAAAGATGTCATATTATTATTACTATTTTCGGGATATTCCATGTAGTGAAAAAGCTAAATGCTGACGTTTCAGTACAATATCAAGTACCTTCCTCAGAGCATCCTCTTATGATTTGAGAAAGAGGATGCTCTGAGGAAGGTACTTGATATTGTACTGAAACGTCGGCATTTAGCTTTTTCACTACACGGAATATCCTGAAAATAGTAATAATAATATGACATATATATAGAGAGAGAACTAATTATTGAGAAAAAAATTAAATTTTGAATATTTTATAGTTAAAGCAATTTAAATAGAAAAAATGTATCAAACAATTTTATTTTAATTTTTAATTCACCATATTATTATTTTCAGGGTTTGAAAGTATTTCAACAAGCTGTACATAAAATATGTCTGATGCTGAAATGTATAGGGATCCTCCAAGATGGTGCCATTGAAAGTGGTTGGGACAACTTAAGGATTCTTAGACTAAAAAATAAATTATTACATCATGATACTGTTAAACTGCCTACCTTACATGGTCTGCCCATGTTTCATTCCTATGAATATAAAACAGACTATGAGGTGAGCATATTAGAATTATGTATTACAAATTTTAATATTATTTACATTATGATGCAAAAATTATTTTGTCTTGAAATGTCACTTTTCTAAAGTTCATTATTTTATGATAATCCTTTAATTACCAAATAAATTATTTTAAAATTACCCTAATGATTTTAACACATGTGTTACTTGTTTAAATTAAAGTTATTAAGTTCTTATAACAACACAAATAGGTTTCAACACATTAATCATGTCTTTATTGGGTCTCCAAAATCTTAATGATACACATTTTTTTTGATGACTATCTTTTTTTCTGATAACATCATTTTAAATTATTTTAAGCCAATGATTTGAAGTATTCTATGACCTACATAAGGCAATTTTAATCATAGAAATTGTGCTTTAAATAGTAATTTAAATCTAATCTAATCATGTATTTATTCTGTTTTTTTAATTCTGTATATATTATTTAAAGTTTGTTTTGCATATATAATCTTATCTAATTGTTCAATAAGTTGCTGCGAATTTATCAAATCTGATAAATAATAGTTTCCGAAATTTCAAATTAAGAACAGTTAAATTATTTTATGTTTATATAAAAAGAAATTTATTTTTAAGATGTTTCAGATTTAGACGGCAAATTATTATTTTTATTTTTCATTGTTCTTAATGAATTTATTAAATTTAATTAGTGATTTAATTATAATAGCATAGACTCCTCCCAAAACATTTATGGCCAAAAGAACATTAAGAACAATTTAATTTTTTTTTATAGTTTATATTTTGATTAAATGTATATCTTGATAAATCAGTATTTGCAATTTTTCCTCCCATTATCTAATATATTTTTGATGATTATATCTGTTGATTAATGAATCATTCACGCTATTTTTTCACTTTTGCATTTATAGTAAAGTACTGTATATCAAGCACTCTTTGATTATAGCAGACTTTTAATAAATGCATAAAAGATTGCTAATCTTTCTTTATTTGGATAAAAAAAATATTCATTTCTTTAAACCTTAGATACAGCCTTTAATTTTTTCATAATTAAAGATCAAATATGTTTTTTACTTTTACATATACATGACTCTATCTTTTTATTTAAATATTCAATTTTCTCATGCCCTTACACTACACACATTTGTTTTCAGACATGAGTAGTAATAATTATTTATTAAATGACCTGGTAATAAAAGAGTGCTTTCTTGAAATATAGCATTTATAAAGTGAATATATATAATTTACATTAAATAAATATAAAAGCAATATACTTAACATTTGCAAAATTATGAAATGGATGATCTAAATAAAGACACAGGTTTAGTTAAATGTATATTAGGAATAATTTACAATTTTTGCTAATATATGCACTTGAAGTTTAGCTAAAGTGCATACTAAAAGTAATTTAAATATTTTCCAATATAATGAAATACAGATTGATAGTAGTTTTTTAATATTATAAATAATAAAAAAATACCTTGTAAATGAGTGAGTAAGTTGATCAGTTAAAAAAAAGAAAGAACTTATTTGTGCATTTATAAATAATAGAAATATATTTGATCTTTAATATAAAAATTATATACATTTAAGATTAAAATAAATTTAATAATTTCTAACTCATTAAAAGGGAAAAGTAATATCTATTGAAAGGCTATTGTAACTAAAAATTGAAATACAGCATTTTAAGACTAAATTTCTAAATATATTTAAATATTGAAACTCTACGTTTTTATGTGATGATGCCTCCATAGTGCTATAAATTTTGTCAAATATAGTAAAAATAATGTACAAAACAGAGAATTAAAGGTTACCTGCTAATGTATATATTTTTAAATGTGAAAATAATATTACAAGTTTTACATTTGTATTATTTTTGTTCATTCTGTATGATATTTTAAAATTTGCTTTTATGAAAAAAACATTTTGTGAAATAAGAAATAATAATTTATTTATTTATTAATTATACATTATATAAATAAAATAACTCCAAAAAATTAGACTTGTGAGAGTAGTTTTAAAAGAAACTTTATTAAAAACATTTATACAATCAAGTTATTGTATAAAATATGTTTTTACATGAAATAAATTATTCATATTTTATAAATATTTTTATTTTCATACAGCACAGTATTGATTGTCATATCTTTGGGAGCAAATCAATCTCTACATATGCATTGCTTTAACAAAAAGACATGCACTCACACACAAGCAAAGTTTTAAATGAACAAGTGAATTAACTTGTTCTTTTAAAATTTTGCTTATGAATGAGTGCCGTTCATATTGTATAAGCAAATCTTTTACACACTTCTACAAATAAATTAAATTTGTAAATTTTTTATATAAACTTACATGATTAATATTTTACAAATTAAAAGTCTTATATACACAGTTGTATAAGTAAAGAGACCAGATTCCATGTAGTTGAAAATATATTTGCTGGTGCAAGAGTTTGATTTCTTGCCATAATTTTTGACAATTTGTTCAGAAAAATAGATTTTAGCTTTATGATGTCAGATTAAAAACAAAATGGCATCTTGTAAACCAAATGGTGAAATGAGTTAAGTGATAAGTGATAGGTATAATATGAGGGAAAAACCTCTTTTTAATATTTTCAATAATAAGATTAATTGTAGGTATTTGAGAAGGAATAAATGTTGAGATAAGTTGTCAACAGATTTGTAGAGTAGGATATGTATGAAGGCAATGTTCTATTATTTCTTCATCTCTCCTATACAATTCACATATTGCACCAATATTTACATATGTTATTTTATTTGCTATGAATACATTTGTTGACAAAGCTTTTAGATTAATTTTAATAAAAAAAAAATTGTGTTTAGGTTTCAAATGCTAATATATATATATATATATATATATATATATATATAGCATATATATATATATATATGTCCACAGATGGCGTCCTACCAAAAACACCTATCAAGCGTATATTTCGTTTACATAAACGTCAGAGTAGTTAGTATTCACTATCTCTAACTATAATTCCACTTTCAGATCATGATTTCAAGCTATTTGCTATCGTCAGTGAAAGACAGGAATAAAGAAACTAGATCTAAATACAAACTCTGAGCGTTTATGAAACAATTTCTATTCAGCTTGCAAGCGTGAATTTTTTAGACACGTAATGTCTTCAAACTCAGCATAGCAAACCAGATAGCTATATGGGTCTGATCTCAGTTCAGCATCACCACATAGTAGAAGCCTCTGCAATCTATATCATTGCAAGAAAGACCTCAAAGGTACATTTATGATAAACAAAAATGCAAGTTAAAAAACTTGCTAACGCTTGTATTTATGTCCACAGATGGCGTCCTACCAAAAACACCTATCAAGCGTATATTTCGTTTACATAAACGTCAGAGTAGTTAGTATTCACTATCTCTAACTATAATTCCACTTTCAGATCATGATTTCAAGCTATTTGCTATCGTCAGTGAAAGACAGGAATAAAGAAACTAGATCTAAATACAAACTCTGAGCGTTTATGAAACAATTTCTATTCAGCTTGCAAGCGTGAATTTTTTAGACACGTAATGTCTTCAAACTCAGCATAGCAAACCAGATAGCTATACGCTTGATAGGTGTTTTTGGTAGGACGCCATCTGTGGACATAAATACAAGCGTTAGCAAGTTTTTTAACTTGCATATTTGTTTATCATAAATGTACCTTTGAGGTCTTTCTTGCAATGATATAGATTGCAGAGGCTTCTACTATGTGGTGATGCTGAACTGAGATCAGACCCATATAGCTATCTGGTTTGCTATGCTGAGTTTGAAGACATTACGTGTCTAAAAAATTCACGCTTGCAAGCTGAATAGAAATTGTTTCATAAACGCTCAGAGTTTGTATTTAGATCTAGTTTCTTTATTCCTGTCTTTCACTGACGATAGCAAATAGCTTGAAATCATGATCTGAAAGTGGAATTATAGTTAGAGATAGTGAATACTAACTACTCTGACGTTTATGTAAACGAAATATACGCTTGATAGGTGTTTTTGGTAGGACGCCATCTGTGGACATAAATACAAGCGTTAGCAAGTTTTTTAACTTGCATTTTTGTTTATCATAAATGTACCTTTGAGGTCTTTCTTGCAATGATATAGATTGCAGAGGCTTCTACTATGTGGTGATGCTGAACTGAGATCAGACCCATATAGCTATCTGGTTTGCTATGCTGAGTTTGAAGACATTACGTGTCTAAAAAATTCATGCTTGCAAGCTGAATAGAAATTGTTTCATAAACGCTCAGAGTTTGTATTTAGATCTAGTTTCTTTATTCCTGTCTTTCACTGACGATAGCAAATAGCTTGAAATCATGATCTGAAAGTGGAATTATAGTTAGAGATAGTGAATACTAACTACTCTGACGTTTATGTAAACGAAATATACGCTTGATAGGTGTTTTTGGTAGGACGCCATCTGTGGACATAAATACAAGCGTTAGCAAGTTTTTTAACTTGCATTTTTGTTTATCATAAATGTACCTTTGAGGTCTTTCTTGCAATGATATAGATTGCAGAGGCTTCTACTATGTGGTGATGCTGAACTGAGATCAGACCCATATAGCTATCTGGTTTGCTATGCTGAGTTTGAAGACATTACGTGTCTAAAAAATTCACGCTTGCAAGCTGAATAGAAATTGTTTCATAAACGCTCAGAGTTTGTATTTAGATCTAGTTTCTTTATTCCTGTCTTTCACTGACGATAGCAAATAGCTTGAAATCATGATCTGAAAGTGGAATTATAGTTAGAGATCGTGAATACTAACTACTCTGACGTTTATGTAAACGAAATATACGCTTGATAGGTGTTTTTGGTAGGACGCCATCTGTGGACATAAATACAAGCGTTAGCAAGTTTTTTAACTTGCATTTTTGTTTATCATATATATATATAATGAAGCAGTCAGATCTGAGTTCGATCCTAGCTTCATGACATCTAGCCATAAGCCCACTTCAAACCCTAGTACTAACCTTAAATGTCCGATGCAATGAGGCTGTATATGTTCAATCCATGCTAATTTCCATAAAGAAAAACTTATTTTATAAAATGTGTAATAAAATTAATTCATTTGAGTTTAAATTAATCAATGCTATTAATAAATTCATGATAAAATTATTCATGAATTTATATATATTACAAATGCGTGGATTGTGCGTATATATTTATAAATATTTAAATATATATATATAATTGTTCGAAAGTTTCATTGCATCGGGAATGTTTTGATTTTACTTTAAATTATTTGTTAAAATTTTTAGTGATTAAAAGCTACATTCTTTCGATAAGCTTTCAGATTTTTCCATTCCAAAACAATGGTTAAAGTTTTATTAATTAGAAAAAAAGATAAGTATTTAAAATGTAAGGATTTCCTAATTAAAATCATTTTCTGATTTTAAGAATTCATTTTCTAATTAGAAAATGAATTCAAGTTAATGAGTTTGAAAGCCTTATCAAAGGAATGTATCTAAAAACAACTAGTAGATTTTGTGAGATTGATAATGAAAGAAATGCTAGCACGAAGGCATCAGATACAGTATAAATAGTTCTGAAAAGTTTGGAGAAGGGAGAAGCCATCTTTGTTGTAGAGAAATGCCAGTAAATTCTGTGCATCTTAAAATCATGAATTCAAATAGTGTTCCTAGCATGGTGATTGGCTAAAACATCAGGAATCTGGCTACTGTTCCTGAAGTCCCCTGAAAATCTTCAATGAAGCTGCTAAATTCTTTCCAGACAAATCATGCAGCCAAAATCAATTAAAATGCTGTTCAAGAAATCAACCGAATGCATGCCTACATTTTACCAACCTGGATGTGTAAACTAAGGAACCAGCCCTGGAAGAAATGGGTAATATATTTCCATAATGAACCTTAAATTTTCTGGCCAGTTTCCAAACTTTACTTTACACTCCCTTTAAGAGCTCTTTTCATTCTATAAATGTAATACTCTATATAAACCCTTTTATTTATGCTATTTTAAATTATATAAATTCTCTCAATCTCTAGTCTTTAAATTTAACTTTCTTTTCCTACGATGGTGGTTCATTTATTATATTATATATTTATTGTGTGATTTATTAATGGTTTATTTTTAATTATATGCCAATAATCCTTCGACTTGATGAGCTCCTTTGTTCCATTTGCTTTATGCAAATAATATAATATTAAGTCTAATCATAATTTTCGCCCATTAGAACTAAATTTATACATTCTGTCAATCATCGAGTCAAAAGAAATTAGTAAATGTTTAGTATTTTTATAATTGGCTAATAATAAATTATTAGCACCATTTCTAATCTATGCCCCAGCTATTTTCTCATGTTCACCAATATTTAGTTATTCTTATATAATGTTAAAATAGTGTTGTTTTTGCAAAAGGGCCAATAAAGGAATCAAATATACTCTAATTCAAATTTCTGTTACTCGCTATTAAGATTCGGGAGGGGCATAATGTTTGGGGCATAATTAATATGATTTACAAATACTTTAAAATAATTTTAGTTAAAAGCTCATTTGACTTTAATTACATTGATCAAGTCATCATGTAGAGCATTCTATAATTGGTTTCATTATTCAAATGGTGACTCGCTAGTCATCATCATCGAACATTGCTGACATAGGGCAATCTTTCTTCTCCAAGGCTTGTTGGTGGTAATATTACTGATATTTTAAATTATTGAGGAAGAAAGCACTTCCTCCCCTGCTTATATTGTATTCGGAACACCAAAGGTTTGTAGTTAATACTCGGCCTGGCTTTTCTCGTGTTTCACATCTTAAAGGGCAGTAAGACTTGTCAAATGCAAGCTGCCATACCACTTAAACCACTGACCAGTGATTATCTTTCATGTTTACTTTATAGCTCATAATTTGTTAGCACCGTTACCCTCTGTTTCAGTAAAGCCCATTCTGATGCTCATAATTCGTGATGAAGTGATTTCAATTAAAGTCGAACAAATTCTCAGTTATATTTAATTAAATAAGTTTTCTAATAAAAAGATTAAAGTTATGCCCTAAATACATAACTTGCTCTTCATGAATGAATTTGCAAATGTGAAAATAAATCTCACATTTTGTCATAATAAAATTAGAATAATAATTTCCGTCACCAGTGATACCTTTATCTGCCTTTATTTTCTTGTTGGGGGCATAGACATATAGACTTTCAAATATTGTGAAATACTCATTGGCATATAATAAGGACCACCACTCTTATTATAATTATAAGCTCTGTTAAAGGATAGAGGTGATTAATATAATCATCATTTAAAATTCAAACAAAACAAACTATTATTATTAAATATTTTCTAAACACACTTGGTTTCTTAGCTCTTAATTCTCTTATTCAATAATTATTTAATGTTAAGGCTCGCTGTCTGTGTTGACAACCCGAACATATACCCAGGACTCGATTTAAAATTATCTTTAGTCAGTTTATTATCCAATATTAATGTCAGTTCAGGGGTCTCTAATTCTCACCAACCATAAAGCTAGTTCCTTGGTGCATAGCACTGTGCCATTGATTTAGATTTCTACTAATCTGAGCTGGGGAGTTGGGTTTGAATTCAGTTTTGTTCAGCTGAGTTTGGATCCGACTTGCAGTTTAGGTGGTGGACATTTTTCGACCAGTACAATATATATATATATTGTTACCATCTGGGTTACATGGCACATAGCAACATAGTTGTGTGTGCATATATATAATAATATTATTATTCGATGTCTGTATTTTTAAAGCAATGTACATAATTTTATAATTGAATATAAAAAAGTTTAATTATTTTGTTATTGGGTAAAAGCCTGAAATCCGGGCATGGCTGCTTGGAGCATTGTTTACATGTCAAAACACATAAAAATGTCATTTTGGCGGCCATGGACCTTACAGGCTAATACAACATTTACGTATTGTATTATGTTCAAACAGGCTTTGACAAAGCTCATGTGCAAAGTCACGGTTCAGCGTGGTGGGGAAAATATTCAAGACCACTAAAACATCTGAGACAAGCATGCAATTTTGAAAATTTTCTTCAGATAAATTGCCGAGTACAGAAAGTGTGTGAGATTGTGGGTTTTTTTTATTTTGTCAGGCACACATAATGTCCACTTTTTATTACAGCAATAAAATTGAATAAATAATTTTAAAAAGTCCAAAGTTTGTGTCCTTTTTTTTTTTGGTTTTTTATTTCATTCAAAATTGACAAGTATTTGGATTCAATTTTTTGCAGCGGGTTAAAATAAATGACAACTTTGGTTGACTTTTTCTTAAGAATAACAAATTACAAAATACACCCCCCCAAAAGCAGTTTATTGTAGATGGCTAAAAAAAAAAAAGATAATTCGAACGAAATAGAAATCAAAGTAAAAAGTAAGAAAAAGTTGTTTCAAAAAAAGAAAAAAAAGGTAAAATTCTTGACTTTTTGGTTACAATTCTTTTTCCGAGTGTGGATGAGGGTGGGTGTTTGAAAACAATTTTTTAATCAGCAAAAACACAAAAGTAAATTTGGATTTAATATGAAGAAAAACAATTATGTCAACCAAAAAGAAATCAAAATTCGAAACAAGTCCCAAAGTTGATTGTCTTTTTTCAGCACTGTTAAAATAATTGACTATTTTTGTTGCCTTTTTGTTAAAAATAAACAGTATGAATTCTCCCCCTCCCCCGCTCAAAAAGCTGTTTCTTGTAGTAGCCAAAAAAAGACTAATTCAAACATAATCTAAATGAAAGTGATAACAAGTTGTGTTTAAAAAAAAAGTAAAATTAATAATAATAATAATAGGAAAAACCATTTAGTCAAGACAAAAAAAATAAAAGAAAGGTAGAATTAAGTTCTAAACAAGTCGCAAATAATTGTATTCTATTTTTTCAGCGGTGGGATTCAAACAAATTTTTTTGACATCGTGAAACAGTCCGAAGTTTTTAAATGATAAAAAGAAAAAAATACAATTAGCAAAATTTGTTAAAAAAATATCAGGTTCCAACAAAAAACCCACAAAAAGTAACGAAAATGAATATCAAAATTTGTTTAATAATAAAGAAATCATGTTCTAAATGAAATAAAAATTATTCGTTTAATCAATATTAGAAAAAAAAACCCTTGTTGTATAAAAAAAGAAAAAAGTTGCGGCAGCCGGTAATGTTATATTTCATTAATTTTGTCTAGCATCAATACTCCAAGCGGCTTTGCCCAGATTTCAGGCTTTTACCAGTTATTGTATTTACAAATATTCAGTTATATAATTGCATATAGATATATATATATATATATATATATCTATATCTATACAATATATATATATATATATATATATATTGTATAGATGTAGATCTTTACATATTTTTAGTAGTTATCGAGAGTGAATTTTATTGAAAGAAATTTAAAAAAAAATGTTATTTTTAAAAAAAATAGTTTAAAATTCAAAAAGATTTTCATGAAAGTTTGAGAAAAAAAAAAGAACAAAAGAAAGGTGAGGGGAAAAGATTTTGGTAAAGTATAATAATTAAAGGAAAAATAATTACCATTGTTAGTTTTAAAGTAAGGTGTAATATAAATATCTCATTTTGTCTTGTAATATGAAATGTGTGGGTCTATAAATAAAAGTTAAAAAACAAAAAAGAAAAATTCTTAAAATAATAAAATTGTAAGCTAATGCAATGCTAATGAAAGAACTGAAAACTTAAAATCAAAACAATGGAAATAATTAACAAAGGGACTAAGTACTACTGTTTGATTAAAATAAAAAAGCCAATGGAAGGACTAGAATGAATCTTGAACTCTTAAACAAAAGGAATAAAAATCCAATAGGGTTGCAGTAGATTGCTCGATCAATCCTCAGATAAGAAACATTACCTATATAAGAGAGATTTTGTATTGTTATATTATTCAGGCATTCCTTTAAAAGAATCATTAAAAAGTTATTAATTATTTAGAATTTGGCAAAATTGATCTAAAAAATAAATTGAAATAACTCAGAATTAACATCCCATCATCTAGAAAGCATTGCTGAACCCATCAAATCATGCAGCTGGCCTGAACCTCTCTGCAATAACATCAGCAGTTAGTTCGAGGGAGAAATCATGTTTGTGTAAAACTAGAAATCATTGGAGTGTCCATGCCAAGATCCTCAAGTAAATTCCTATACATACCAACTTGTTGGAATCAGGAGAATCTGCAGAAAACTACGTAGCCTTATTCACATATGAAAGTATCCAAATATTAGGTAAATCATTCATTTTTTATCTTCAACTCTTAAACATATCAAGTACTATAATTTAAATTTCATCAAGTATAGAACTATTAATTTCCATGATCTATCTACATGCATTAGCTTAGCTTTCATAATAAGACTTTTAAATCTAATATCTTGTTAATTATGTGTGTTCATTATATAATTAAATATGTGTTTATTTTATTTATTATTTGAATGTATATGTGTGCAATTTGAACATATTAAAATGTATACTTTAATGTAATGTGTGTATGAGTTTATTATAAAACAAGAATGAGTATTTAAGAAAAGCTGGATATAAAATATTTTAATTATTGTTAGGTAGATAATTTGCAGTAAGGTTAAAAGTAAAAGAGGGATTAAGGCCATAGAAATAATAACACATAAGTGTTCTATTGGTCAAATATTTGTGACATAAATATTTGTAGTATAGACAGAGAATTGAGAACAGTTACAGTCTGATGAGATAGCTGGGGGGATCAGGTACTAAATTCATAGCTGGTTGAGCAAGTATGTTAGTTACACTGTAATTAACTGGCATGTAAAGGTTTTTTCTTTAAAATAAATAAAGTGCTTGAATGACCAATGTTATAATTTAGAAGCCAAGAGTTGATATTATTGGTAGCTTGCTACCGGTGATATTATTATCTCTACCTGAAAGATCAGAAGCCTTCAAAGAGAGCAATAGAAATTAAATGAAACAGATAGAATAAATAAATCTAAAAAAAATAGATGTTGCCATCTCTTTGTTTACAAATAAAAGAAGGTGGACATTACAATATATATATTGTAATGGGATGGGGTGGGTGGGGTTACAGATTGAAGTGAACCTGAGGTGATGGGAAAATCATTATCCCCAATAAAATTAAATTATAAGAGTATGAGATTAGAAAATCTCTGAGAATGATCCTTGAGAGATCAGCAGAACAACTATAAATCCACCAGCACTATAATTTAAAAAATAAGTACAAGTAATTACTCAAGAGAAATAACCATCCATCATCAAAATTAATGGGAATAAACAAATCAGTACAATAACACATATAAATCAACAGTCAACCTTGTGACTGGATTGGAAATGGGTCTTCTGTAGACCAGGCTCACTACTGAGCCTTTGCCAGCTTGGATAATTATTTAAACATAACTTGGATGCACCATCTTTGTGCCCATCCATTAAAACACATAAGAATCAGAAATCAAAACAATAATGCTGGGACATTTAGAACATGCTGATCATCATCAAGGCTCTGGCCACTTAAGTACTATTAATGTACTGGCCAACTATAAACTTAAATTTTTAACAAGACTAAACTAAAATAAAATATAATACATGGGCTTTAAAAAGTATCCTCTTTTGCACCAACCAGGATGATGATTGATCATCTCTGGATGCCCCAAAGCACTAAATACACATCCTCATTTATATATTCATCCCGTGCTCAAATCTAGCTCAGAGAACACAAGCTCTATTACTGTATGTGACCAAGAGATGATGGTAACCATTTTTAACAATTAAATACGGGTTTATTAATAACAAAAAAGTAAATAATTAAGGTCTTATAAGGATTCTGATTTTGAATCATACACAATAATAAAAGTCATTATACTGTGTAATTTACAATATTACTACAAAATTCAAGTTATCATATTAATTTACATAATTCCTATTCAAAATTTAAATTGTTACGTTGATTTACAAAATTATAATTTATGTTATTACTATAGCTTACATATATATGAGCACAGATGCAATTTATAATATACAATTAATATTCAATAATAACAAAAATGATTAAAATTTGCATATATGTCTTATTTGACAAGCATTGACATATATGCACACACATAAATATGCAGTACAATTGAGATATTACAATCGTCATATAAAAAATACTATAAATGTCTAAAAATGTATATATGTGTGTGCGCGTGTATTCGCACAATAACAAAAAGTTACACATTTTAATTTGTTACAATAATAAAGTTATATTTACCTAATTGATTCCATTGGAAAACATAAATTTCACACATATACCTATTTATAAAGAAAATATAGATATAATTTAAAATTATTTATCAATTTATAAGTTCTTTTTTTTCCTTAAAAGAAAAGTATAGTCAATTTTTGACAGGTATTTGTTAATTAATTATCAATGTTTTTAAATTAAATTGTAGTATCATTGATTCTTTACTTTTATTTTAATATAATTTTTTTTTATAATAATGTCCGAGAGAATTATTGTTCAAAAACGTCTCTTTTGCCTTTAAAACCAGTTGGTCAATGAATTATTCTTGACTCATAATTATAATTCAAGCAAAACCACTTTATATTCTTTTAAAATACATAGATTTTTAACCAACTTAAAAATAATATTGTTCTATACATGTCTATTTTTATATGAATTATTTTAAAATAACTCACCAGCTATATATACATTTATCTGTGTTTTTCTGCACAAATCTGATGCAGCATACATGTAATTAATTCTTCAGCAAGCTGGGGGTTTCCTGGGAAAGCTAGAAGATTTTTATTGGTGAGTTTGGTTTTTGGTTCATCAGAAAAATGTAATTCAGGTTTGTTGTCATCATCAGGTAAAAGTATATAATTCAGGTATGGTTGGCTTTTTCTCTTCTGTAGTCAGTTTTACTTATACTTGGATTTTATAAGCTTCAGGTCAGCAAGCTGTTTTCCAAAACACTTTTAAGGGTATGAATTACAAAGAATCTTGACCAGTTTCCTCCATGTAAATTCAAACTCCCCCAGTGAACTGTAGAGTAGCCACTTCCTTGCATTCTTAAATCCTCATGGCAGTTTTCTTGATAATTATTCTAGCCATCTTTGCAGCTAGCTTTACTATGGCCATTTTCTTCTACAGTTACCAACTCTTCACAAAATATTTCAGCCAACTTTACAGCTAGCTCTTCTGCAAACTCTTACAAAACTATGATCCAGACTGGAGCTAATTTTGTTATCAGCCCTTTTATAAAATCATCTAAGGTGATAATAACACCTTAATGGAAAACACAGTTTTTATTTTTAGCTCTGTAATCCTTTTGAAAACATATACATGTTTTAATTAATTAAAAAATTTTGAAAACAATATTGTGTTTTTACATTTCCCAATCAGAATAATAATAATACAATATTTATATTTATTCAGACCTTTTAAAAGTTTAATTTATAAAACAATTTTTATTTTAAATCAGAGTTATTATTTAACCATTTACTTATTATTATTTTATTTTAGGAAATATTAGAAAAATATCTACAAAAATTTATGTCTGTGTTTATTTGTACTTTTTCTTTCAACTTTACATATATATTTATGCACACACACTATATCAGTGTGTGCTATGTAATCCAACTGGTTACTATATATATATATATATATATATATATATATATATATATATATATATAAAGGAAAAGTAGAAGTAAGCATAGGCATAAATTTTTGTAGATATTTTTCTATATTTCCTGGAATAAAATAAAAAAATAAAGAGTTAAACAATTCTGAATTTAAAACATAATTATATTATTAATTAAAACATTTAAAAAAGTCTAAATAAATTATTATTCTGATTTTGAAATTTACAAAAAACATATTCTAATAATTGTAAAAATTTGTATTATGTATTTTTGAAATCTTTTAATTAATTGGTAAATCTTTATCTAAGTAAGAACATGTATATCACATCTTGATAAAACTTCAAACTTGTTTTCAAAAGGATTAAACAAATTGAAAACAGTCACTATGTTTTTAATTACTTGACCCAACCAAGATTATAAAAGACTGATAAAAAATGTTAGTTCAGTTTGTCTTGTAGTGTTTATAAGACCTGACCAGAAGGCTTGGCTAATAATATTTTTGAAAAGCATATTAGTTAGCTGCACAAGTAGTTAGCAGAATTAGACAGTGTTCCTATGCAGATGTAGATGAAGTCAAGGAAGGAGATCCAACATCAGTCTACAGATCAATGGTGGAGTTTGAATTTACATGGAAGCAAATACCCACATCTTTATGATAAAATTGATAGCCACATATTTGTGTGAGGACATTTGCTTGTCTGAAATCTATCAAACCATGAGAGCTTGTCAAACCCTAGTCAGAAAGAAGCTCATAGAATACCAACATACTTGATTATACTTCCCTGATATTGTCACTTACCTGAATTATTTTTTTTCCTTCTGGACAAAAAACCAACTTTGAAAAAATTGGTATACATATGTTGCTGTTTATCTAGACATGCAAGGAATCACAAACAACCACATTGCTTTGCATATATAATGTGAGTTGTTTTAAATAATTCATTTTTTTTAAATGACATTTTAAAAAGTGAGGTATATAACATAGAACTGTATCATCTTAAATTGTTTAAACTCAATTTTTTTTTAAAAAAGTGTAATGCGAATAAAAACTCTGTTTGCATTAAAAGAATCTAAGAGTCAGAAATAACAATTAAAAGGTATTTTAAAATCTTTTAGAGAAACAACCTATATCTGAAACATATATAGAATAATATTTTAAAATCTATTTTTTTTAAATAATTCAATCATAATTTTGTTTGAATTAAAATCAAAAAGCAAATCTTTTAGATTAATTTAAAAGCATTGATTATTAATTAATCAGCAATTAAAAAGTGACCTGTCATAGAAGTGACTATTTACTTTTAAAAAAAATCTATAATTAGTTAAGAGTTACCTGAAAAAAAAAGAACCTTTCTGTCAAAAATTGACTATACTTTTTTTTTTAAAAAAGTGTTATAGAATTTGATAATCTAATTTTTTTAAATTATTGATAGACATGTATATATGTAAATTTTATGTATATTCAAAAGTAATTATAAAAATTATTGTCATTTATTATTTGACAAAATTAAATTTATTAGTAATCTGTGCAATTCTGTATACGTATTTTAGTAAACATAACATAGGTATTTGTATTATTTCATATTTTGAATAGGTATCTGTATTAATAAAAACATAACTTAAATATTTAATCATGTATTATTGTAGGACAAGTCAAAAATGTTCAAAAATTACACACACCTGCATGTATGTGTGGGTATATAGATCAATACTAGTCATATATAACCCATGTAAAGTTTTAGTCATTTTTAAATTTTATTAGATCTTGATTAAAATGTATTCACTGTATATTATAAAATGCATGTGTGTGTATATATATATATATATATATATATATATATATATATTGTGATGAATGTCCACTATGCCTGGATTTGCACTTGCTCACACACCAGATGTAACAGATAAAAAATAACTTGTGGACTGTGATACTATGCAGATGTAGCAATCAGAGACTATGACTCAATGTGCCCTAATTCATTGCCCCTGATGACACAGTCTGCAGAGACCTACCAGGCTTGAAGGGGAAAAAGTTGCATCTAACTACAGTCGGACTTTGGGTCTTCAGGTAGAACGCTAATGAAAACCTGATGAAATGCTTAACAAATAATTGAATGCACTTTAATCGACTAGCTCTATCCCTATTTAATAATATTAAATGCAATTTAGGTTTGTTCATCCACTTTCACCCCTTTTTGATTCTGTCATGCACTAATATTCGAGCCCAGAGAGAATATTGCTTTTGACTCTTTTAACAGGTATAAACAGATACACACCACAACTCCTACATCTCTATATAGGTTACAAATATCATTTATTATATTTGTTTTACTCTACAACTTTTATATGAGAAAAAAATAGATGTTTGTGCATGCATAATTGTTTGTAAACTGTGGAAAGTTAGGATACTCAATAAACCAGAGACCAGAATAATATAAACTCTTAAAGATTTATTGACAATGATAAATAACATAAAGTATAATAACAATAATAATGATAAATAAATATATATATATATATATATATATATATATATATATATATATATATATATATATATATATATATATATATATATATATATATATATTAAACATGTGTCATATGTGAACTTCTACCATTCTATTAACTAATAATTTTCCAGATCCATCCCTATTACATCATCGTAGAAATCTATCTATGTCACTCATTCTTTACAGATCATGAACTATATAAAAAAATAAACATTAATAATTGAAAATGAGTGAGATGCTGGCAAGCTAAATTATATATTTACTGATTTTCACAACCTATTTAATTTAAGTTCCCCCAATTTATATATATGATAGGTTTATAAATTAATATTAGTTTATTTGTCAATCACACTGGAAAAACATATATACAGGGTTAATCAACAAAATAAAACATATAAAATGCATTCTGTATCAAGTGTTGCAATTTAATCTATAAAAATAAATGTAGAGAATCTTACCTTATTATTTACATGGATAACCTGATATGAAGCAGGCAAGATGACCTAGATTTTATTTACAATAAAATAAAAATATATCTAAGTAAATTATCCTACCATTTTGTCTTTGCTAATTCTGAAAAATGAGGTTTTTAGCATCAAAGTGTGAAAATACAACATAGATAATAAAAAAAAATCAAACAACATTAATTTCTTGATTAAAATTGTAGTTGGAACCAATTTTATAAAAATTATCCTAATAGAAGTAGTAGTTGATAGTTAGGCATGTTACTCTCCAACAGCATTTTGACTCAGCAAATGATTATCCTTGGAAAAAATAGATAGATAAAATGGTGTCTCCTGTAGTTGTGTATGGTAAACACCTTGATCCTTAACTGATTCACCTTTAAATATTCCAATGCTTGTTTACTTTGAACTGCAGGCATCTTCTTGTGTGTTTTACCATAAAGTAGAATTAAAAATAGAGGTTTTATGCAACTGTTAGGAAATAACATAATGCACAATAGCATAATTTGTCTTAGCTCATATTCATCCTAAAGTGCCAGTAAACAATTATTTGTAATCATAAATTTGTTAAATAATATAGAAGCAATATATATATATATATTGTACCTAACTGAAACTTCACTTAGTTCCAATAGGTGCCTGCAGTTATCTTAGCTTAACCTTTTGTATGAAATTTTTGATTTTTAAAAATATAATAATGATAAAAATGAATGTTAACTTAGTTAATGAGTAAAATAGGATAATCTCATGTAGTATCATAATAATTGTTAAATATTTATGGAATTATGTTTAAATATTTTAATAATATATGTGAATTAATTTGGTAAGGGATGTCAGACAATAATTTAAAGTAAAAGGAAATATCAGAAATAGTTGTCAGTTGATAAATAATATTAAATATATTTTAAAGTAACTATTATGTAATTCATTTAAGTTTAAAAATAATCTGTAAATTTTCATTAAAACAGTAATAGTATTTATAAGATGTAGTTTAGTTTAGTGTTTCACTTATAAAAATTATTTTGAATTAAATATTCAATAATATTTTTATTTTTGTAATTTAAAAAATAACTTTTAAACAATTAATGTGAGGTCACATGTATGTGTGACTATGTATGGGCATGCAAGAATGACATGTAAACATAAGAATAAAAAAATAATTTAATTCCAATATTGATTAAAGAAAGAAAAAAACACAAATGTATGGATAAAGTTATTAAAGTTAAATATTTAAAAGTAAATAATGAAGAATAACTTTAAATTTTATATTTATTACTATTGTGTTTATAAAAGATTGTCTAAGAATATTAGATAATATTTGTTAACAATGAATTTTTGATTTTGCAGCTGTGAGTCATGTGGGTTGGTATAATTATATCGATTATGTCAGTAAATCGATTCCACAGCTGCTCTGTCAAAAATATTAAAGTGTAAAAAAATAATTTCATTGTTTTTCAAGCCAATTGATCAAAAGTGTGTGTATTATAGATTATCAGATAGAAATAGAAATCCAAGATTCATTCAGGGGGCTTACTTATTTTTGTTTCTACACGTGGAAATCCTGAAATTTTCTTTAATAAAACTTGTAATTTTTATTTAAATATTTTATTTTTAAAAGTAAAAGTATGTTTGTAAATCAATTATTTAAAACCATCTTGCAGTGATGTAAGGCTAAAGTTAAAAAAGATAATTGTTTTCTGACAATCAAATCTCTATTGGAACATGAGATTATAGTAAAAAAATGTTTGAAGGAAATTTAGCATCTCTTATTTCATATGTATTTCATCTATTCGTTTTTCTTTATTTAAAAGTAAAAGTAAAATTAAAGCATGAATTATTAATTATTTTTATGGCTAAACATTTTATTGCATTAAACTATTGGAGCTGTAGGATACTTATTATATATTCTATTAAATTAAAAGTATACATGAGGAAGAAATTAAAAGACATTCAAAAATTTAAAATATTATAATGGAAATGTATCAGCATCTTTGTAAATTAAAACTGACTTTAAATTTAATTCTTCATTATCAATACATGATATATACATATAAATATGCTCTTCACAGAATAATATTTATGAGGAAAATATGTATTTTAAAATACTAATTCTCGTTTATGCCCAGTAGTATGGAAAAGAATTTGTTTGGAAGTAAAACTTTAAAAAAATCTACAAATATTAATAATGAACTCGTGTCTATCAATTACATAATAAATTGTTATATTTGCCATTACTTATAAGTAACTTTGGGATGGTGATCTTAGTTCATAAACCGAAGAACATCTACTCTTATGTTTAAAAAGTAAAAGGAAAGTTGTTTAAAAAAATAAATACATTTTGAAATATCAAAAAAATAATGTTTAAAAAAAGAGCTCTATTTTAAAAAAATGCATTTATCTAAAGGAGAATAGTGAAATTTAAATAAATATATACATTATTATTAATCTGCATTTGAACCCGGGATTTTAAAATGTAAAAAAATGTACTCAGCTAAAGAATTTATTTTTTTAATGCCGGCTAATGCTTATGGTATTTTATTATTTTAATATTTAAAATTATCTTTAAAAGAAAAAAATGAAGGTGTTTATTTAAAAAACTATTGAACATTTTTCTTTGTTTTGAAAATCATTGTCATGTTTATAAATATTTTGACTGAAGCTTCAAACTTAGACAAATTAGCCTGAATAAATTATCTACATATTGTAAACAGAAAAACCACTACAGAGCTGGAATATAAACTTGAGTTACTGTATTATTATTTTTTATTGTCTATCTTATTGGTTTTAACAAAATGAAAACATAAAATTATTTATGCTATATATTTTGTGTAACACTTTTTGCATAAATATGCCAGGTAAATTAGGATTATAATTTTAAAGCTTAATGGGTTTATTAGAATGAGCAAATATTTTGCCATTCTTAGGTCAATTTAATTTATTTATTAAGTGTTTCACAAGTGAACATCTATTAGATAATTTCATTTACAGAGATTTAAATATCATAGTCCTAGTTTAGTATATGTGGGATGTTTCATTCAGTTTTATTTTAAACCAGTCAAAGAAATTTATCAGAGAGTTTCCATTCATTTGTTTTATGAATGTTATAGTAATAATAACGGCAAATGTTTTTTTATATGCATTGAGAATAATATTCTCACATTTAATTTGCAAATCTTTTAAAAAGTCCACTAGTCATTATATTTTAGTATTGAATATTTTACTATGTGTGCATTGTGCCTTGCCTAGAATTTTATATGCATTTAATTTTTAAGTATTTATCATAGTAGTCGCTCGACACAGTTTGCTTTGTTGGTTTGAACATTGAATATACGTTTTGTATTTTTAAACTTCTTAGGAATAACATAGTTAATTCAGGTGAAGTATATATCTTGCTATTAGATAGTAATTGTTAGCCTCATAGAGTTAGGCTTAGTTAATAATTTTGAGTATGCTTTATGGAGTAGAAAAAGTTCTTCATCCTTATTGTATTGTATTTCCATGAATTGATAGTGCTTGTCCCCAAAAGAGGGTTGTTGTATTGTATTTTTCAGTGATGATGATCACATGTATAAGCATTGGAAATCCCATGAGAGAGGTTCGTGTGTTTCTGGTGTGTTTTTCCTGTTCCGAAATGCACTGTAGACAAGTTCCAGGCATCTTAGTTTCTGCCTCAAAGTTAGGTATTATTGAAAGCCACAACATTCTTTTCCAGCTCTGAGGAGCTTATCATTTTTATATTTTAGCCTATCATTCATGATGACTGAATGCTAATTCCACTATAGTAGGTGATGTTGCATTTGTTTTAGTTTAGTGATGACAAGATATGTGTGTCAGAGGAACTTTGTTGCTTCAGGTAGTAATAGCTATTTTTAATGCTTGTAGATATAACAATGTTTGAATTGTGTTGATATGATAGTTTTATCATCCACAAGCTAACTAACAAGAAGTTCTATTTATTTGAAGTATGTTAAATATATGCATATGGTATAAGTGTCAATTCACACATAGTAATTTTAATATTTTCATCCAGAATTTTGCCACTGGATTTGTAAGTCTGTTACATTGTTTTAATTTTAAAACATTGAGGGTAATAGGTTTATGTGGACTAAATTTATTTAAAAATGTATAACTAATCTCTGATGAGTGAATGCCCCATACATTTAATTTAGTCTAATTTTAAAATTAGCTTAGTTGATTTAAATATATCACTAGCTATAATATTAGTTATGTCAGTGTAGCTAGTGATGATATTTTCAAAATATGCTGAATATGCTTAATTCAGTTTAGCATTTGTTAAGCTCAGGATTATAAAGTTAAGCTTAGGGTTTTAAATACAAACCTAATTGTGTGTTATTCTAATTGCTAGATAACACAACAGTGTTATGAATTATTTTAATTAAAAATTAAAAGTGTGCTTGATAAATACAGACATTATAATTAAAGTCCAAAGATTTTAAAATCTCTAATTGTTTAAAAGAGATTAAAATTCAGTATTGAATTACCTTTTGCCTGCTAATATGAATAATTATATTATTTTATTAGTTTATTTACCAGAATAAAGAATGTAAAAAAGTTTTAAGAGAAATAGTCAATAACTGTAGCTAAAAAAGTTGTGTATTATTGTAAACAAAATAAAGTTTTTAAGGTCAAAATATTTGTATTATGTCCCAGCACTATATTGGTAATGCTTGTATTCCATTTAATTTATAAACTTTCTTATTGTTCTCAATAAATTAAAGTATTATTTGTTCAAAAAGTTTGTTTTGTTTGTTTTACTTTTATATGAAAATATTATTGTCTTGGGTTTCCAGTTCACAAAATCTTAAGCTTCCAAATTTTATTAAATCTTTAATTCAAAAATTCACAAATATATCATAAAGTTAATTAAATATATTTGATATTGGTTTTAAAATTATAAAGCCATGCTAAAGTAAGTGATTCTTAGATTGAATCACAATAACAGATAATTGCATTATACCAGATACTTGATTAAATGCTTAAGTAAAAGCTTATTTTTAAATTATCAGTATAGCTTCTCAAACTAAAGATTATGCAATATGAGATTAAGAATATTGGTATGTCAGAAGAATATTTTATTTACTATTATTTTAAAAGCTGCACATTATCTTATATTAACTGCACATTGTCTATCATTATTTTAAACCTTATATATCTAAAGAATTTAAATCCATCTGTATTTGAAGTCTTGAGTAGGTTGTCTGTGAGTATGAGAAAGGCATAAAAGTACCCTTGCTTGTTCTTTGGTTGAGTAATGTTTTGGATAATAGGCCATTATTAGTTTAAATTTAAATTGATTCATTAAATTTGGGAATGAATATTTGTTTTGTTTATTATTCTGAGATTGAACATAATATAGTTATTCTATGGTCAGCCAAGATATCACTCATTTATTTCATTCAGCCAGCAATTATTTTATAGGCAACTTAAACTTTAATTTTGCACAAGAGTTTTAGTTTTAGAATCCCTGAGGTTATTTACTCTTGTTGCCTTATTAAATATAATTTAGTAAGATAATTATTCACAATCAAGGTATCAGTATTTTTATTCAGAGTGTGTGTGATCTGTTGATAGGACTATTTTAATAACTATTAATTAATAATTTTAAATAATCTTTTGTATGGTTTAGTAGTAGATTATTAATATGACATAATGGTTATGGTTGCATTAGTATTGGATTTGTCTCTATCTGACTGTACATCTCTGAATCATAATCTCTTTTCTTAAATTTTATTTTAACCCCAGTGAGCCAAGCCATTAAGTGTCTCTCATTTCATTTCATTTTTTTCATATCATTTTTCATATCTCTTTCACATCTCTTCTATCATCTTATCCATTTCAAATCATTTCATTTTTTCTTTTCCTTCCATCTATCTCCACTATGTATCATTTCTATTTCTTTCATTTCTTTTCTCTTTTTTTTCTTTTCTTTCTCTTCCATTATATCATTTCTCTCTCTAATTTCACTTCTATCTCTTTTATTTCTTTTCTTTTCTCTTCGTTCTCTCATTTTCATTCTCTCTTATTTTCCTTTTTTTTTTCTTTAACCACTCCCCTTTCCTCTCTTCTCTTCTTTTTGGTTACAAATATATATATATATATATATATATATATATATATATATATATATATATATATATATATATATATATATATATATATATATATATATATATATTAAAAGCGATTTCATTTTTGCTTCCTATTTTCAGCAGTTTTAATTTTCGTTTTTCTTTTTGAAAAATATTAAAATATTAAAAATTATTGCAACAACTTTCAAAACATAATTTAATTATCTCAAAATTTACAAATTATTCTTACTTTTATTTCTCACTTTCTTTCGTCTGAATTTGGAAAACTTTAAGTTACAGTATTTGAATTTAAAATCATCTATGATTCAAATAAAAGAAAAAACAAAACTCCATTTTAGCATTTGAAATTTTAATTTAACTGCTGTATATTGTTATAGCTGGAATATTATTGTCATGAAGAACGATTCGTAAAAAGGTTCTGTTTTTATACAGTTCATGCATAGATCTCCTGAAACGCTTAGATTTTTAACTGCCTATTGTTTAAATACATTTCATTTATTACTGATAAAAATAGATTAATAAAATCAGTTTTATTTTTACACATGGCCACCTAATTTAACCTCAAACTATCCCTAAGTCCTCTGACTATATATTAATATTCAATTTTAAATTAAAAAAAAAATACATTACAGTTTATTAATCAAATAGCATATATATATATATATATATATATATATATATGCTATATATTTATATAAACTATAATGGTATATATATATATATATATATATACCATTATTTTCTAAAATATTTGTTGTATTTAATTTGTTACAAAATAATAATTTATTGTGAGTTCCCTAGTTCACTGTGAAAATAAGCAAATATATATGTGTTGTACATGTATATATGTGTTAATAATAAATAATCCCATTATTAATGCAAATTTCAAATGGATTGGTCTCAATAAGTAGGCTGATCTTGTTAGGAATATTTGTGTTGTAAGCTGTGCTTTACAATCCCCCTCTTCTTACGGGGTTAAAATTGTAATCTGTCATGAAAATTTTAATGCTTATCACAAGGTTTGCAATTGATGTTTGATGGTTTTTTTGTTACACACATATAAGAAGGGTAGTAAAACCTTTTTGTGTTGTTTTCTAAACTCAACTATGCATATTACTTTCTATTCTTCTCTACTCAATCTTGTGAAACATTTTTCAAGATGGGGTTCAAACATAGGTTTTTTAAACTACTGATGGTTATGTTTTGAGCACACTAATATAAATGTTTCTGTTTCAGATAGCACATATTTTTTTGTTAGCGTCTATCCTGTTCCTATTGAGTCTTATTGGATTTCCTTTGAGGACTAACAGAAGATTGGAGCAACCATCACTTAGTGTGGTTTAATTCTTTTAAATCAAGTCACCCTAAAGTATCTGAATATCTTCTTTGCCATCCAATAGGAAATACTCGCATCATAGTTTTTAACCTAACTTCATTATATCTATATATTTTTACTTATCAGCATTCATCTCTCTCTTTTTTTTCTACACACCAGTTGAGTATGACAATTCTGTAATTACTAAGATTGTCCATAATATGGTTTCATAATTTGGGCATTATATGTGCCCCTAACTTCTCTTTCCATATCCACCCAAAATGTATTAGGACTCAATTGTTTAGCTATTGTGTAAGGTTCTTCATATAGATGGTAAAACTTACTATATTTACTATCGATTTTCTTACTAGCATGAGAGGTTGTTATAAAATCTTTATCTCCTACTTTGAAAGTATGTCGAGTTCCAGACCTATTTTTGTTCCTCTTATTATCCTTGCTTATTAACTGAAGATATGATTCTGCACATTTTCCTGCATACAACTTTGTTTATCTTCAGTCATAGGTTGATATTTAGTGAACAACATGGAAATTGATTGATTAAAATGTAGTTCAATGGGTGTGAATTCAGTGGATTCATTCACACTCCAGTTGATATAATTAACTACCTGGTCTATCTGTCTTACCCACCCTTTATTCTCACCCCTTAGGTAAGTCCTGAGCAAATGACCTAGCTCCTGCATTACACCTTCACACAGGGTTGACTGTGGATTACTAATGGACATGAGCACATGCTCATGCTTTATGTGTGATCTTTCCACCCATTTTTTCCATTATTGGATTGTAAAGGGTACCATGGTTTGTTAGAAATTGTTTTGGGTTTTCCTCTCTTCACAAATTGGATGGTGTCTAATACATTGATAGTATACATGGTATTAGCTTGGGGTATTGGGTAAGCAAAAACATACTTAGTGAAGTGATCATAGGCAACCAATAGATATTTTTGTTATTAAATGGGGTAAGGGCCCATAATAATCAATCACAAGATCTCATTTGGTCCTTTAGGTAATATTGATTTTGCAGTGTTATAATAATTTTGATTTCCTGGTTTGGCTCAAAGGCAGACTAGAAAATCTTGAAGTGACCTTAATATGTCTTTATACATACCATGTCAGTAAAAACAATTTTTCAAAGTATACTCTGTTTTATGGGTACCATAGTGTCCATATAAACAGTGAATATATTTTATGACTGGGATACACAATGTTATTGGTATAACTACTTTATACTCATCTGTAATATTATTTACATTATAAAGTAGGACTTCATTTTCTATCCTATAAAAATCAAGATCTTTTGGCACATTAAAAACTTTCTCTCCTTTTGAAGCTCTCATGATTAAGTTTAAATTATGATCTTTAAGTTGTAATTTAGGTAGGTTTTTCAAATCATTCTCTACACTACCACCAGTCATCCTATTGACATTTGTAACATAGGCATTGACTCTGTTCTGATCCACATGGGTTTTGACTAAGCACATTGGCCACAACATTTTTGGATCCCTTGCAATACTGCATAATATAATTGAATTTCTGCAACAGCAAACTCCATCTAACTAGATAAGTATTGGTCAGATAACTGGTTTAGGAATTTGAGGCTTTTGTGATCTGTGATCACTATCACCTTTGATCAAGAAGCATCTGTCAAAACTTTTGGAAGGACCACACTATTGTCACTGCTTCCATCTCTGATGCAGTAAAATTTATTTTTGGATCTTTCAGAAGTGATCTGATAAAGTAGAGGACCCCAGATTTTCCATCCTTCTGGATCTGGGATAATGTTACCCCAATCTAAAACCACTACTATCTGTCTGGACAATAAATGGTTTATTAAAATCAAAGAAGGCTAACATTGTTTGCTCTAAAAACCCTGTTTTAATATTCTCAAATGCCTGATCCTGTTCCACAGTTCATTTCCATCGCTCATTTTTCCTGATTAATTTTAATAATGGTTCCGTGTGGTCAGACAATTTTTCGTAAAAAATGATGGTAAAAATTACATAGGCATAAAAATGATCAGATTTGTTTTTTATTTGTCAGTTTAAGAAAGTTTTGAATGGCATTGATCTTGTCTGGATGTGGTCTTATCCCAACACAACCTATGATATGACCTAAGAAGACAACCTGGTTTGAGGCAAGAGTACTCATCTTAATATTGATCTTGATGCCTTTCTGGAAGCACTCCTGGAAAAAGATAGTCAGGTGTTGAAAGTGCTATTCAACAGTGGTAGATGCAATAATCATATCATCCACATATATCATAATAATCTGTTTATCCTCAGGAGATAGGATCTCATCTAAATATTGTATCAAACAAGCACCACTATTTATCAAGTTAAATGGCATCATATTAAATTGGTATGTAAATCCCTCATATCGAAAGGCAATGTATTGGTGATCATTTGAAAGGAGTTCAATCTGCTAATAGCTGGAGGTTAGATCAAAAGTGGAAAACACCTTCTTGTTTCCAAATGTCATGAATAATTCATGTATGGGTGGTAGAATATTTCTGTCAGGAGCAGTAATTTTGTTTAGTTGTCTAGCATCCAAACAAAATCTCATTGACCCATCTTTCTTCTTCACAGTTACTTCTAGATTGCAGTATGGTGATGATCATTTGAAAATAATCTCTCAATCAGCATTTTTTTAATTTGTTTGATTATCTCTTGCCAATACTGGTATGGAATAGGATGCAATTTGGATTGAAATGATTGGCCATGTACTAATCTTATTCTCTGCAGAAATCCTTCTATCACTCCTGGTACCTCCAAAAAAGTGGGCTAAATTCATGTATCACCGATCTCAATTTCAATGTTTCTTCACTTCCATGCAAGTTGGACTCTGCAAACATACTATGTATGAGTGTCTCCTCGATACTAGATATAACCCTGTCAACTTCAGGAAGACCATATCTCAGAAGTAATGTCATCTCCAAGACCTTAGCACTTATCTTAACTACTTTGTTAGAGAAATCAATAATACAAGTGTTCAAGTGTATGAAGACTGCCCCAAGAATGATATCATGGATCAAGCCACTCAATATAAGGAGCACATGATAGAGGATTGTTTGGCCAACTTTTATTTCAACCAGGATTTGCTTTTGTACAAGTTTTGCTTTTCTACTGTTAGCCATGATAAACTGAATAGATTTCAATGGCAAAATTTTAATTTTGGGATTTTTAATCAAAATTTATTGGTAAAATTTATCTTAGATAACAGAAATCTGGCTATGAAAATCTAACAGTGTTTTAACTTGTAAACCCTCAAACAAAACGTCTATCATGGAAAAGCTCTGTAAAATGTAGTCAGGTGCTTTGCCTTCCCATGAACCTATCATATTAGTGATTTCTCAAACAGGGGTTCATTTCATGTTCCTCAGAGTATTTTTGGTCTCTTGAGGTGAGGAACATAACCTGAAGTACCCTTCTAGTTTAGTTTCTGTTGAATTTTTGGTTTATAATTACTATACCCTAGATTTGGGGATTTTTTTAACTATAGGAAGGGATTATTCTTGTTTTGCTAATATTTGTCCAGTTCCTGTTACTTTGTATGGAATTTTTTTCCAATTGTTAGCATCATTATTATTTTTTCTTCTTTTTATAAAAAATAGCATTAACAGTAGCCTCATCTTTCATTTTTTAGGCACCCTAGTTGACAGGTTAGTATGGCTCATAGTGATATTTGTTAACATTTCAGCAACTTGTTCTATGGTCCTAACATTGGTACACAATAGTGATTGTTTATTCCTAAATGGTAAGTCTCTCTTTATTATTTTGATGATTTGGCTTTCACTCAGGCAGTAGGTTTTTAACATTCTTAATTTTGTAACTTTATGGCAGAAGAACTTCATCAAGGTTTCTCCAGGTGCTGCCCTATACTTCTCTTGGAGTAGCTGATACAATAAGGCCTCCTGCCTATCCTTTTTCCAGAAATTCTTCACCAGCAGTATTTGATATTCATCAAAAGTAGATGGGGCCTGAAACAATGACTCCCACCATACCAGCGCATCACCTTGCTGATGGCTGTATGCC
The DNA here is from genome assembly GCA_028023455.1 of Epiperipatus broadwayi. Lineage (NCBI taxonomy): Eukaryota > Metazoa > Onychophora > Udeonychophora > Euonychophora > Peripatidae > Epiperipatus > Epiperipatus broadwayi. Next base: position 339,557 of record JAQFVV010000480.1, on the reverse strand, counting down.
ATAATAACCTTTTCACTTTCTGAAAAGTTTCTGTTTACAGAAAAATAAAGGTTCAGTCTCCAGATGTGTTCAATAGTGACTTCATTGGTAGATCCCTTAAATACCTTTAGTTTAACAAATTGGTTAATAGCATTCACTTGTGCAGAATGGTGATGTGTCTTGTTAATTTAAGTAGTCATTACAGGTGGGGTCAATATATGATAATCATAATGTGTTCGATAACTATGGAATTAAACTTAAACTAAATTTAGGAGGATAATCTTCTGCCTTGGGCAAGATGCATTGTGGAAAAAGGGTTTCTTCAAAAGGGTCACCTACCCTCTGTGGGTCTTTAAGAGCAATCTCTGGGTGATGATTCCTACTATCCCTTATTTTTTTACAACTGTGAATCTTTACATCAATCTCAGCATGTTTTTCTCCATTGGTCAGCATCTCTTGGCACCACTGAAACTCCAGCATTACCAGTCTCTGATTAAATGCTTCACGGATTCTATCAATTTCATCTTTTATTTCATGAGCATTTCCCACCAACTTTTCTATACTGGCTTTGTCTATGGTCATGTCTGTCCCCCTTATGGCTATTTTACCTTCAACTCATTTAAGATGTTGATCCAAATCTACTGGAAGCTTGTTGCATGACTCATCCTGACTATTCTGTGCTATGAAGAGTTGTTCTATTGTTGATTAAATCCCCTGCAATTCATCTTGGACCACAGTTTAGAATGTATCCCATTCTACATGCACCTCATGTTTTAACTTTTCCTGACTTTTACATGCCTCATCATATTTTGCATCCAATTGTTCCATGACACTACATTTGATATCATCAAATCATTGTTGGCATCTTGTATCCTTTTCATCAATTTCTTCCTTCATCAATAACATTCATTGCTTCAATTCAACATTATCTTTCTGAACATTTTCTAATTTTAGGGAAAGTTGTCCCCTATCGTCAGACAGCTTAATTTCAACATTGTCAATCTTTGTTTCTATTTGTTCTTTCACATCATCAATTCTTTTTTTATTTTATTTATATCAGATTTGGTTGCCATATTTTCCAACTTACTATTTATATCAATTTTCATATTATTCATATCAGCTTTCATTTCATCAGCCTTGGTTGCCACATTCTCCAACTTGGTTGCCATATTCTCCATCTTATTATTCATATCACTCTTCATAATATTTATATCACTCTTCATGTCCATAATTGCTTGTATTAGTTGTGCCAAGGCTGTAGGGTCTTGCATACTCCAGCTTCAGTCACTTAAGTAATTTCACTGGGAGGGATAACCCGAATTTGAGAAATTGTTTGACTCCCTTCTTGCATTTGTGGAAATTGTTCAACTTCCAGTATAGACTCTGAGGTATCTGGATCAGTGTAGATGCCACCTTATTACTGGTAGTATCATCTACAATCTCACTGTCACTATTATTATTCCCTACCTCCAAGTGTTTTGATTCCATAGTACTTAATTGCTTACCACTTCTGGTTATCATTAAATATTTATTTTCCAACTATGTATAAAATATTTATTTATAAAACTATAAATAATCACATGCCGCAGTCCATCATGCCATTCCCAATTATTGCATTTATTATTTAGCTCATTTTTTTTAGTTTTTTAAAGATCTCATTTTAGCCTATGTTCTTTTACATGCCTAACTCTACTATTTTAGTATCATTTATTAATCACCTAACTATTTATCACCAGTCTCTGTTTATTGTTCAATCCACTATATTTCCAATTTGTACTCAATATTTTAGATCTCTTTACTTATTAAAAATTGATTCAAGTTTATGTGATTTATTATCACTATTACTAATATTTTTGATGAAAGTGCTAGTTGTTTGCCAAGTGTATAAGTTTATTTGGGTTTATGTTGATAGAAATATAAAATGAAATGTACCTTCACAAGAAAATTAAAAATCTTTTTAAACACCAGTCCAATGGCAGAACCTCCCTTACAATTATAGTTTATTCATACCTAACATACTGGGTACTAAATGTAAGTGATCATACCCTATACATTGTGTGGCAGATGGAATTGATGGTAAATACATTTGGATACATAGATAAAATTCAACAATCAGCTGGTTTGACCACAATATATAATCAACTTACACCAAGTTTATATGTGCTAGTACACCTATCTTTTGGGCCCCAAAGGTGATGGGGCCAGATGTGATGGATAATCCATTATGCCTGAATTTGCACTTGCTGACACACCAAATGTAAGAGATGGAAAAATAACTTGTGGACTGTGATACTATGCAGATGTAGCAATCTGCATACTATGACTCAATGTGCCCTAATTATATTTCCCCTGATGACACAGTCTGCAGAGACCTACCAGACTTGGAAGGGAAATTAGTTGCATCTAACTATGGTCAGATTTTGGGTCTTTGGGTAGAATGCTAATGAAAACCTGATGAAATGGTTAAGCAATGATTGCATGCAGTTTAATTGACTAGCTCTATCCATATTTAATAATATCAAATGCAATTTAGGTTATTTCATCCACTTTCACCCATTTCTGATTTTGTTATGCCCTAATATTCGAGCCCAGAGAGAATATTGCTTTTGACTCCATTAACAGGTAAGAACTGATATACCCAGCAACTCCTACATCTCTATATAAGTTACAACTAGCATTTATTATATTTATTTTATGCTACAACTTTTATATGACAAAAAATAGATGTGAGTGCATGCATAATTGTAAACTGTTAAATGTCAGGACAACTCAATAAACCAGAGACTGGAATAATATAAACTCTTAAACATTTATGGACAATGACAAATAACATAAAGTATAATAACAATAGTAATGATAAAAAAATTATATACATGGGTCACATGTGAACTTCTACCATTCTATTAAGAAATAATTCTCCAGATCTATCCCTATTACCCCATGATAGAAATCCATATATGTCACTCATTATTTACAGATCATGGACTACCTACAAAAAATAAGCATTAATAATTAAAATGATTGAGATGCTGGCTAGATAAATTATATATTTACTTATTTTTGCAATGTATTTAATTTAAGTTCCCCCAATTTATATATATGATAGGTATATTAATTAATACTAGTTGATTAGTCAATCACACTGGAAAGACATATATACAGGGTTAATCAACAAAATACAAACACATAAGATGTATTCTGTATCAAGTGTTGCAATTTAATGTATAAAAATAAATGGAGAGAATCTTACCTTACTATTTACATGGATAACCTGATGTGACATAGACATGTTGACCTAGATTTTATTTACAATAAAATGAAAAAATATCTTGGTGAATTATCCCCCCATTTCTTCTTTGCTAATTCTGAAAAATGTAATTTCTAACATCAAAGTGTAAAAATACAACATAGATAATAAAAAAAATCAAACAAAAATTTACAACATTAATTTCTTGATTAAATTTGTAGTTGGAACAAAGTTCATAAAAATATCCTAATAGAAGTAGTAGTTGATAGTTAGGCATGTTACTCTGCAACAGCAGTTTGACTTAGCAAATCATTTTCCTAGGCAAAAATAGATAAGTACTATGGTGTCTCCTATAGTTGTGTATGGTAGACACCTCAATTCTTAATTGATTCACCTTTAAATATTCCAATATTTGTTTACTTTGTAATGCAGGCAACATCTTGTGGGTTTTACAATAAAGGAGAATAAAAATAGAGGTTTTATACAACTGTTAGGAAATAATCTGATGCACAATAGAATGTTTTGTCTTGGCCCATTTCATCTTAAAGTGCCATTAAACAATTATTTGTAATCATAAATTTATGTTAAATAATATAGAAAGACTTTATATATATATATATATATATATATATTGTGCCAATGCCAAGTTGTCACATGTATATAAAATAATTTTTTCTAAAAAAATTATTAAAATCTTTCGTAAAAGAGAGTGAAATAAAAGTTGTAAAAATCGGAAGTTTCTTTAAATGTAAATGCAGTTTGTTTTCGTGAAAATAAGATTTAAAAATCAGAGAGTTCTTAAAAATAAAACTTACAATTAAAGGGGAGAGGGGGAGTTTTGTTTAGAAAAGACAAAACTAAGAGTTCATAAAAGTTAAAGAGTATTATTATTATTATTATAATAATTATTATTATAAATTAAAAGTTTAAAAAAATATAAAAATCTCTTTTCATTCCAGTTTATTATAATATATTATATATGTGCATGTGAATCTAAACAAAAGTATGCATGTTAGAATAATATAAAAAAGAAAAATATATATAAATGAAAGTTAAAAAAAATTATATTTGGAAAACACAGCGATGGCTATTAAGTTAAATAAAGACAACATGTTTATGAAAATAAATATTGAAATGAAATGTATTTAAAAACACAGTGGTGAGCTACTAATTAAGGATATAAAAACAACAAGTTTTGAGATAACTAATTAATCAATCATCAAAAACACATTGTCATAGGATTAATCTAAAAAAATTTTGACAACACCTATTGCACATTTGCCGGAGGATATTAAAACAAAAACACTTCGCAGGTATAAATAGACTTTTTTTGTTTTATCGGACATTCAGTGGGAGTTTGCAATTCAGTCTAGTTTCCAGTGACAGTTTGCTTCAGTACAATTTCTATTATGTATACAGCAACCAACATGCACTGTTGAACAGCCCTGGAAATATATGATTGTGCTTCAGCCTTTTGAGTCAAACAAGATCATCACAACCTGCCTGGAAAATAATGTTGGCATAACAACTCTGAAACCCTCCGTCAAAACGTGCAACTATCTCCAAGAAGAAACCAACGGATTACCATAAATTCTCTTCAATAAACAAAATCTAACCGGATAGATATAATCCATCAGAAGCAGCAGAAGTAGCCAATGACAAGAAAAAAATCCTAGGTGTATGTTTTATCATTATCATTTACATGTAGTAGTCACCACTGTAATCTGTAAATATTCAAGATTCAAATTATATGAACTCTATCATGCATAAAATGAACTATTGATATGTGTGTGTGAGTTTCAAATGCTATAAATGCTTTATTATTATGTTTGCGAATGTGAGATAATTTAAAATGTCAAAGATTATTTTTGCTTTTTTCATAAAATATACTATCATGTTTTAATTTAAAAATGGGTGTGTGTTAAAATTGGCTTTATAAAATGTTTATAATGCATTTATGCTAGTTAGTAAATTATCTTTAAACTTAAGTAATGTTGATTAAAATAAATTGTCTTTAAATTTAAACTTTATCTGTCAGTCAGTTCTTTTTATCAATCTCTTCTTACCAATATTTTATTACTGATTAAAATTAGACTGGGCTAGTTAAGTGAATTGTTTCGAGTGCTGGATTATGAGCCTACTGCTTGAATATGTTACTCTTCAGACTAGCTGGCGCCCCGGGGTTTACCCCGAAACAAATAAAGTATTTGGATAGTAGGGGTTTGAATCTAGCAGTCGAGATGGGCCATTGTTGATAGTTAAAGCTATCAATAAGATCTCCCATTTTGCTCGAACATGCCGGTTTGTTCACGTAACCTTTATAAGATTATAAATGTATTATGAAGGAGTTTGAAACCAGCCAAAACTTATATATATATATATATGTATAAGTAAGTGGTTTCAGCGGTTCGACCCGGTACATAAATGGCGCCCAACATGGGGCTGAACCTAAGAAATAACAGTAAATAAATGTTTTGTTTCTTGTTTAAAAATAAAAACCTTAAAGAAATCTAAATTACGTAGGTAAAAGTGTATTAAATTAAAAATAAAAAGAAGAATTGACAGAAATTTTTTTTCTTACTTCTTTAAATGAAAACAGATTTTGTGCTATTTACGTTCTGTTAAATAAATGACAGTTGAGTGTTTGGGCAAAGTTAAAGCATTAACATCGGGTAGGATAAACGGACAAAGGAGAGCGGAATCAGCGTGTTTCCAGTTTAGAAAGAAATAAATAAAATAGAAATTAGTAAACTTATTAAAATAAAACGGTATCAAAAATAATGATAAAAAAGGGTTTAAAATTATAAATGATAAGAAATAAAGCCGAAATGGAGGCTCAAGGTAAAAATATAGAAAATATTCCTAACAAGAGAAAAAGAGAAATCATAGCTTTATTAACGTGAATGTTCAAAAACAAAAAGAAACAGCAGAAGAATATAAAAAAATAACCGAAGAGCTTAAAAACCAAAATAATGAAATGAAGAGTAAATTGGAAGGGCAAGCGGAAATGCTTGAAAAGTTAAAGGACCTGATCAAAATGGGCCAGAATAAAATAAAAGAAGAAATTAGGGAAGAAATAGTTGAAATTAAAACACAAGTAGAGAATAAAATAGAGACTGCTTTCCAAGCAATACAAAAAAATAAGATAGAAGATAGAAAAATAATTGAAGAAATAAAAGTTGAAGTTACAAATTTAACTGTAAAAGTAAATCAAATAAATCGTAGTCAAAATAGCCCACAGACTGAAATAGAAAGTAAAGCAGAACAGGATAGTGCTAACACAGAGAAAAAAATAGATCAAGAAATAAAAGAGAGACATAAGTTCAAGTTAGAAAATAGCATAGAAAAGTTTTCACAAAAATTGAAAAAGATTAATGTAAAAGTTTGTATTTGTTTTAAATGTAGATTTAAAACAAAGAGAAAGCGTAAAAAAATATTCATGGTTAGAAAAAATACGAAGTTCTGTGAAGCTTAAAAATTTTATAATTTACAAGGCAGAAAATAAAATGGAAAGAAAAAGAGATAAAATAGATTTTAATCCAGAGATAGAAGTGAGAATATGGAGTATAATTTATGTTAGTGAGTTAGTAGAAAGAAAGAAGGAACCACCTGACATAGTTTAAAAGTTAGTAATCGGGCGGAATAGTAAAGGAAATAAACAAAAAGGACTGGAAATGGACAATGAACTCGAATATGATTATTCTAATGTCAATAATTTGTTAAATTTAAATCTGAACCTTCTATTTAAAATTAAAATAATAAATCAAAAATAAGTGAATGATGAAAAATTAAAGTTAATCTTAGTAAATGAATAACAATCTTAGAGTTTTTAAAATGTTAAAGCAATGATAAAACGATTTATGTCAAAACCCTCGATTATGTCTTATCGATGATATTGATATCCCAGCTCATAAGTCTAGAACATAGCGGAGCATGACATACACAAAATAAATGTGTAAAATCAAATTAGACAAGAAAAATGATTGTCAAAAACCCTCAATTATGTCTTATCGATTCTATTGATATCCCAGCTCATAAGTCTAGAACATAGCGGATCGTGACCTAAACAAAAAAAAAATGTGTAAAATCAAAATAGACAAGCAAAATAAAAATGTTTGTAGAATTAAATAAATGAAAAAGATAACGGGATTTCTAGAATAAAATCACGTTAGATATTTGCATAACAAATGAATCACAATAAAGTAAAACAGTTTTTTTTTTCTATGTACGTGCACATTAAAATAAAATAGTTTTGAATATATGCAAGTTAATAAAAGTTGAATAAATAATGGATTGTAATATAATAAAAATAGTTTTTCTGAATACACGCACATAGATAAAGAAGTTAAAAAAATGGTTTAAAAATAGTATCATAAAACTAATATTCAAAGTAATGTTCGTAATGATTAAAAATCTTATTTAAATAATGTTTCTTAAGGGTTATAAATAATACTGGAATATAAATGAATAATGTAAAATATTGTTCGTGTAAATTTAAAAATAAGGTTGGAAGATTATTAATAAAAAAATAAAAGTCAATCTAAGGTGTATTAAGAGTGTGTAAGTATACATGTGTATATACGTGCACATACACTGGTAATATTCAGTAAATACGATACCTTATGATGAGTATCTTAAATGTATTTATCCAGATATCCTTTTAGGTTATTTTCTTGGTACTGCTGCACCTTATGATTGAGTGCAAAAAGGGACTTATTTATTATAGATTCCCTGTAAGCAAGTCCAGTAATAACTCGATATCTAGAATATTAGTAGGTGTAGAATTCTGCTGCACATATACACATGTGTTAAATAAAAATGTTCGTAATGATTTACAAATAATATTATAAAATTAGTAATAAAAATATAAAGTCAATCTAATGTGTATTAAGAGTGTGTAAGTATGCATGGGTATATACGCGCACATACACTGGTAATATTCAGTAAACACAATACCTCATGATGCGTATCTTAAATGTATTTATCCAGATATCCTTTGAGGTTATTTTCTTGGTACTGCTGCACCTTATGATGAGTGCAGAAAGGGACTTATTTATTATAGATTCCCTGTAAGCAAGTCCAGTAATAACTCGATATCTAGAATATTAGTAGGTGTAGAATTATGCTGCACATATACACATGTGTAGGAATTATCTAAAATAATAAATTAATAAATCTTTACAGTCAACAATTAAAATTGCAAGAGATAAAATGGTCAAAAATGACGCATTTAACTCTAAAACGGAGGGGGGTGTAATGTGCCAATGCCCAATTGGCACATGTATATAAAATAGGCTGCAGAAAGGAGTTTGCTATTAACTGAAAGGAGACCCTTTGATTCCTCTTGGAGGCCTTAAAGGAACCGAGCAGGGCAAATTCCTAATGTCCACTCCATACATTCTTGTCGTTGCAGCTGTTATTACTATGTGATTATTCATATAGTATACAAACATGGATGGGCTGCTCACCAACATGCATTAGCCAGCGTGGTGAGTTTATTGGCTTTTTAGCTCTGAGTTTAAGATCAAGAAACACCATGGTCTTTCTTCTCAGTGCCTGATAAGGCAGAATGAATGTTTGTGTAAATGATAAATATTTTTCCAATACATATATACAATTATGACAGACAAAAATAAAGCATAGCCCTTATTCCCAGGAGGCTGTAAAGTCACCAACCAAGGCAGCAGTTGGTGGCCAAAGGTGGAGGGTGCTAAGAATCCCCTGATTGCAGACCCAGGCTGCCATTTGATGATGACTTTTTATTTAGGTACTTACAACTGCAGATCACTTTGAAGTGAAGGAAGATTGCAAGAATTAGAAGAAGAACTCTCTTATATTAAATGGGACATTATTGGACTTTGTGAAGTTAGAAGAAAAGGTGAAGAGACAATTGATTTAAAATGTGGACATATACTCTATTATAAAGGCACAAATATTGGAAATACAAGTGGAGTAGGATTCATTATAAATAAAAAATGGAAGAACAATATTGTGGAGATTGATGGTGTATCAGACAGAGTGGCAAAATTAGTTATACAATTTAATAGCAGATATCAAATGCAGATAATTCAGGTTTATGCCCCAACAAGTTCTCATAGTGATGAAGTAGTAGAAGATTTTTATATGGATGTACAAAATGCTTTTGATCAGAGTAAACAACATTTTAAAATCGTTATGGAAGACTTTAATGCTAGAATTGGTAAACAAATGAAAGATGAAAGTGCTATAGGTAATTTTGGTTATGGTAATAGAAATGAGAGAGGACATAGACTTGTGGAGTTTGCAGAAAAAGAAAAACTTTATATTATGAATTCTTTTTTTGAGAAAAATGTTAAAAGGAAATGGACATGGAAGCATCCAAATGAAGGTACAGCAGAATTGGATTATATTTTGACTAATAGGAAATACATATTTCAAGATTGTAATGTTCTTAATAAATTTAACACAGGAAGTGATCATCGATTAGTAAGTTGTAAGATACGTGTTAATGTGAAACTAGAGAGACAAAAATTATTAAAAAAAACTATATTTACAGTTGATATTCCTAATCTTCAGAAACATTCTAATGAATTTAAATTAGAACTTAGAAATCAGTTTCAAGTATTAGTAGATTTTGAGCATAATTCAGATTTGAATGAAATTAATATGAAAATAACTGATACACTTTTAAAAACTGCAACAAAGATAGCTGGTAGAAAAAAGCAGCAATTGACCAATAAAATTTCTACTGAGACTAGAGAATTTATGAAGAAAAGAAGGAATATGAAGATATGCAAAAATGATGCATTAAAAAGAATTGAATATCTCGAATTTTGTAACATGGTGCGGAAAAGAGTTGAGAATGATATAAGAAAGTATAATTGTGAACTAGCAAGGAAAGCTGTAGAAGAAAATAAAAGTCTTAAGAATGTAAAACAACATTTTGGTATTGGTAGGAAATTTATATCTGCAATAAGAAAAAAGATGGAATTGTTACTAAAAAGACAGATGACATCATGAAATTGGTAGAAGATTTTTATCAAGAATTATATAGTAATAAAGAACAAGTACCTCCTATATCTATTCCATCTTCCGAATTGCCCAGAATTTTAAATGAAGAAGTGAGACACGCAATTAAATGTATGAAGAAGGGAAAGGCTCCAGGTAATGATGGAATTATAATTGATATAGTAAAAGAAGCAGGAGAAGAAATAGAAAAAAATTTAGCAAAGTTATATACCAAATGTCTAAATGATAAAGATGTACCGGATGATTGGAAGAATGCAGTAATAATATTAATATTTAAAAAAGGTGATAAAGAAGATATTAGAAATTACAGACCTATTAGCCTTTTATCAGTTTTATATACAATTTTTACCAAGATAATTACAACTCGTCTACAGAGAACATCGGATATCCAGCAACCAAGAGAACAAGCTCGATTTAAAAGTGGTTTTAGTACAATAGATCATATCCAGGTGTTGAGAGAAGTTATAGAAAGGTCAAATGAATATGAGTTGTCATTATGTTTTGGATTTGTAGATTATGAAAAGGCATTTGATTCTATAAACATTTCTTCAGTGATTAAAGCATTGGATCATCAAGGTATAGATCCAGGATATTGTCATATTTTGAAGAATATTTATAAAAATGCAACAGCAACAATTTAGATTACATAATGATACTGGGAAAGTCAACATTGAGAAAGGTGTAAGACAAGGTAACTCCATATCTCCAAAACTTTTTACAGCAGTGCTGCAAGAAGTATTTTGTGGATTAAAATGGGAAACTAAAAGAGTGAAAGTAAATGGAGATTATTTAAGTCATTTAGATTTCGCAGATGATGTAGTTGTTTTTGCAAATAATGCTTCAGAGCTGCAGGATATGTTGCAGGAGTTATCAGATGAAAGTAGGAAAGTAGGACTAAAGATAAATGTTAAAAAGACTAAAGAAATGTTTAATCGATTTGCTCAAAATATGAAAATAAAGATTGATTATGATGAATTAGAAGAAGTTAACAGTTACAAATATCTTGGTCAGATTATTAATACAGATGGAAACATAATGGAAGAAATTAATCATAGAATTAAACTTGGTTGGAGTGCTTTTGGTAGAAATAATTTGATACTAAAAGGAAATATGCCTATGTGTTTGAAAAGGAAGGCTTTTAATAAATGTGTTTTACCAGTTCTTACTTATGGATCTGAGACTTGGACACTTAATAGAAGAGCAATACAGAGACTTCAGACCACTCAAAGAAGTATGGAAAGATGTATGTTGGGAGTAACAAGAAGAGATCGAAAACGCAATGTATAGGTAAGAGAACAAACTGGTGTTACTGACCTCATTGAAAAAATTAAATAATTGAAGTGGAGTTGGGCTGGACATATTGCTAGAAGAGATGATAATAGATGGACAATTGAAATTTTAAACTGGATTCCAAGAGATTGTAAAAGACCCAGAAAGAGACCACATGTGAGATTGATGGATGAAATAAGAAAGTGTGCAGGGGTGATGTGGAGAAGAGAAGCTGAAGATCGGAGAAGATGGATTAACATGGAGAGACCTTCATCCTGCAGTGGATTGATAATGGTTGATAATGATGATGATGATGATGATATAAAATAATTTTGTCTAAAAAAATTACTAAAATCTTTTATAAAAGAGAGTGAAATAAAAGTTATAAAAATCGGAAGTTTTTTTAAATGTAAATGCAGTTTGTTTTCGTGAAAATAAGATTTAAAAATCAGAGAGTTCTTAAAAATAAAACTTACAATTAAAGAAGAGAGGGGGAGTTTTGTTTAGAAAAGATAAAACTAAGAGTTCATAAAAGTTAAAGAGTATTATTATTATAAATTAAAAGTTTAAAAAAAATGTAAAAATCTCTTTTTATTCCAGTTTATTATAATAAATTATATATGTGCATGCGAATGTAAACAAAAGTATGCATGTTAGAATAATATAAAAAAGAAAAATATATATAAATGAAAGTTAAAAAAAGAAATTATATTTGGAAAACACAGCGATGGCTATTAAGTTAAATAAAGACAACACGTTTATGAAAATAAATATTGAAATGAAATGAATTTAAAAACACAGTGGTGAGCTTTTAATTAAGGATATAAAAACAACACATTTTGAGATAGCTAATTAATCAATTGTCAAAAACACGTTGTCATAGGATTAATCTAAAGGAATTTCGACAACACCTATTGCACATTTGCCGGAGGATATTAAAACAAAAACACTTCGCAGGTATAAATAGACTTTTTTTGTTTTATCGGACATTCAGTGGGAGTTTGCAATTCAGTCTAGTTTCCAGTGACAGTTTGCTTCAGTACAATTTCTATTGTGTATACAGCAACCAACATGCACTGTTGAACAGCCTTGGAAATATACGCTTGTGCTTCAGCCTTTTGAGTCCAACAAGATCATCACATCCTGCCTGTGAAATAATGTCGGCATAACAACTCTGAAACCCTCCGTCAAAATGTGCAACTGTCTCCAAGAAGAAACCAACGGATTACCATAAATTCTCTTCAATAAACAAAATCTAACTGGTTAGATATAATCCATCAGAAGCAGCAGAAGTAGCCAATGACAAGAAAAAAAATTCTAGGTATATGTTTTATTATTATCATTTACACATAGTAGTCACCACTGTAATCCGTACATATTCAAGATTCAAATTATATGAACTCTATCATACATAAAATGAACTATCCATATGTGTGCGTGAGTTTCAAATGCTATAAATGCTTTATTGTTATGTTTGCGAATGTGAGATAATTTAAAATGTCAAAGATTATTTTTGCTTTTTTCATAAAATATACTATCATTTGTTAATTTAAAAAATGTGTGTGTGTTAAAATTGGCTTTATAAAAGGTTTATAATGCATTTATGTTAATTAGTAAATTATCTTTAAACTTAATTAATGTTGATTAAAATAAATTGTCTTTAAATTCAAACTTTATCTGTCGGTCAATTCTTTTTATCAATCTCTTCTTACCAATATTTTATTACTGATTAAAATTAGACTGGGCTAGTTAAGGGAATTGTTTCGAGTGCTGGATTATGAGCCTACTGCCCAAATATGTTAGTCTTCAGACTATCTGGCGCCCCGGGGTTTACCCCGAAACAAATAAAGTATTTGGATAGTAGGGGTTTGAATCTAGCAGTCGAGATGGCCATTGTTGATAGTTAAAGCTAACAATAAGATCTCCCATTTTGCTCGAACTTGCCGGTTCATTCATGTAACCTTTATAAGATTATAAATGTATTATGAAGGAGTTTGAAACTGGCCAAAACTTATATATATACATATAAGTATGTGGTTTCAGCGGTTCGACCCGGTACAATATATATATTAAAAGATTTATTTCATTTTTGCTTTCTATTTTCAGCAGACTTAATATTCATTTTTCTTTTTGAAAATATTTAATATATTACAAATTATTTCAACAACTTTCTAAACATGATTTAATTATCTCAAAATTTAAATATTGTTATTTTTTATTTGTCTGAAGGTTTGTAATGATGGTATGTTATAAGATGTGATATGTGGGACTATTTTCATCATTTATGAGTGAATGTTGAATGTATAGAAAATTTGAAACTTTATTTAAACTTTCCAAATACAAACAACTTGTTAGTAATAACACACAAATAGACAATACAGGTTAGTAATTACACAATGTTTTGAGTAGTATTATTCTCCACCGTTTCTTCAGGTGTTGCTGGCCTATATGCACAGTGACAATATTCACTTAGAAGTTGAACTCACACCTTTAGATTCGTGAATATTGAATTTAAGGCAAACACTCTACCTTCTGAGCTATTCTGTCAAAGGCAACATATACTAGAAATTTGATATATTTATATATGAGGATTGGTTCAAATCCTCCTGAGTCCTCCAATTTTTTTTTCTCCAAATCTTGCTTATGGGAAAAAATAAAAATAATAATAATAATTGGGAAAAAAAATTGGAGGACTCAGGAGAATTTGAACCAACCCTCATATATAAATATATCAAATTTCTACTATATGTTGCCTTTGAAAGAATTTCTCAGTTGGTAGAATGTTTGCCTTAAATTCAATATTCAAGAATCTAAAGGTGCGAGTTCAACTTGTAAGCAAATATTGTCACTGTGCATATAGGTCATAAACACCTGAAGAAGAGAGGAGAATAATACTACTTGAAACAATGTGTTATTACTAACCTGTATTGTCTATTTGGGTGTTATTACTAACAAGTTGATTGTATTTGGAAAGTTTAAATAAAGCTTAAAATTTTCTATACATTCCACATTCACTCATAAATGATGGAAATAATCCAACATATCACATCTTATTGTTACATTTATTTCTTACTTTCTTTCTTCTGAATTTGGCAAAATTTAAGGTACAGTATTTGACTCTAAAAACTTCTATGATTCAAATAAAAGAAAAAATAAAACTTCATTTTAGCATTTGAAATTTTAATTTAACTGCTGTATACTGTTATACCTTGAATATTATTGACAAGAAGAACGAATTGTAAAAAGTTTCTGTTTATATACAGTTTGTGTGTAAATCTCCTGAAATGCTTAAATTTTTAACTGTGTATTGTTTAAATTCATTTCTTTTATTACAGATAAAAAATAGAATAATAAAATCAGTTTTCTTTTCACACCCAGTCACCTAGCTTGACCTTAGGCTATCCCTAAGTCATCTGACTATAAATTAATATTTAATTTTAAATTTAAAAACAACATACATTACAGTTTATAAATCAAAGTGTATATATATATATATATATATATGTTAAAACGAAGATTTGCACGGGTTAAATATATAAAATACATATTTTGCGGGTTCATCCGTGTTAAAAACTTTTAATATCAATTTACTGACGTTTCGACTTGATCACACAAGCCATCCACAGAGTTATAAAAAGGTAGAAAGACGGTCTTTCTACCTTTTTATAACTCTGTGGATGGCTTGTGTGATCAAGTCGAAACGTCAGTAAATTGATATTAAAAGTTTTTAACACGGATGAACCCGCAAAATATGTATTTTATATATATATATATAACCAAAACTGTTTAACACTATACTAGCAAAAATAAAAATGCAAAAACAAAACAATACAATACTAGATTAAATTTTAAAAATTTTACCAAAATCCTTACACAACCATGGTTTCATCTACTACAAATAGACCTTTTCAAGTGAAAATCAATCTAAAGGAATATATATATATATATATATATATATATATATATATATATATATATATATATATATATATATATATATACAAACAAACCTTCCCATAATTCACTAAAAATTCCACCTTCCCTTAATATCAAAAGAAGTCTTCATAAGATTGATAGCCTCAGAATCAAGGAGTTTTATCATCAAAGTCTCCTTTATTCTTCTTTTTAACTCATTCTTTTCATAAAAAATAACCGAAGCATTGCTAAACAATATTCTATGACCTGTATTCAATTCATGAATATATAAAGCTGAGTTAAGATATCTATGTTTAACCCTACTTACATGAACATTAACCGTTTCATTAAGGCTAAATTTACTCTGACCTACATAAAATTTACCACAACTACATGGAATTTTATAAACAATACCAGGAATAGACCTACTATCAATAGACTGCTTTGAACCATTAAGTAATGAATTCAAATCAGAACCTTTCCTCCATGCAACCTTCATTCCACCTAACAAATGACTATTCCTATAAACCAAATTATAACTTGATGCTTTAAATGGTAAAGACATATAATCATCATCCTTACCAACAAAATTCTTATCATCCAAATCACGACTATAATCATTATTATTAAATACCACTTTTTTAATAAAATCATGATTATAACCCAATTCTACATATTCAGCAGCAAATTGACTTCTTTGAATATCAGCATCATTATTAAAATTATTAAACCTTCTATTCTGACAACAAAAATTCAACAAAGACATTTTTTATGTATAAAAGGCTGATAACTATCAGGCCTAATCATATTTCTCAAATTTTTAGGTTTTATTAAATGACTACAAAACAAAACATCATTAACCTTCTCAACATTTAAATCTAAAAACTTTAATTTTACAAAATCGAAACCACCCCCCTCAATTGTAAACTTAATACTAGAATCAAAACCATTCAATGCACATAAAAACTCTTCTAATTTCTCTTTCTGAATAACAAACAAACAATCATCAACATACCTAACAAATAATTTAATAGAACATGAAAACATATTAATAATACTACACTCAAAATAATCAATATAGACAGCACACATCAATGGAGAAATGACATAACCAATAACCCAACCTTCTCTAATCTTATAAAACACTTCATTAGACATAAAATACATTGAATCCTCTAACAGCAAAAGCAAATCATGAAAAACCTTAATCTTATCTGCAGAAAAACGTTCTAATTTTTTTAAAATTGAAAGAAAAACATCAATACTTTTTAATCTATTAACCGATTGATACATATTTTCAATGTCTAACCTACCAAAAACACAATCATCATCCAAAACAAAACCATTTATTTATTAAGAAAATAAATGTTTTTGTTTTGGATGATGATTGTGTTTTTGGTAGTTTAGACATTGAAAATATGTATCAATCAGTTAATAGATTAAAAAGTATTGATGTTTTTATTTCAATTTTAAAAAAATTAGAATGTTTTTCTGCAGATAAGATTAAGGTTTTTCATGATTTGCTTTTGCTGTTAGAGGATTCAATGTATTTTATGTCTAATGATGTGTTTTATAAGATTAGAGAAGGTTGGGTTATTGGTTATGTCATTTCTCCATTGATGTGTGCTTTCTATATTGATTATTTGGAGTGTAGTATTATTAATATGTTTTCATGTTCTATTAAATTATTTGTTAGGTATGTTGATGATTGTTTGTTTGTTATTCAGAAAGAGAAATTAGAAGAGTTTTTATGTGCATTGAATGGTTTTGATTCTAGTATTAAGTTTTTAATTGAGGGGTGTGGTTTTGATTTTGTAAAATTAAAGTTTTTAGATTTAAATGTTGAGAAGGTTAATGATGTTTTGTTTTGTAGTCATTTAATAAAACCTAAAAATTTGAGAAATATGATTAGGCCTGATAGTTATCAGCCTTTTATACATAAAAAATGTCTTTGTTGAATTTTTGTTGTCGGAATAGAAGGCTTAATAATTTTAATAATGATGCTGATATTCAAAGAAGTCAATTTGCTGCTGAATATGTAGAATTGGGTTATAATCATGATTTTATTAAAAAAATGGTATTTAATAATAATGTTTATAGTCGTGATTTGGATGATAAGAATTTTGTTGGTAAGGATGATGATTATATGTCTTTACCATTTAAAGCATCAATTTATAATTTGGTTTATAGGAATAGTCATTTGTTAGGTGGAATGAAGGTTGCATGGAGGAAAGGTTCTGATTTGAATTCATTACTTAATGGTTCAAAGCAGTCTATTGATAGTAGGTCTATTCCTGGTATTGTTTATAAAATTCCATGTAGTTGTGGTAAATTTTATGTAGATCAGAGTAAATTTAGCCTTAATGAAAGGGTTAAGGTTCATGTAAGTAGGGTTAAACATAGGTATCTTAACTCAGCTTTATATATTCATGAATTGAATACAGGTCATAGAATATTGTTTAGCAATGCTTCGGTTATTTTTTATGAAAAGAACGAGTTAAAAAGAAGAATAAAGGAGACTTTGATGATAAAACTCCTTGATTCTGAGGCTATCAATCTTATGAAGACTTCTTTTGATATTAAGAGAAGGTGGAATTTGTAGTGAATTATGGGAAGGTTTGTTTGTATATATATATATGTTTTCCTTTAGATTGATTTTCACTTGAGAAGGTCTATTTGTAGTAGATGAAACCATGGTTGTGTAAGGATTTTGGTAAAATTTTTAAAATTTAATCTAGTATTGTATTGTTTTATGGTTTTGCATTTTATATATATATATATATATATATATATGCATAAACCATAAAATAATAGAAAATAATGTTATATATATATATATAACATTATTTTCTAAAATATTGGTTGTATTAAATTTATTATAAAATAATAATTTATTGTGAGTTCCCTAATTCACTGTGAGTATAAATAAATGTATATGTGTTGTATGTGTATACATGTGTTATTAATAAATAAATAATCTTCCCATTATTAATGCAAGTTTCAAATGGATTGGATTCAAGAAGTAGGCTGATCTTGTTAGGAATGTTTGCATTGTAAGCTACTCTTTACAATATATATATATATATATATATATATATTCAATATATATATATATATATATATATATATATATATTGAACCAACCGTCTCTCAATACCACCTAAAACTACCAATTAATTATGGGAAAGAACAACTATTGACAAAAAATATATAAATTAATATTTTATTATACTTTGTCCTCCTAAACTTTTTTTCCAGAAAGTGGTTAGTTTTCAGGTAAAGAGTCAACTATCATCAGTAGCGAACTACCAATAACACTCAATGCTCGACTACCAAATATACACCGACCAAATAAACACTTTATTTTATTTTTAAAAGAAGAAAGAAAATCCCTTAGGCACCAGCTAATTACATTAGAATTAGCATGTTTATCTGATCAGCATAATTTGGTACCTGAAATCCCCACAAGGTCAATCGGTTTCCAACCACCCACTAATAGACAAACAGAAGGTATCTTAAATGCCCTCTCGAAGCTACTATTACTCTTTAAAAAACTAAAATAATTTCCTGAACCATTCAAAATAATACTTCAATCCTTTAAAACCATAATACTAATATTACACTGACTGCTGAAACATGTAGATCTTTAACTTAGCAAATGTCTTATGAAATATTATTATCAGTAATTCGATTTTTTCCATCCTACTTTTATTAAGAAAAATAAATATTTATACTTACCTGCACATATCAAAATAAACATAAATATTTTAAGAAAAATAATTTAAGTATTTTTTCATTTAAAATAAATTAATTGTTTTATCTTATAACAAAACACTCACACTTCTTTTTTAAAAATTAAAATAAAGCATTTTAATACATTACTTTAGCAAATAAAGTATACACGTTACATTATATTTTTTCTATTTTTTTTTTTAACAAAAAAAAAAAATCAAATCACACATACGTGCATGCAATTGTTTCAAAAATATTATTTAATAATAGAAGCTGATTTTACTTATTTTTATTATTGCAAATATTATCTTTTGAAGTTTAAAGTTTTATTTTTAAGATTAATTCATAAAGTTCAAAGTTCTTTTAATAAAGTCTATCTTTTATTTTAAGAAAAAATCAGGAATATTAAGATATCAAAGTCAAATAATTACCTAGGATTTTTTTTTAATATAATGGAAACAGCATAATGGAATTATTTTTTAACTTATTGATGAACGGTAAATGAATCCTCCATAGATTCAGTGACATAGTATGATTTTCATGGCTGGTTTGGCATACCGCACTCCGCTGTTCGTTTAGTCTATTTAAAAATGATCACTTTCTGAACTAATTGCAAATCTTAAATGCATTGAACAGCTTCGGTTGACTGCACACCATGTTGGTTTTAACAATGCAACATTTTTTGGAAATATTACTTCAAGAAATAAGCAGCCCAGAATAATAAAATGTTGAGCTATTTATACTGTTTTACACAATGGAAAACTTTATTAGCAGCAGTGTCTCTGGTCTCATGAAATAAATCAGCTTTTGCTTCTATTTTTATTAAAAATCACATACACACATGCACATATATTTAATTATTTTATTATAAGATAAAACAAAATCTCTTTATTTATTTTATTATAAATTCATTTAAAGAATACTAAAATCATTTTTTTTATTACAAGACTTTTTTCCCCTATTTTAAATAAAAAAATCTTATTATTTTAAAAAGCATTTACAGTTTATTTTTCTTATTATTTTAATAAGCATTCACAGTTTATTTTTATTTAATAACAAATTCCCCCTCCTCCCTGCTCTTTAGTTTTTACATTTTATTCTCTCAATTTTAAGTTTTTATATTTTAAAACATGGGATTCATAATAAATTAATTAAATATCAATGTACTTCAGTACAATATATATATATATATATATATATATATATTGTACTGAAGTACATTGATATAAGTCATATATATATATATATATATATATATATGACTTGAGAAGGTCTATTTGTAGTGGATGAAACCATGGTTTGTAAGGATTTTGGTAAAATTTTTAAAATTTAATCTAGTATTGTATTGTTTTATGGTTTTGCATATATATATATATGGAAACTTATTAAGAAGTATGTAAATCAATGTAATATTGTATATATTGTAAATCATATTGTGATATACTAATTAAAACCTGACATGAGATTCTACCCAGAACAATGGATACATTTATGCAAATCATTATTTGCCAGAGATTGACTGTAAAATTATTAGAACAAACAACAATAATAATTGTTGGAGTATTTGTTGTTAATATATGTACATGCCCATGTGATATAATATATATGTATACGGAATTATTAACTTGAAATGTTATGCAGGAACTATCTGCTAATAGTATAAATTAATTGTGAAGTAGAGTGAAGATTAATTAGTATAGAGCAAGTTGGACATTTAAAAGGTTGGCGATAAATAATGATTAACCTCAGTGGTTAAACAAACTATATATATATGTAAATCACAAATGGGATAATTTTTTTTATTGTATATTTATCAAAATCAGAAGATTTTTAATTGTAGAACCATATTCTACAGATATTAACTTCATTTTTTATTATTGTGAATAAACATGTATTTAATTGTTAAAGTTATTGTAATGGTTCTAAATATTTTTAGAATATCTGCTTCCATCATCTCTTGGTCACATACAGTAAATGGGGTTGTGTTCTTCTAAACTAGATTCATGCAATAATGGCTGATATATAAATGGGGATGTATATTAGTTATTTGGTTATCCAGAGATGATCACTCATAATCCTGGTTGCCACAAAAGGAAATACTCTTTAAAGCTCATGCACTACATTTTATTTTAGTTTAGTCTTATTAGAAGTTAAGTTTATCATTGCTAGTACAAGTTGCCAGATGAATGATGATAATCAGCATATTTTAATGTCCCAGTATTATTGTTTTTTTATTGTTTTATTATTATATATTCAGATAGGTGAGCACTTAGTTTGTGCAACTAAACTATGGTTTAAGTAATTGTCCAAGCTGGAAAAGGCTCAATAGTTAGTCTGGTCTACAGATGACTCAGTTCAAATCCAGACACATGATAGACTGTTGATTTATTCCTGATGTATATTAAGTCTGGTCATTGATAATGGTGAATGGTATTTTGAGTATTATGTAGTTTTTATACTTACTTATATTTATTAATAATGGTGGTGGATTTATAATTATAATTATAGTTGCTCTGAGGAGTAATTGGATGATCTCTTTTCAATCATCTTTCTCAGAAAAATTCTTATGTTCTCATGCTCTCTTTGAATATATTTTTGGTATTATACAATAGTATCTACTCACTTTAATATCATTTACTTTAACATTTGAAATATACTTTTTGTAAAATTCGTTATTTGAAATATCTCCCCCATCCCATTATATATATATATATATTGTGAAGGTAGCTCTAAAATCGCTATCCCAACAACATACTTAAGCCATCTGAAATAATGGAATATTTTTTAATTAGCAAGTAGAAAGATAAATAAAAAGTTTTTTCTAGAACACTTTTGGAAGGGAAGATTAATGTTGTTATATTTTTGAGATTTTTTTCTAAACAGTGTAATAACTACTTACTAAGTACTTAAGAGTGATGGGTAATTGACCGTAAATAAACACACAAATATATATTAGTAATAAAATGTTATTACTAAGAAAATGTCAAGCTTGATAAAAAAAATTGTACATAGTTATATATATGTTGATTGTTGTATTGTGTTAATTAAATCAACAATGACTTAAATAAAAAACAATAATTATAACAATAGAAAATAAATCAATAATTAAATATAAGAAAGATTAGAATAATATTATAAATTTATTTTATAACTTGTTTTGTTATGTTTTGATGCATCAATATAAAAAAAATATTTTAAAAGCTGAAACGCTGGGTTTTGAACAATAGAAATAGTGCTAAGATAAAAAGGAAACAATTAAAAAATTGTCTGCTGGTTCTTGCTTAGCAAGGAGATGGGAAAAGTCTAGTTTTATGAGAAGGATTATTTTTATATTGTTCTACAAAATAGACATTTTTTCTTAATTAATTGGGCTTTTGGATAAAGTGTAAAAGAAATGAATGGAACATTAATCTGATTTATTCAGTATATAAGTGGAAATAATTATCAATTTAAATTTTAACAAAGAAAGGTAATCTGATTTGTGTTTAAAAGTAACTGAAAAAAAAAGAAAATTGGAGCAGTTGAGTTAAGCTTTATTCTGTGTATAAAATATTTTACTAGATGCAAACTGCATATAAATTTATGTAAAGTTATATATATATATATAGCATGAAATACGTTGGCTAAAAAGCTGAATTGTCGTTGGGGTGAAGCATTTTTCTATCCACTATGGCCATATAAATATAAAGATATAACTGTCTACACCAAACTACCTACTGCTTCTGATATACCTTCAGGATGCTCTATCAAATTAAACTGGAGTTCTTCAACATCTATTTAAAAATACATCAATGATAATAACTTTATATAAAGGGGAAATTGTAAATTATGTTTTATTTTTCTGTTGTATCAATTTGTATTTTTATTTTTATTTATTATCTCATCTTATATTTTGAAAAAGCTATTGCTAATTATACAGGGAACAATCCAATATATGAAAATATCAGAAGAGTAGGGGATGGAAGAAGGTTGAAAAGTCTTAATTTTTTAAAAATAAAATTTAGATGATTTATTTTCTACTGAGAGATTTGGGATTGAAATATGCACAAAACAATTAAGTGCTTCACTAGAATATTTAATGGTAAGATATTTTTTTATTTCTTTTTAAAGCCTCTGATATAAACTGTCTGCCACATGACATGACTATATATATATATATATATATTGCGCCAGTTGGATTTGTATGTTCACGTAACAAGATCTAGCACTTAGGCAAAAGTACCTCGAATCCACTTGTGCGCAAGATACACAGGTCAGGAACAC
Source organism: Epiperipatus broadwayi (assembly GCA_028023455.1). Taxonomy (NCBI): domain Eukaryota; kingdom Metazoa; phylum Onychophora; class Udeonychophora; order Euonychophora; family Peripatidae; genus Epiperipatus; species Epiperipatus broadwayi. Next base: position 316,144 of record JAQFVV010000480.1, on the reverse strand, counting down.
TCATGAACTCTGCCCTAACTGCCTATTTCCCAGATCTATAACATTATGAGCAACAATCCTGATGACATCGATTAATTTACTTCTCATCCTCCGGCATCAATCATTGGAGACACAAAAAGACTCTAGGCTAAACTTATATGATAGAATAACTTAATAACTAGTTATATTTTATGAGCAATAAAGGCTCATGACCTAGCATATTAATTATGTATTGAGCAGAGATCATCTAGTCATATTTAGCATAAGTAATAACTTAATATTTTAACTTAACTAAAAGAAAGCAATGGTTCGAGTTTGATATATATATTTAAGATTTATTAATAACAAAATTATGTCAGGTTATTTACCTGACAGATATGTGTTTGATTCATATTTAACGATAACATAAGATTTGCGGCTATGCCAATAATATATATATGTGATTTAATAAATTAGCGCTATTAGAATACATTACTGGAATACTATTACACCCCCAGAGATGAAAAAGCATTTAATTAATTTAAACAACAATAATTTTACAAGCAGATCTTATATTTGGTTACATTCAATATTATTAATTTGAAGTTATAGATAATTAATGCGCGAGATGGGTAATGAATAATTATATAAATGATACTAAATCTATCGCATTAATACATATATTAAACTTATGGAAATATGTCTGTTTAGAGAAATCATTTTATTACAGCTTATGAATACTTCTGGGTGACTAATAATACACTGAAAGGTGGTGCATGCATGGCGGCTGATTGGGTCTGTCCAATTATGGATCCTGGAGTGTGCTTCATGAATTTTTAAGAACGAAGTTGACTGATTTCCTCTGCAAACATAGGCAGGATCAGTTTGACAAATGAAAGAATCCAAGATTCCTTGGAATGAGGTACAGGCAAATCATGGATGACGAAGAGTGGTCGGCAATGTCATTATTGGGCTGGTTTCCCAGATCGCTCCCCATATAAAGCATGCACATAAGACCAAGTATGTACCCAGGGTGGTTTTACAGCCTGGTTTAAGGACATAGAGAATGATGATGGGGCCTGACTTCGCAGATGCCTCCATGTGAGAAAGAAGCATGAACATATATAAAACGAAATGGCCTTTATGCGTGAAACGCTTAATAATATAACATAAATATAATTCTAAAGATTATCGAAACAGATTTATTGCCCACAAATTATGAAATATCCGGCGTAATGATATGGCTTCACTAAGCAAACATGGGTAATAATTATACTTAAATATAAAACTAAGATCTCAAGATCCCCCTTCCCCTTACATTATGTTACTTAATATTATTCATTACTTTTTACACATTTAATAAATCTCACTTTTGGTTAATCAATGCCCTTGTGAAAATATATAAATGATTACAAAATAAGTGGGTGGTGGTAATAACTAAGATGAGTTTTACATATATAATATAATTTAAGAATAAAAGATAGTGCATTATTTAGGAAGGAGAATGTGAAAAACAGATGTCAAATCTGTTTTTCTACAGTAAACATGAAAAATATAATTAGTTTATTTATCTAAAATCGCGAGCACCTGAGCAAGTCGAGTAAGACTTGTTTTGATCAAATTATAAATTATTTACCCAGTAAATGATGGGTGGGGAAACGAAAATAAATTATGTGCTGGCAATTTTAGAATACTATTGGCATTTATTTTAAAATATAAATTCATATATCAAATTGAAAATTGGTTGCCACTTGGAAATAAAAGAAAAGAAAAACATTATATAGGAGGCTTAATATAGATTAGTTATATAAAGTTATAGAATACATATTTGAAAACATTTAATATAGATGATTTAAAATATAAATATTACAGAGAAGGCAGGATTTAGGAATTATAAGTGGTCAAAGTTCTTTTACCTTGATTATTTGGAAGAGCGTTTCACTAGGAATCAGTCCATCAGTATTATTTCACTAGATCTAGGGTAGCATTATTATTTGAGATAGCACTTCATTTTCACTGGATAAATATACATGAAGTTCAGTGGTACGGGATGCAGAGCTTCGTTCATGGGAACAGCATATTAGAACGGAGGGACAAGGTGAAGTTTCCTACTCATGACACATTGAGTGAGAATTAAAACTGGCATGGAATATGTATAGCAACATAGTTATTTAATGGTCTCCTCCCCTTTTGTGGATTCAAATCCAGCAATATATATACTTTTATTTTGAATCTGTAACACAGCAACTACTGCTAGACCTGAGGCGGTTTAAGCCCTTAAGTTTCATCTGGAATAGTTTGACCAGATACTCTTATCTAGTAAGCTGTTTGAAACAATGCAAGTTTGTTATAAGTTTCTCGAACGATTGTTTTAAAATATATCTTATGATTTTAAAACAATTTAAAACAATTTCCACTAATGGCTTTATTTTATTATTACCAATTTGTAATCTTTTACTTTAATCTAAGGGATCTTCTGGGTAATTGTTTTTTGAGAGACTTCTTAACAAGATTGTATCACTTCTGGCTACAAAATTATATATGAAAAAATAATAAGTTTCATATATAATACCTTATATATAATATAACTTTATTAATATATTCACAATCTCCTACACTGAAATATATAGATATTTATTATTTACGCCCACATACACATAAAATATTATTATTAAATAAAATATTTTTAAATTAAAATACATATGTATTAATGTGATTTATGTTATAATACTAACCAAAAGAAATATATACTATTAGCTTTGTATATACGTGTGTAAAGGCGGGTTTGAATACAGTTAGATGGTAGGAGATTGGATGTGGGCTGTGAAGCAGGATCTGAGCATCAGATCATCTGCTTCAATATATATATATATATATATGTGTGTGTGTGTGTGTGTTACTAATAATATTTCTTAAGATATAGTGAATAAATGACTAACTCTTTTTAAAATAGTATTTTTTATCATTACCTATCATATTCTGTGTTGTGTTATTAATATATTTTTCCACAATTAAAATTGCATATTATATCTGAGGTTGCAGTTAAATTTACTTATGGTTAGCAATCTTATTTTTAATTAATCATTTTTTTATTATTATCATAATAGACATAAAATTTGTAAATACATAGACATATCCAAGTAATTTATGGGCATTTTTAAATATTTTTCTTTATTGGAATTTTTTTCTTTTCTAAATTGTTTAAGAATTTATTTTATGTTTAAATATATCCTATTTTTATTTGTAAATACATATTATGAAGTTTTCTAAATTGACAAGATCTCTGTAGTTTTATTGATCCAGCATTTACATTCATTTAGGTACTTACATTACATCTTATAACCAATATTTTACACATGCACACACTCACATTATTGTTTGATAGGTATGTGAGAACATTGTTAAATAGAAGTTATTTCTTTCTAGTAGGTGGGCCATGTATTATTTTCATCATTGATTAATAGTTTGCATAAATACATACCTTCTTCCTGAGTTCGAATATCTGCGGCAATGGTTTTGGAAGAGAGTGGAAAGATGTGAGATGTACTGATTTGGATTGCATGTAGATTTAATGGATGATGCTTAGGCTAGTCTATTGAAGATGGATATAATCATGAGTCAGGTATTTCATCGTTTTATCTCTAGCATCCTACATAAAGACCCTAGGTCTAATAGTAGTTAGATGCGAACTTGCTCTCTTTCTCTTATAAACATGGATGGACCAGTTTGTTGCATTTGGCACTATCAACTTTGGAATATGGTAGATAGTATATATATATATATATATATATATATATATATATATCTATTAAATAACATTATATATATATATATATATATATAATGTTATTTAATTAGAACAAAATTGTAATTATAATAAAAATAATAAATTTGACGGTAACAAACTATTGTAACAATTTTTAAATCTGACTCAACTGCCATTAAATTAAAAAAAAAACAAAATAGAACAAACATAATCAATTCAAATCCCATGAATCTCGTATTTTAATGTTAACAGCTTGTCTATTTATCAAATGCATTTTATTCCTATTCATAAAAATTGCCTTCTTAATTTTTCTTTTATTATGGTTTCTCTCTTCGTGAAAAATTTTTACATATTCAAAATCAAATTTAAATTTATATTTACATGTTTTTACATGATCAAAGAAAACTGAGGAGACATTAAATCACCATTATTTTTACTTTTTACACACATATATAACAATCCATGCGCCCTCAATTTCTTCTCAATACTGCACCTAGATTCACCTATATATGATAGCATACAATCACAAAAAAATGATATATGACATTACTTTTCTGCTTGACAGTTATGATATCCTTAGAATTATTGACTAATTTATTAATATTATTTGGAATGTAGAATAAAACATCAAAAACATTTTATATATACCCTTAAAAAATTTCACTTGTGGATTTGAAATAAATGGAATAGATAACCATTGTTTACTGTTAATCTTCATTTCCTTTAAACCATTATAACTTTTTCTAAATTGGCATAAAGTATTACTTATTTGTTTCATTTTATAACCAACATCAAGCAATTCTTTGGAAAATATCTCAATATTTTTCAGTTTATCATTTTGGTAATGACATAATTTTTCATTTTAAAACAAAAAAATCTAAAATTTGCCATCTTATGCATCATTCGCACTTTTGATTTACAATTTATATGTCCCCTTTTTTGCAGTGGCTTAATTATTAATTTATAATTTAATATACTGTTGTCTTTTGTAATAATTAAATTTAAATATTTAATATTTTTGTCCTGTTCCTTTTCATTAGTCCATTTCGATCCATTCAACTTATTTAATTCCTCTACAAGCAAATTTATTGTATTAGTATTTCCACAAACAAAAACATCATTCACATACCTTTTGTAAATTTTAATATCTTCAGAAGTACACATATTTAAAATACTACTCTCATATGTAGATAAAACAAAATTGCAAACTTGTGCAACTACAGGCAGACCCATAGGCCAATTTTTAGACGTTTTATAATATAGACCTTCCAAAGATGCAACAATGTTATCATTAAAAAAATTTAAAGAATCAACAATAAACTTTATCATATATTTACCAATACTTTTACTTTTTAATGTATGTTCAATTATATTCATGGAATTCATTGAGCCAATAGATCCATACATTTCTGTTACATCCAATGAAGCAATAACATTCTCATCAATCACCAAATTTTTAATACTATTTATAAAGTCAAACAATGAAGCAATAGTATTTTCTGCAAATACTAAAAAATCTTGTAAAAGCTTATCAATATATTTAGAAGTCTGATACATGAATGAACCACCAAAATCTATCATAACTCACAAAGAATTACCTTCTTTATGTAATTTTATATTTGGAAATATACGAGGACATACAGCACAAGAACGATATATCATATAGTATGCATTATTACTTAAAGCTTTATTTTTAGCACTTTTTAAAATATTGTTGATAAATTTTATTCTTTGACCATCCATACTATATTCTTCAATCTAAAATAAACCAAGTTTCTTCACTTGCACTTTCATTTTATGAATATATTGACATTTTGTCATTAAACACATACACAGCCCTTTGTCTTTTTTCAAACAAATCATATTATCATTCTTTAATTTTCATTTAAGTTCCGAAATAGCCAATTCCCATGATTTATCATAAGGCATTGTACAATTACAATTTTGTTTTAATTAACGGACATTTTATTTATGTTACATATTTTTTATTTTTGTGATGGTATTGAATACAATGTATTTAAGTAATGTTAAAAAATGGTGGATTGTTAAAGAATGGCGGAAGCAATGTAAAAGAATTATTAAGCTGAAATGCAAACTTCGTTTTTTCAAGAATTCTAATGTTTTTAGGTGTTCCCGAATTGTTGTAACATAAAGTTGAATAGCTGTATAAATTTATTAGCAAGATGTATGAATAAATTAAAATTAATCATTTTAAATAATATTATTAAAAAGTGTAAAAAGGAACTTTTTGATATTCGAAAATATTTGAAAGCAATTGAACATTTAATAATTTTAAATGAATGGTATGCTTGGAACGGCTATAAAATTGTTTGTGGGAAAATCGATTTATTTTAATTGAACTTAAATTTTATAATAAATTTGAAAAAAAATTTGATGTTTTATTTAATAAGGAGTATCTACAAGCTTATAATAAGTTAAACTTTATTAATTTATCAAATAATAAGATGCATTTGATACAGAAATACGTTTTAAGTCATGGAGCTAAATACATCGGTGGTAATTGGAATGATTATAATTTGGAACTAACGGCAGCTGTTCAAAATTCATTTGAAATGATTCCTGTTAATGATCATTTGTCTGATGATATTATTATGAAAATTAATTATAATAAATTTAATACAATGACTTATGATAAATCATGGGAATTGGCTATTTCAGAATTTAAATGGAGATTGAAGAATGATAATATGATTTGTTTGAAAGAAAACAAAGGGCTGCATATGTGTTTAATGATGAAATGTCAATATATTGATAAAGTGAAAGTGCAAATGGAGAAACTTCGTTTCTTTTTGATTGAAAAATATAATATGGATGGTCAAAGAATAAGATTTATTAACAATATTTTAAAAAGTACTAAAAATAAAACTTTATGTAATAGTGCATACTATATGATATTTCTTTCTTGTGCTGTATGTCCTCATATTTTTGCAAATATAAAATTACATAAAGGTAATCCTTTGTGAGTTGTGATAGATTTTGGTAGTTCATCATTTGACTTTGTAAATAGTATTAAAAATTTGGTAATTGATAACAATGATATTATTGCTTCATTGGATGTAACAGAAATGTATGTATCTATTGATAGAATGATTTTCATAAAAATCATTAAACACAAATTAAAAGGTAAAACTATTTGTAAATATATGATAAAGTTTATTGTTGATTCTTTAAAATTTTTTAATGATAACATTGTTGCATCTTTTGAAGGTCAATATTATAAAATGTCTAAAGGTTGGTCTATGGATCTGCCTATAGTTGCACAAGTTTGCAATTTTGTTTTATCTCCATATGAAAGTAATATTTGCAATGTATGTACTTTTGGAGATATGAAATTTTACAAAAGATATGTGGATGATGTTTTTTTTTTTGTAAAAATACTAATATTATAAATTTGCTTACAGAAGAATCAAATAAGTTGAATGGCTTGAAATGGACTATTGAAAAGAGACAGGACAAAAATATTAAAGATTTAGATTTAATTATTACAAGAGATAACAGTACATTAACTTATAAATTAATAATTAAGCCACTGCAAAAAAAGGGATATATAAATTGTAAATCAAAAGTACCAATGATGCATAAGATGGCTATCTTTAGATCTTTTTTGTTTCAGAATGAAAAATTATGTCATTACCAAAGTGATAAACTGAAAAATATTGAGATATTTTCCAAGAAATTGATTGATGTTGGCTATAAAATGGAACAAATAAGCAATACTTTATGTCAATTTAAAAAAAGTTTTAATGGTTTAAAGAAAATGAAGATTAATAGTAAACAATGGATATCTATTCCATTTATTTCAAATCCATAAGTGAAATTTTTTAAGAATATATATAAGAATGTCTTTAATGTTTCATTCTATGTCCCAAACAATATTAATAAATTAGTCAATAATTCTAAGGATGTCATACCTGCCAAGCAGAAAAGTAATGTCATATATCAAATTATTTGTGATTGTAAGCTATCAGATATAGGTGAATATAGGTGCAGTATTAAGAAGAGATTGAGGGAGCATGAATTGTTATATAAGCATGAAAAAAGTAAAAATAATGGTGATTTAATGTCTCCTTCAGTTTTCTTTGATCATGAAAAAACATGTAAATATAAATTCAAATTTGATTTTGAAAATTCTTCATGAAGGGAAAAACCATAATAAAAAAAAATTAAGGAGGCAATTTTTATAAATAGGAATAAAAGGCATTTAATAATTAGACAAGCTGCTAACATTAAAATACAAGATTCATGGGATTTCATTTGATGACATTTGCTTCTGCTTTGTTTTTTTTTAATTTGATGGCAGTTGAGGCAGATTTAAGAATTTAATTGAAAGTACTTCTGCAGATTTAAAGGTTGTTTATAATAGTTTGTTACCATTAAATTTATTATTTTTATTATAATATATATATAAATTTTGATGTCTGTGTTTTTTCCAAGATATATGTAATATTGAAATCAATATATATATATATATATGTTTGTGTGTAATTATATAACTGAATATTTGTAACTATAGTAACTAAATAATTAAAAAAAATTTATCCACTTAGGAGCGCTTTTGATTATCCAGTAATCTGTGTCAACTAAAGCTTTGAAATGCTAATTTCCCCACTATTCCATGATCTTAACATTTGCTGCTTGCCTGTTAATTAAGTCATGTTTATATTTATATATTAGCATAGCCTCCTTTATTTTTCTTTTATTGTTATTTTTTTCAATTTGCAATATTTTGACACTGTTAAAATTGAAGTCAAAACCATAAATACATGATTTATTATGGTCGTAAAAAACAGATGCTGAAATATTATCTACTATGCAATTTTGTTTTGAATTCTGAACACGTTTTAATAATAGCAAGTGTTCTTTAGTTCTTTTTTCCAACGTACATCTAGATTCACCTATATATTTACTGCCATACCTACATATCCAGTTATAAATGATACAATTTTTATTTATAAATGAGGTTTTATCTTTGGAGTTATTTATTAATTTGTTCAATGTAGGAGGTGTGTAAAATGCAACATCACACACACACACGCACACACACATATATATATATATATAAAGCTACAGTAAAATTCACATAAATTATAGTTATGTTATTAGAAATACTTTCAACTATACATCTTATAGTCATTATACTTGAAATAAAATAACTATAATTTATGTGACTTTTACTGTGCATATATATATATATTATAATGATCCAAAAAGAGGGAGCTTAACGTAATTTGCACTACAGGACGCCATCTAGGCATTTGAACCTAGAAAAATTTATAAAGTAGGCAGATATGTAAGTCAAAAACAATTTTTTTTTATTTTATATATTTTGATATCCGGTCATTAGCCCATTGTCACTAGCTCAATGGAACAGGAGAGATTTATATTTACAATAAATTCTTTTCTAAGAATATTTTAAAAAAAAAATAAAATAAGCCACTGCCAGTAATTAACATACAAACATTTATTTACGCACATATATATAAAATTTAACATTTTTATTTTAGTATGTTTATTTTAGATTTTAATTTGATTTTAGAATTTAAATTTGTATTTTAATTTTTATAATATTATAAGTTTACATTTTAATTAAGTTCGCAGAGATGGATTTATGGAAGTTTGTTTTATAATGTTGAGTATAAATTGGTTACATAGATTACACGGTTAAAAACATTTCAAAATAAACATAACCGATCAAAATATAGTCATTGATAAAGTCAATTACAGAGGGAAATTTATAAGAACCCAATAGCATTCACCATAAGATGCCGCAAGACACCAATAATTTAAAAGACATCTGACATAAATACATCTTAAATACTCACCGTAAGGTATCAGTATTTACCGAATGTCTATATATTTTGATCAAATATGAAAACCAAAAACATAATTAACTGGTAACGAACCTGTGCAAGCATCTATACCCAACCTAAATTTAATGCATTTTTATTTAGAGTGTTGAGTATGAATAGACTACATAGATTTGCATTTGAAAAGAAAATATTCTTTCCCTTATTTAACCTTAGGCCAAAAGTTCGCAGTCAGACCAGTGCCAATCCATCTGATACATTTATGTAGTCAATGTAGCATGAAAATACCACAACACAAAATACTATACTGTCAGGAATGTACATCTAAACAGTAAGTAGAGTTAGGAAAGACATTGTCTCTCCACCAACATGAATGCTACATCTGTTGGCGAGTAGAACAATAAACAAAAAACTCCATAGGAATGGACTGCAGTCCTTTGCCGACTTACAAACCCATCCATAGGCAACCAGAAGGTGTGTGGCATATATATGCAATCCTGCCCATAGCGGATCTCATACTACATCTACTAATTACATAAATATATCCAATCCATTGAGCTAATTCAACTACAAAATGAATAACCTAAGATTACCGTTCCTTAAACTATATATTGAAGCGGAATCTGAGATTCAGATTGCGCTTCACAGCCCACTTCCAATCTTCCGCTACCAACCTAAATTCAAACCCTATGCTTGCACATATATTCCACTCACTAACACATTTGTTTGTATCCTTTTGTTTGAGTTATATTAACTAACATATTTATTAACGAAGATATTGGCATAAATATCTGAATTTAAACATGCAAAATAAAATTAATAAATGTAGCGTCTGAAAATTCGTATACGCAATAGGGAATGGGGGATTAATTATAACAGACTTATAATATCAAAATATATTATAATTTCTGTATTAATTTGTTTTATAAAAGTTATAATAATTGTTGTTAATTGCAGCTCAGATATCTACTGATATTGTAGAGACAAAGGTACTGAGTAAATATTTAGTGGAAAAGTTCGTTACATGTAAGTTTATAAAATTGTGTTTTTAAATTATTTTTTTGTCATTAAACTATACTTTTCTGTTAAATTCAATATGGAAGATGCTATTGTAATTAGTCAAAAGTAAATAAAGGTGAGAAACTTTAATTAAAAGTTTCTCTAAAATCAAAATTAGAAACTAAACTTAATTGATTTACTTTTGTCACAAACATTTTTTTATAAAAATTAATTAAAGTTTGAATACTTATCTAACAATGGCATTTTCCATCACAATGGGTAAAAGCTTGTATACGAATTCTTTAGGAAATTAGATTGCAATGACCAATCAAGAAAGGGATTCCAAAAATACCAAGGCATGGGATAATTACAAATTATTTTTAGGAGAGTAAGTAAGACAGTCAATGATAGCAGACCAAGAAAATTTGCGTTGGTTATTTTCAATGTGTACTGAGTAAATCTAAATTGCCTTTCTCGCCATTCGAGATGGCTTTCCCTGAAATCTGTGCCCTGGATCCCGATACTCATAGACTATACTGATATGCCTGTTTGTTAAATCATAAAATTACTACCTGCCTGAATAACTGCTTAACAAACTAGATCTAGTTCTCCGAGGGAATCCGAAATCATCAAAAGAACAGCCAAGTTTGTACAGAGGTAACAATTTCAAATGCTGCTAGACTCTTAAAGTTAGCGTGAATAATTTTAACTCTCACCTATCTATTTCTTTAAACATTTTGTAAAGCTTTCATTTGTAAAATTTAATATTAGTTATGAATCAATTTATGAATTCTTACCTTTTGTCAATTGTACTTTCTTCTCTCTATATAACTTAGCTGTAATCTCTCCTACATTAAACCTCTCCTGAATAATTATTAGTACTTAATGTCACGTCTATGCGGCAATATTTTATTCTTATTATTATGTTTTATACTTTCAGATACTAAATTATATGTCGATAATTTTCCCCCAGAATCGCAAATGCTTATGCTATCTCTTTTAATAAAAGAAAACCCTCCTTACTTTTCAGAGGGTAATTAACCTAGTAGTTTTGAAAACAAATTTGTTATTCCTAGTATAGCGGGAGCCTGCCAGTCTGGGGAAATAAAATCAGAATTTGATAATTATTGTACAATGTTATTTTCGAAAAAACTAAGCAAAATCTGTTTTCTTAGAAATGTGTTTTTTATTAATTAAATAATAGCGCTCACTTCTAAAAACTTTAAATATATTTATATGAATTAAATTAATGTTACTTTCATGAAATCACTAACCGCCACCAATTTTATATATATTTAATCCTATGAAAATTATCTATTTATTAAAGCATTCAAAACCAAAGATTTATATTAGTCATACGTTGTGGGAAGTTTATGTGTAATTCAAAGTAATATAAAAGGGAGGGGGGATCGTTTAGTTCTATGAGCTATATTATATTAGCATTAACTGTAATTCTTCCACATCCACGTAGTAATCAAATCATACCGGTACGAGGGGTTTTTATTAATAAAGATAGGCGATAATTATTTATTCCTTAGCTAAATATCTATATATTTATATTAATGCAAGCGTTACGTGTATACCGGCCATTCGTGATATATATATATCTTTGTGCTTCGTTCACTTTTACTTCTAACGCCAAGGACAAGGTTTGGCAAACCTCTTTGGATTTCTTCAGCGCTAGATATTGTTGCATAGGGTTCGCTCTGGCAAAAGTCCAGCCTATGGCAATTCAATAAAGCGCCTTCTTAGTTGTTTATGACCCGACCCTGCCGACGTTTGCAGAGAGTCGCATTTCTTTAACGGTGAATTGAAGCGTCTTCTTAGATCTTAGAATAGATCGTTCCATTGCCCTCATACACGTACCGCTCTCCCATATTTTGTTCTTGTTAAAAGCCTATTAATTCTCCTAAACCGTACTGTTATGATTATACTAAATGGATTGCCATTTTTTAATATATCTTACATTCACACTTTCAGATACGACACTTCTGCCATTATTATTATTTCCCAAATTAGCTTCCCACACACACGTTCTTATATAGCAAATGTAAGTATTAATTAAATAAAATTACCCTTATCATCCAACTTAATAAACTTACGTATTGGTATGAATGCTGTTGTTTTTATTACTGGTGGATTCAAATAACTTTAGGTACCATAGTCTAGCGCTATTATTAAAAATCTTATGTATCCCAGTCAATCGATAAATTATTGACATATAAATAGCCGCAATAGAATAAAGCCATGAATTATTTGTTATTGATGATTAAATATGTTCATTATATAGTATTGTAAGAGAGGTTAATGTTGTCCAAGGGAGATAAACACCCATTTTATTTACATTGTAACACCAATAACGTTTGCAATCATATATACTCCAAGTTGATTTAATAAATTTTATATCTTTCTAAATATCTAAGTCATTGTTTCATTCATTGAATAGAAATAATTTTGATGAAATCTAACAAGGTTTCACTTACTAGATGATTGAAAATCGCTAATTATAATATCCTAGACATGAACCAAGTTCGAATAAGAGTCTTTTTGTGTCACGACTTTGTGATGCCGGCGGGGTAGAGATAAATTAGATCAGTATCATTGGAATTGTTGCTCATAAGTTGGTAGATCTGGAAAATAGGCAAATAGGGCAGAGTTCATGAATGTTCCTGACCTATGTATCTTGCACAGGATTGGATTCGAGGTACTTTTGCCTAGATGCTAGATCTTGTTATATGAACAGACGAAACCGACCGGTACAATATATAACTTTACAAATCTATATAGCCATTCATGCCTGACTTAAATTTAACATTTATATAACTAGATTAACGAAAAACAAAAATCATAATAAAACTTAAAGAACAAATAAATAAATAAATGGAAATGATTTTACAAAAGAAATACATTAAATAAAATTATAACTAATTAATAAATAATGTTGGTCAGATAGGTTTCAATTTCTTATAAATTAAATACTGAGAAAGTTTATATTTTAAAGTTATTAGTGTTTCAAAATGTTTTTAAAGTTTTTACAATTTTTAAAATGTTCCTCTTTATCACTTGCATGCTGTTTGGAATCCACGTTAAATCCCCAATGATCCTGTTGTCCTCATTACAAGAAAAGTGATGTTTCATTTCTTTTTTTATAGCAACTGAAGGGATTGAAGAGTGCATCTTTTCAATCCCTTCTCCTTCAACTCTGCACTAACACATATATTCACATCTCCCTCTTCTAATTAATTAAACCAAATCACTTTTTATTTCCAAATTTTTTCTTTTATACATAACTTAAGGATCCAATGAACATTACGTCATTGATGTGATGGTCTTTTCGCTGAGGTCTGATTCCATTGTTTTTCTCTCCTATCTAACCTTTGCTTATACATTTTAAATGCCCAAGGCTAGATTACATTTGACTAATTAAATTAATCATTTCCATTTTTTCAATAACAATAATTAATTTGTTTTGTACAAACTTACAATATATTTTTATCTTTAAATCTTTACAGATAATTTAGTTTTAAAATACTTTTTCTTTTTTTTAATAAAGTTTCTTTTTTTTAATTTCTCATCTGTGCGATTTAAATATATATATGAGTTTAGTATAGAATTTTAATTTTCAATTTTTCATTCTTAAAAAAGAAGTTTTATTTGCAAACTTTTATTTTTTTCATGTTTACTAATAAAAAAAACAATGTAATGACATCTGTGCCTGTTACAATATATATATATATTTGAATATTATATACATATTGTGACCTTCTAAATGGGCACAAAAGAAATTTAAGTAAATAACACTGTGTCAGTAGTAGCCATTTATGTTTAAGGAAAAAAAATAACATGAAAATTTTAAATCAATTCACATTAATAATCCATAATCTTGTTTAGAGAATTTACTTACAGATGTTATTTAAAGGTTTTAAAAATATTTAGTATTTCTTGATAGATATTTGGTGGTAGAAGGAGGGTGGCTTTTTTCAGGAACTGTTAGTGTGTAGGTTGACTTGATACAGTTTCATTTTATATGACTATATAAGCTATTGAGCTTAAATTGAAAATATTTTTGTGTTTTCAATTTCATTCTCATAGTTTTTTAATAAAGTAGAGTTAAAAGGTGGCTGCTGGAGGGTTGCATTAGATCCTAAGATCTAGGTGCAGTGCTCTCAGATCCAAGGCTCCTCACTGATGATGGCCACAAGCCAGAAACTAGTCTGGGGATATTGGATGAGTAGGCATTAGATAGGGATTTTATGCACAAGCCTTCTGGCATCTATTGATTACTCTGGTTAGCACAGAGTGGCACTACTGTATGGAGAGTTTTGCCTTTGTTTATAACAATTATGTGCTAGTATGAGATGGTGATCATGTGATGTTTAGTGGTTTTATATTTTATTTCTAAGCTTGTCAATTCCCTTCACTTAGATAATCGTATATGTGCATATATGTCTTACAGATACAAAAATTAATAGGATTAATGAAAAGCTAAAGCAATGCCGAAAAATTCTAGAAAGTATTATTGCAATTTGAAAATGTTAAAATGTTATTTTTATTTAATTACATCAACAATGGCAAGTTAAAAAACTCAAACTCTTAAAGCTATTTTCAATTTTAAAAATATGTTTAAATAATGTTTTCTGGAATGTTTATGTTTACATTTTCTATATTGCTAAATTTCAAGAATAGGAAGAGTAAGAGTTCTAGGCATGCACAGAAATTAGCTCAGATCACTCTTTTATCTTGTTTCGATTAGAGAGTGAAAACAAAATGAATTCTGAGTAGACAGAAAAATTCGCCTACCTGATCTTAGACCGCCTTTTGTGCTGCTTTTCCTGCTATGCCATCGCCACTAGAGAACTGTTCCGTTTAACTGTGAAAGAACAACTGGAAAAAGCTTACCATTATTTTATTAATATTGTGTCTTACTGACCATGCTTTCATATCTAAACTTCATATACATTATTCTAAATGGCCACTATACTGTCTAAAGTAATCTGTTTTGCTGATGAATGAACTTTTAATATTCCTTATTTCATTCCTAAATTTTATTTATATTCAAAATGTAATGTTTTATCTATCTGAAAACTGACTATAAACTCAATTATCGTAATAATTAAGTTTAATAATTTTCTCTCTAGAGTTTAAAAATCTCATTCTGTAAAAATAGCACAGAACTATATTTTAGATCTGTCATTAGCTCCTAAATTTCAGGATCTAGTTATTTTATTTTCATGTGGCAAAACTTATTTTAAACTATGCACTTTTTAATTAATTTTAGTATGCTAATGTTTCAATCTAGTGAAGTTATATCATTTCAGCTACCATCCCAATATTTTGGGATATTTAAATGTTTAAATGTAAAATTTATTGAATGCAGTTTGTTCGATTGAATATTTAGAAATATATGCTTAATGGTGGACTGTTTAAAAACTGTCATATTATGGGATATGATAAACATTTGTTGTTAACACTATTAATTTTAAATGCACTTTATGTTCTCTAAAAAAATCTAATTATTAATCTATTTTAATAATTATTTATTTGCTTTTACATCATCGAGCATTAAATTGCTTATAGTATATTATTATTTGACGATACTTGGAGCTTGTTAAATAGGAAAATAATTTTTCCCCTCTTCTATATTTGACATCCTAATTTGCTAAGGTTATATGTACATCGTTGAGTGGGTTAATATTTTGTCATGGTATTATGTATGATTTTATTACTTTATTTAAGCTTAAATTATTGCATTAGTCATTTAAGACTTAAGCCATTTTCGCATTGCTTACTTATGATAGCATTTTCAAGAATCCGTATTTTGCTTTATCATACTTATTCTTCTGAAAGTCCCAGATTTTTTATGTAACTTGTCTAAGAATGAGGTTTGATAGCATTGACTTCAGGACAAATGTTAGATTGTGAAGGCTCTGTATGGGATAATGTTGACAAGTTCGGACCACAGTATCCTTACCACTTGTCTCTTCGAATACCACCTTGTTATAAATATGAGCAGACTCATATATCATAAAGCCTTTCAGTTCAAAGATGGATAAGTTCTCCATTTCTAACACTATCATTGTAGTCAGCACTGCAAGTTCTCTTTCTTATGTGTAGTTCCCATATTATCTATAAGACATGGTGCAGTGATGTTAGTAAACCATACACTTAATATTTAATAGAATATCTTTAAGATTGTCAGAGTAAAGCTTATTTAAGCTAAGGCTTTTCTCATTTGTACAGGCCCAAGTGTGCTCATGAATTATAAGTTGTTTAACTGACTGGTCAAGAGTAAACCTCTAATTACCTCTAATTGGAGATGAATTTATAGATGTTTTTTATCATTACTTTAAAGTAACGGTCATAGCATTTTTAACATTAATTTATTCTTTGTAACTCTCATTAGTGTACTAAGCCATTTTACTATGTGCAAATTATTAACCACTTGAAATCTGTGCTATGTCTCTGATGTAAATTAAAATTGTTTATGTTCATTAAATTATTATGTTGATAATTCATTAACTTTTATTTGTTCTTTATAATAGTACTAGTATTCAGAAGTTATAACTGATTACTTTAAATGGACATTTATCCCTGGGTTGTACTACCCTTGCTCATTCTAGATTAATAATCTATTATAATTCATATTTCATTCACAATGCTAGCTGTTTGCAATTCATTTAAAGTTATAGATATTTTCTACACCTAAGATATCTGTCTGATCCAAGATTTGATATTTTTTATTTATATTAATTACCCTGTAGATCTCATGTCTCTCTGCTATCTCTGCAGGACTGGAATTAATAAAATTTCATCTGTTATCATAAAAAGTGTTGTTTATAATGTTATAGTTTTAGAGAAGAGCAAATAGGGCAGAACTTAGGATCCCTCCTGACCTATGTATCTCAAGCATAAGTGGATTTAAGGTACTTTTGCTTAGATTCTAAACCTTGTTAAATGAGCATACAATTCTGATCAGTACAGGATTTTTTTCCTGGGCTTGGTGTGCCACTGTTAGGTTTGAGTTATAACTCACATACCTGAGTGATAATAATATGTTCTTGGGCTCAATGCAATTTGTTGTATAATTTGCATACTTGTAGTGAGAATATTTTATTGATTTGATTTTGGTAAATGTAACATAAATCACCTTAAACACTATTTTGTTCATACATAAATTTTGAGTATGTGAGGTAAATTTATAACTGTTGCAGATTATTGCAAAAAATAAATATAGGGATATATCTTGTTTATTTCAAAATAGCCTTGAAAATAAAATATATATTTATTTAGTATAGTAATTGTGAATTATTGGATCAATGCAAAGGTATATTTGATGTCAATCTCTGTGAGCATGAGTAACCCAAATGTTATAAGTTTGTTAATCTTGCCATGTTGACATAGCACCTTGTATTTATACAATTATAAATTTTACTAACTGGTGGATAATCATATGATAACGTAACTTACATTGAATGAGATTCAAACGCAAGTAAATGTTTTAAAAAAGAGAAAGTCATACCTTGTTCTAGCTTACAGTACCATATTTTGTATTATCAGTTTACTAATCGAAAATTTTTAGTCAATTCCAGGTGCAAAAAGAACAGATGGAAAAGTGGGAAAAGAAAAAAAGTCACAGTAAATTATATATATATATATTGTGACCCTCTGAGCAGGCACAAGGAATTGAGATACCTTGTATCTGTAGTGAATAATTGTATTGTATTAAAAAAAATGAAATAGCCTTAGAATTTTAAAAATTTTTCTGGAGATTGTTTAAAGTCTTAGATATTGATGGTTTATGCATTTGATTAACCACTTTGTAAGTATTTATTGCTATTATTATAATAAATGAAGTATTTAATGCAAGAAAGAGAGGTTTATTATAGGAATTGGTATATTTTGACAGGAAAATGCAAAGTTATTTTATGTTAGTGTTCAGTATTGATTTGAATAGGTTCCTAATCTTTTGTTCATTGATACTTATCCCTTTATCCACATTAACAGCCATCTCAGTTATATTTAGTCAAGATAATTTAATATTTATAGTACAGTGTATGTGTATGCATGTATGACTCTGCATCATTTCCACTTCATTTTCATTTTTTTAATAACATTAAACAATAGTACACTTAACATGAAGACATTTAAATTACAGTGATTATCTTTAATAATTTAACAAATATATATTTTTTTCAATGATTAATGGATATTTGAATATGTGAATTATTTTATAAATTAAATAAATTATTCATCATTTTGTTTAACAGTTAATTAATATTTATTTCTTTCCAGTTTGTAAAAGTTATTTTTTTATTAATATTATTTTTTGTCTTGATTTAATTGTAAAAATCAGAATGATTTTTTTTTAAAGAAAAAATTTCTTGCATATGTAATTAGTTTAAGTGCAAAAAGGTGGGAGTTAACCTGTTTGAAGGGAATGACTTTTTTTGATTTAACAGAGAGTTGAGATAAAAAATTGCTCATTATTGTTATAAGTGCAGCCAGTAAAATTGCTCTTCTCTTTGTAACAAATATATTGTTGTGGTTATTTTCTCATCCCTAGTGTTCGCCTAGAGATGTTACTATTTCTAGGTCAATTCCTAGAAATATACCACTTCACCGGCCTTCACCCAACAAAAGAGGACATTTTCCACATTATAAAAGCAGAAAAGTCTTCACATTATGTTGGGTGGAGGCAGTGTCGGCGACAGAAGCCAACACAAATGAGACTTCTTTCTATGATAAATCACAGAAAGAGTTCCTGGCGGCTGCCGGTTATGGCTTTTTTTTTCTATGCTAAAAACAAAGAGAAATATATGCCTTGATTGGCTGCCATAGTAATTGATTTTGTTCATCATTTTCTTGTAATAGTAGAGTATCTATTTTCTTTGTAGTTTCGTGTGAGAGTGTGTGCATTTGAAGCAGTCGTAGTTTTTTAAAATTTGATAAGACATCTATTTTTTTAATGTGTTGTAACTTACTTTACAGTTGTAAGTTTAGTAATAATGTCCTGAAGATTCCATTATGAATGGGTAACCCTCAAAAATTGCTTTTAAGGGTGTGGACCGGGAAAAAAATTTAAGGATCATGTGAAAAGTACCGTTTTCGTGAGAATTCTTCAGTGACAAGTTACGTTTGCTATATATATATATACACGCACAAACAAAAACAACCCAGTGTCTAATTATTAGGAATTAGTTGTCCAAAATAGAAAATTAGTCGGGTATTATTATTATTATTTTTTTGTTACATTAATATTTCAGAATAAGATTAGTTTTTATGTCTATACACTAACAAAAACAACCCAATTTTTGCTTAATTACTGTCTTAAAAAAAAAAAAAAGAAAGCAAATTCAACAGAGTTTTCAATGGAGTATTTGAATTACGGTATTTTTTTAATATTGTACCGGTGAACCACAACCCATCAATTATACACAGAAACTTACTTCAAACCCAGCCCGAGTCTAGAACTAAATCTGAAACCAAATTGAATTCAAACCTGCACCCTGCATAAAAATGACCGATGTATAACAGAATCCACGGTACACGGTATTGCCTAAACTAGCTTGGTGGAAAACATAAACAATATAACCCTGACTAATTTATATATAGATGTGTGATGTACTCTCAATGCTGTAAATGATCAATATAATATATATTCTTGGGTTGTCAACATAGACAGTAATCAAATGGTGGTAAAATAACTATTTTAATGAATAGAGAGGCTAAAATAGATTATTCAAATATTTAATAATTACTATTGCCATTAAATAATATTCACATACAGTACAGCTAACTTGTTATATACAATATCAATTAGTTTACTTCTAGTCTTTAATGGAAAATATTATAATTGACGAACAACATTTCATTGATATTTCTGGATTGACTTTATAACCATTGTATCCCATGTCCGGTGTAGACAATATCACAAATGATTTCTTCTCTAAATACAACATTAGCATAATTTAAAACAATTGATTGATTTACGTGTTTAATTATATACGAGATATATGAGAGTCAGAGTAAAATAAAACTTCAAATGTTTTATCTCTATTAGACTAAATTATTCTTATTAAACTAAAGTAACTTTGTTGGTTTTAAAAAAAAAATCAAACCATCATGTATTACAGGGATGGGAAATAAGCTTATATTTTAAAATATAGAAGTAATGAGACTGGCTGCTATTAGAGATGAATATAATAAATCAAAGGTAATAGTTTGCGGTGTGTTAACAGAAGACTGGGCAGCTTGTACTTTAGCAAGTCTTTGCACCCTCAGGTGAATCTAGGGAAGAATTTCTTTCTCCCTTGTTTGAAGTCACAGACAAGGCACCAAGTCAAGCTATGGGAAGCAAAAGTAGCACTAAACCAGTAACATCATGTAATGAATGATCGAAGTAAGTTTATAAATATAAGACTTCATTTATTACTCCATAACTTTCTCATGTAATCATCTGACCAAGTAATTTAAAACCAAATGGTAAGGCCAAAAGATCATATGCTTAACTATTAATCAATTACACTCTGAATCTCATACTCCTCCTGACTGTTCAGAAGGTAGTAAATAACAATAATGGCTACCTTTTAAATTATTTCTCCTTTCCCTCATCTAAGAAAATATGCAATGAAATAAATAAAATCGATTCTAAATATTAACTACCTGGTGGCATAGAATAAAACATCATTAATTAAAACAGTAATACATACATACATCGATATCACCCAACTCGAAACACAAGGAATCAATTATTTATTCCATATGAAATTTATATTCAATATAATAATCATTATCTAAGTGCAAACTGAAATATCTTTAATCGAGTTAAAAAATATCAATTGCCATTAACTTAAACCAAAATGTATATAATAATAAATAAAATATTTATTTAAAGTCATCATAAAATATAAAGGCTTAACAAATTGCTATTTAAAGACTAGAGTAAAAGAAATATAAAAGGGGGGAGGAGAAATTTACTGACAGGTTTACTGTAGACAATTTAGCAAAAAACAACAACAAATATTTAACATATTTAGTGCAAGATTAAAACATAACCATAATTAAATAAGGGACCAAAGCTAAAAGAAAGTGAAAAGTTCATGTAAAGTAAATTTACCATTCTTTCTTTATCCAGATTCTTTCCTTGCGATGGTGATTGTCAGAACATAGGTGCGCATTTTGATTCTTTATAATGACATAATGGATTTCAAAATTAAAGATTGAAAAACTGGAACCACAGGCACATGATATTTCAGCAGGCTAGGAAGATTTAATTGGCAGGACAGAGATCAGCTTTCTGGACTTAGCCTGTCATTATTGAAGTTTACATGGTAACTTCTTAATATGGCACCCTCTAATTTCACTCTCCAGCATTCTTTTTTGCAGGGTGGTTAAGAAAAGAAGAAAAATGTAATGTCCAAAATGGTAAAAGTCGCCACAATTCTCTCGATTATTTATTACTTCATTTCGGGCTCCACCTCTTTTGATTTTTTGGCCTCCAGAAATATTCACTTTCAACTACCCACTCTGTACATTGGAATGCTTTAAGATAATTTCCCTCTATTATGCCACTTTCATTTCAACTTATACAAACATTTTGTAGATAACAAGATTCAACAATTTATCTGAAACCCATTTCCAATTAGGAAATGGCTTTACAAATAATCTAACAATCGATTTAATTAATAAGACAGTCAAACAATTTTACTCTGTTCGCAAAACAATTAAATAATACATTCCTTTTGTACAATAGAGTCACATCAATGCTTAATGGAATGCAACCTTTGATCAGGGTTTTTAAATAAATTTGTACAAGTATTTTTCTATGAATTTGTACATATTTAACTGTTTAAAATAAAGAATTATTCGCGCAATGAAACTTTCTCTCCCCCTTTTTTTTAATAATCTTGTATTGATATACAACCCACACACACACAAACGATATATATCTTACTATTTACAATATTTATACAAGAAATTTTATTCAATTATTTATACAAAACATGAAACAACCAATTTAACTTTACATGACTTGGATGAACAAAGCCTCATTGTGTGGGAATAACGGTTATTACTAAATTTGCCATACCAAAATTTGGAAAATCATGAAACTAAGATCGATTCTCTGATCTAACTGTTTCAATATATATATACACAAGATTTACCAAAAAAAAAAAGAAACCCACTATCTGATTAATTACTGTCAAAAGAAACGCAAATTAGTCGGATATCATTTTTAAATTTAGTATTTCAATAATGGTACCCTTTTTATATAGACAGAGTTAACAAAAACAACCCACTTTCTGATTCATTACTGTCCCCCCAAAAAAAAAGAAAACGGAAATTAGTCGGGTATCATTTTTCAATTGAATCTTTCAATGACGGTCCTTACTAATAGTAGTCGGGTATCAATTCTAAATTGTAGTATATAAATGGTGTTACTTTTGATTGATTTAGGATTACGTCTTGCTTTTTTAATAAAAATAAGTGATTTTTACTCTTGACCAAAAATACCATAACATTAAAAAAAAGACAAACATAAAGTCTAAAAAAAATGAGAAAAAGCCCCGTAACTTTAAAGACACACACACACAAACTCAAAAACAATCTAAGATTAACAAACATTGACTTATTACATCTTGCTTTTGAATCAAATGATTGATTTACTCTTGCAAAAAAAAGGTACTGTAACTTTAAAAAGATACACATAAAGTCCCCAAAAAAATATTAGAAAAAGCCCCGTAACTTTAAAGATACACACACAAATTCAAAAATAAGATAAAATTAATAAACATTTACTTATTATGTCTTGTTGTGAATAAAAGTATTGATTTATCTCTTGCAAAAAAAAAAAAAAAACCCATAACTTTAAAAAGACACACATAAAGTCCAAAAAAAAAAGTTAGAAAAACACCATAACTTTAAAAAGCCACACACACACAAACTCAAAAAACAAGATAAGATTAATAAACATTTACAAAAATGAAAAAACTAACATCATATAATAGCATTAGTTAGTAGAATATTTTATTACAAATCTAAGAAATCAGATCTTTTTAGATCAAATCGATCATTTAGGTCCGGCCCCGGAATCATTATATGTATATGTTTTTGATTAGCATCAACGCAGTCCTGTGGCGAACACCAAGAATGAGAAAACAACCATTTTTTTTCTTGAAGTCAAATTAATTTTAACAAAAAGCTTTGGAATAAACTTCTGGAAAAGTTATAAGAAATTCATTATGGAAAGGTCTTCAATTGGAATGCAGGGCTAAAAAAAATTTAAAAAGGTACATTGGTTTTTCATTTCTCTCCTTAATTTTAAACATTTGAATTAACCACCTTATCCTTATTAATATTTTAAAATGAATATCGATAATGTTAAGCTTGCAGTACTTCATTTAATCATCATTATGAATAAAAATAGAATGCATGAACTTTATAATTATTTACGTGTGTTGTATAATATCTCTTGGAAATATGTGCAGAACAGTTTTGCAGAATTTATTTTAATTTTTCACTATATTTTATTTCTTACTTTTATAAAAGCTAAATATAAAAATTTAAAGGATATGTGTATTTTGATGTATCACACCATTCTTAAATTCATTATGGAAAAATGACAGTATTTATTTATTTGGTATTTCTAAGAATAATATGTATTTTTAATGAAAGAAATGAATGTGAATTACCCAAATAATCAAAGGATGCTAGTTTTTAGATATGTCCTTAAATCAAATGGAAGGACATGAATGCGTTTGTGTTTCTGTTCTCTTCGATAAAGATGCACTATAATAATAAAATATTATTAATTGTGGAATTACTAATGAATCATGATATATTATTTGACAGTATTTAAAAATAAACTATGCATATACTAGATTAAAAATGTCAAATGCTATTTAAAAAAAATTTAAGAACAATTACTTACTTAATGTAAAACTACTACGGAGTGAGTGAAATAAATCCTGTTCAACTGTAGCTAAAAATGGCTTATATTTCCGTCATAATAAAAAGAGAAATTGATTACTTATGTGTGATTTTAGTAAACTCAAATAGCTATGCTATGAACATTAGAGGTGCTGGATCATATTTAATTTATGATTAAATATATTTTTTGGTTATCCTACAGAAATTCATTTTATGTTCGAATTCAGTTTGGAATCTGTCCCCATATCATTTCATAAACCCGGGGAAAACTTTGCAAGTGAACTTTTTATTTTAAATCATAGAACAAATGACTTTTGTTTCTTTATCTTTCCTTTATTAATTGTTATCGTTAATGTATATGATAGACAGATATGTATATTTAAAATTATGTTTTATTTATAATTTTGGGCTATTATGATATCCTAGATCGTCTCGGAATGCATATTCACGAGTAGTGGATATGTTGGTAAAAATTGATTTTATACAAATATGTCTTATTTTTCTTTTACGAAGGTAAAGGAAAGAAATATATATATATATTTTTTATTATATTATTAGAGAGAGGTTTACATTTATTTTGTATATTTTATTATCTCAAAAGTGAGAATTTTGGCTTTAAAATCAACGAACGTATAATTAAAATAGTTTGCTAGAGATGATAAAGAAACTCATTCGTAATAATTATAACTATTAAATTTTAAAAGTAACTTAAAGACTATTCTGAATTAAGGGTTATACCTGAATGTATTATTTAATTACCATGTTGCTCGCATAGTATATAGCTTAGAACTATTTTTTTTGTATATTCTTGTTCACATGTGTGTGTCTGTTTGCACAATTATATCACTTGTTTGATAAAGTTCCGTTTGTGAATAATTTATGTATAAATTCCGGGCATTGTCATATTCTAAAGAACTGATGGATTGGTAGGTTATCTATTTTATCTGCCAGCGTGTATATATAATAAATAAAGTTTGATATCTGTATTCGTTTCACAATATATGTAATATTACATATATATATATATATATATATATATATATATATATACATATATATATATATATATATATATATATACTGTTCAATATGTAGAAGAGCTTTGAGAATGGAAAGTAATCTGGATGCGTTCTATATTTGTAGGGATGAGAGACTTTGCCTATTTAGTATATTTCAATAATTTTCCATGAGTAGACCCTAGTTTATATTATATGCATATGATGAAATGATAGTTTTGAAGTCAAGTGATGTTTTCTTAAGGTCCTGGTAATGAGGAAAAATGCCACACCAGTAGTATATTTCAGAATTAGATGAATTATTGTAGAAGTATTAAGTAAAGAGTTTATTCGCTCCTCATGTGAATTCCCCTTGGAATGTATGGTTTATATAATCGTGAAAATATATCTCTGTGTTATTAATATGTGGCCAGATAGATAGCTGAAATCAAATTCTTGATGTATTATTAGTCTTATTTTATTGTTTGGTTTACGACATTGTCTGAAATTAAATAATTGTTTAATATTTTCTTGATGAATGGATGGTGTGTAGAAAAGATTTTTTTCTATTATTGTTGCTTGAATGCACACACATGCGTAATATGAACAATATCACGAATATAAAAGTATAGAGTTACATTCATTTAAATAAAAGTATAGAGTTATCGAAATTAAAAATGGGAAATAAACGTTTTGAAATATATTATATTCATTTAATACAAAATTATAAATCATCAAACCATCAGAATAAATATGATTTCATTGTTATGTGTGAAAGGTATATGTAATTGGAAATGATTATTTAATTAGTTAGAGTAAGCTGCTTTGTTGATGGCCAAATATAGTTAACTGGATTTATTTTATTAATCAATAGTAATATCCTCTCAAAATATTTACTATGCCAATAATATAATATATTATTTAGTCAATATTATGTTTAACTATGTTTAAATGAGACACTTAGGCAAAGCAAGTATTTGTGTGTAGCTTGGTTATGGACTTTTTCCATGACTGTACTAGATCGATCATGCTCTATTCAATGCTTAGAGTGTAGGTGTAGTTATGTTTACTTCTTACACTACATCTTCTTGTTTTATTATATGAATATTTATTTGGAACTATTGAATCTGAATCTTTTTGACTATTTCCACCATTTCCATTAGTTCATTATCTTCTCCTCTGATAATACTTTGTATAGTTGTATAAGCTAGATTGATCATACAGATGTTGTCTTACATGTTCTTTACTTCTGCTCTGTGCTTGTATGGCTGCTACAGAAAACCTTGGTGAGTCTGTTTCATTTTGTAAACTATTTTCACATATAAATTTTTTGAGTCTCTATCATTTAATACTTCTACCATTTCTTCACTATAAGACTTATAATACTCTGTTAAATACTAATGGAATAACATTGTTAGATTATGTTTACTATTTGTATTATTTATTCTTCTGATATAGGGATTGTTGTAAGTTATCTTTTCCTAGACACCTGATGATGGAAAATTGTGTGCAGCTTTATTCCTTAACTGGTGTATACTTTTTTGAGATATTTGGTGGGATACTCTCTACTGCTTCTCTTCACTTCTAAAATTATATAATATAGTAATACAACATACTTCAAATATTTGTGGTTTTATGTGTAAAAATTTCTACCAAATATTAGCTGCATTATGCAAGTGATTGCTTGCAATAACAACATTCTCTCTTTCACTCAATTATGAAAATAAAAAAGAATTTTCAAATCTTCTGAATGATCCAATGGATTTTTCTCTATGTCACCTTTGAATACCTTAATTTTAATGAATTTAGATATTGCATTTTGTGTTTTGAATTATTCTTTTGTAATAACACACATTCAGATTTTTACCATTTTTATGATTTCTACCTGTATCAAATAAACTTCTTTAGCCTGTTTTGCAATATATGTATTGTGACTTTGCTTTATTCATAAAGCTCAGTACCAGTTATATAGTTTCTGAGTATTAAAAAAATATTTCCATAGTTTAATTTTTGTAAGTCAACTTTATTACTGTTTAATATTCACATATTGATATATTCTTTGAGTCAATTTATAACAACTATTATAATTCTTAATAGCTTTAAAAAGTAATTTTAATAGTTTGTGTGTAACCCATAGATAATTATGTATGATTTTCAAATGCTTAATTTTAAATATATCATTATACTAAAATGATCATAAGTTAATTGTGAAAACATTAAGAGTAAAATCACCTTAATATTGATTGTTAGTATGTTAAAAGTCAATATTAGAGTTAAAATTTAAAGACAAGTTTAAATCTTTACTTTTAATTTATTAATATTTAAATTATTTGTTAATAACAGTGCATTTTTATTTAAGTAATTTGTTAATAAGAAGTATGCCTTATCTTATGATAATTTCGATAAAAAATCGTTTATTTTAATAATTTTTTAACTAGTTAATTGAAGAAAATAAACAATTAATTTTAGTAAGTTATCTATTTTTAAGTAAAATAATGCATTAGTGTGTGAGAATGCATTGAATATAAATTTTATTGTAACTTCCTTGTTAGTAAAATGTTAAAAATTACTTTTAAAAATATTTGTTTTAAAAAGTATTATTTAAAAATATCCTTGGAGCTTCAATCAGTTAAAGAATGTAAATATGCTTAAAGTCATAATGCAAGATAATATTATATTTAAAATAATGGAATGTTAAGTAATATTTTATTTCATTTTTATTATAATACATGCTAAAAAATTTTAAATAATTAATTAATATCTAGACAGACATGTAAATTAGTTTATTTTTAGTAATTTTTCCCATAATACTAATTAATTTATAAATTTTAATAAATCCAAGTGAAAGGTGAGTAGACTGGATGTTATTTTCATCCATTAAAAATCAGTCACATAATACCTCTTATAAATAGAACTAATGAACACACTAGCATATACTCATCCATTTATTTTTCAGTTACATCCTTGTTCATTTAATTATTACATTTTAATAAGTTTTAATTGCTTTTCATAAATTTTTGTTTATTTTAAAAGTCAAAATATGAATTGCTAAATAATTTAATTTGGTGCAGAAGATTTAAACTAAAACTTCCAATACTTACAATTTACATTGCAAAAAATTGCAATGGAAAAGTCAACAAAATATTTAGTAATAATTAAATTATTTTCATATAACTTATGTACTTTGATGGATTTCTGCGTAAAAAAATCATTATTGTGTAAGAACTTTTATTGATTCTAATTTTCTTATTAGAAATAGATGATGTTATATGTTAAATTTATTGTATCTGGAAATATTAAGACTGCTAAAAACTTTAGACTATTTAAGTATTATTAAGCAGTTTTATTTAAGAAAAAAATATTTTTGCCTAAAAGTTTATATTTTGAAAAGTTTTTTTTTTGGATTTCTTATATAAAATGGTAGACTATTAAATTTCAGATGGCAGAACTTGGCTTAAAAAGGAAGAAATTTATAAGTATGTTAATTAAATTTAATTATACTCTGCCAAGAAAATACTTAATTTAGTCTAAATTGATATTTTTTGGGATCCTTAAAATGTATTTTAAATATATATTAAGGATGATTGACTTTTCTAAAATTATTATAATGTACATTTTATTATTCAATATGTTAATTTATAGAAGGAATAATATTTATTTAACAAAATGAGTTATTTTGAATGCTATTACATTAAAATGATGTTTTACTATTGGCATCAGCAGGGTGATGGTATTTACTTATTGAATATCATTATTATATTTAATTCAATAATAGCAAGAAAAAACATTTTCCTGAATTAATCAAATTAAATTTATTGATGTTAGTTACATTATAGAAGTTTATTCAGTTATGTTATACAATGGTAAGATAATATTTCTAAATATTAATGAACAATATATTCAAATTTATTATTATCTTTAAATTATCTGCTCCTCTCTGCAGGAACTAGAATAAGTTATTTTTCAGATAATTTGAATAGGAATGCTTCTGAAATAATTTCATTTTAATTTTTAAACTTATCCTATTTTGTTATAACATGCATGCTTCTCTTTTGTTATTATTATTATTATTATTAGTCAAGAATATATTCTATTATAAAATACATTATTTTTCAAAGAAACATACTCTTCACTCCTATCACTTATATGTACTTTTTAAAAAGATAATAAGTTAATATAATATTATATAATAAATTAAAGATGCAGCATTATTTGTGTTTATTTTGAAATATATTTTGTTGAAGCTAAATGGCCTTGAATATATTCTTGTGCTAATGTTTACATAGAAATTTATTGCTTAATGTTCATGTTACTTGTAATTTGAATTTTGCTGTCTTTAAATAAGCTAAAAAAAATTTCAATGTTTTCAGAATTTTACAGTGACTATATCCTGTTGAATGGTTAGAACACCACAAATGAAGAACTTTAATTTTTATTTTATTTAGTAAAAAAGAATAGTTTTAAGTCTCAGTATTTATCATACTGTATTATGCTATATATTTTTTTATTTATGCATTGCTATCTAGTATAATTTTATAAATTGTTATAGGTTGCATTTATCCAAAAGTTTTCAGAATGTTTCTATTTTATCATATTGTATTTTAAAAGTATTATATGCAATCCCTTTTTTATGAAGCTATTTATTTGAATTTATATTGCTAATGAAGTTGATATATATTTTATTGCTTATTTTCATGCCATAATTTGTTTTATTAAGCTATATTGAGCAATAATTATTTACATTATTGGCATTACACATTAGTTTGTTGTTGTATAATTTAAAAGATTTAGCATTCTCTCTCACTTGTTATAACATATATTCCTATCTGACCATTGTTTTAAAACAGATAGCTGCTTTGTCTTTCTCTTACATCATATTTTCCATGAATTATATATTCTTTGTCTCATACTTAAGCATAAAATGCTGTATTTAAGGCTAATATTCTTATTCCTATTATACTTTTGACGGTTTATTCTCATTGTTTATATGTCTAGAGATAATGTCCTACCTCATATATTGCCCTCAGATGCAGATGCTTTATTCCTTGAGTTCATACCATCATTGTCTTTACTATATTATTCTAAATTCAGATTTATTTTTAGAGTATTTATGTATAAAGTCATGTGCAGTGTACTGCCATGTCTTTATCCTGGCAATTGATATATTTTGTTATGCTGATCAATGTCATCTTATTTTCATTTGTAGTCTTGATTAATCTGACCCTATTTGTTCTTCATTTGATGTGTAAATCTTTTTATCTTCAATAAATGATATACATCTTTATAAACAGTTATTTCATCACTGTATTGATAAGTGATATTTGAAAAGTATTAAATACATTCATAGGGAATAATATAATGGAATAGTTGTGCTGTAAAATTGAGAACTTATTATAATATTAATATTGTAGAAAGTTTTATTTACGATTTTTTTTTATTTTCATTCATTTATTTGTATACTGTGCTGTTATAATTTTCCTTCATAATAAATTGTACAACTGAATATCTAAATAATTTACTCTGGTATTGTAAGATATTAAAGTTTTGTATGTTAAGTGTCTTTATTGTCAAAAATAAATGTTATTTTTTTATGAATTTTCTTCTTGAGTATTTATCATCATTCACTCATATAATATTCAAAAATGTAGATATTACAAAATTTATTATAAATGTATTGTTATCTGAATGTATTGAGAGTATATAAACATATCTTATTTGACATTAGAGTTACTTTATTATAACTGCATTTCAAATATAAAGAAAGCATATAAGAAATAAATTATTTTATTTGCTCATTATTAAAGAATCACTACAATCAATTAAAAAAAAATAAAAAATATCAAACAATCAATTTTATTTGTTAAAAGATTACTGATTTTGTGTTGAAATCATTTTAATTCATTCAGAAAATTGTTTTGATTTTTCATCACAAATTTAAGTGATGGAGTTGTTTAATTTAAGTTCAAAAGTAGTTGTATAGGGAATATGAGTATGGTATCCTGAGTGGATATAAAATCCTTTATCCACCCATTATATCTGAATGCTTTCCTAGCAAGTTATTTTATTCAAAATGAAAAGTGTATCATGTTTATTTTTAATTGTTAAAATTATTATTACTATTATTAAATTTAAGTGTAAACAGATAATATTATAATAACATGAAAGCTAAACACCTTCAAACAGATACGCTTTAAAAAATGCTTATGTGACAGCCAATCAGATGGAATATTGGCATCACATGGGACTCTAAATTCTAAAACACAAGCGAGAACTATTAGAAAAAGATGGGACCCATCTTAATCTATGCCTCAATTATATTTAAATAAGCCAGACACAAGCATTTTGAACTAAGAGTGTGAAGCTTAAATACCTTCACATTTAATCCACTAAATATTATATATATAAATTAACAATGCAAAATCATCCGATTTACAATGAAGCAATATTTTTAAATCTAATAAAATGATATTAATAAATGTAAATATATTAAATTTAAGCATAAACAGATAATATTATAATAACGTGAAAGCTAAACACCTTCAAACAGATACGCTTTAAAAAATGCTTAAGTGACAGCCAATCAGATGGAATAATGGCATCACATGGGACTCTAAATTCTAAAACACAAGCCAGAACTATTAGAAAAAGATGGGACCCATCTTAATCTATGCCTCAATTATATTTAAATAAGCCAGACTCAAACATTTTGAACTAAGAGTGTGAAGCTTAAATACCTTCGCATTTAATCCACTAAATATTATATATATAAATTAACAACACGAAATCATCTGATTTACAATGAAGCAATATTTTAAATCTAATGAAATGATATTAATAAATGTAAATATATTAAATTTAAGCATAAACAGATATTATAATAACGTGATTGGCTGTCACGTAAGCATTTTTTAAAGCATATCTGTTTGAAGGTGTTTAGTTTTCACGTTATTATAATATTATCTGTTTACGCTCAAATTTAATATATTTACATTTATTAATATCATTTCATTAGATTTAAAAATATTGCTTCATTGTAAATTGGATGATTTCACGTTGTTAATTTATATATATAATATTTAGTGGATTAAATATGAAAGTATTTAAGCTTCACACTCTTAGTTCAAAATGCTTGAGTCTGGCTTATTTAAATATAATTGAGGCATAGATTAAGATGGGTCCCATCTTTTTCTAATAGTTCTGGCTTGTGTTTTAAAATTTAGAGTCCCATGTGATGCCATTATTCCATCTGATTGGCTGTCATGTAAGCATTTTTTAAAGCGTATCTGTTTGAAGGTGTTTAGCTTTCACATTATTATTTATTACTATTATTGTAAGTTAGGGATTTTTATCTTAAGGGTAAGATTATATATCACTTTATTACTAGGATCTCACTCTTTGTCTAATAATCCTAAATTAAAAGAGAAGAATATAGCTCACATTAATTAAACTATTATTCAAAAGAATCCTGAGATATTAATTTACAAAAGAGTGTTAAAGAAACTATTTTAACTCAGAGCAAAAATTTGTTTTAAGAAATATCACTGTGATAAAACATAATAAGACATGATTTTGTTTTTGTGAAAAATATTTAATTTTAGATACTATCATGGTAGTAATATACTTGTTGTTTTTAGATGTGTTAAGATTGGAAGGTGTTAAAGGTGAAGGATTTTTAAGTTAAAATGTTGTATGCTTCCAATAATAAAATATGTTATAAATTATGACAATGAACATGAGAAATCTCCAATTAAATGCACTAAATGTTGCATTTGCTTTAATAATGTTTATTCATTGCTATTATTTACTCTTATTATTATTATTGTTGAGGCATATGACATTATGAAACCTTCTGAGCTTAGACAATATTATTGCTTAATCTGTCATATACTTATTTTGATAGCCTATTGAGATAGTTATTGATCACCTTTTATAGGTTATAAATTTTGGCTTGCCTTACATGTTGGCTGTTTGACTGATAAAAGGTTCTAGTGAAGCATCCTGGTTATGCATTGTAGCTATCTTTTATTTATCTCTTTTTAAGTTATAGTATTAATATTCCAGCTATTATCTCTATTAATTGTCAATTTTTTAATTTATTTTTTATGCATAAATGACCAGCTTCAGTTTTGCCTGATTTTGTTTAATTTTTTCTTGTCTATGTTATTTGTTTGAGTCTGTCTACTTTCTTCTTGACTTGTTTAATTTCTTTCTGATCATTTTTAAGTACATATTGACTCTGTTTAAATTCTCTTCATATTTCTAGTATTATTTTTATACAATCTTCTAATTCTCTTGATGCACTGAAATTTTGTTTCTCAACTCATTAAATTTGAGTTTTTATATATTTTTGGACTTTCTTCTTCAGGTATGGCTATTTTTGCACATTCTCCTTTGGAATCTCAATCTTATCCATCTTAGTTTTTGGATCATGTTTATCTTTTATAATCATGATGATTTTAAAATTATTTTTGTTTATTACCCTTATATTTCTAATATATGATGATTATTATAAATCACTAATGTCATTAATATTATCACACTCATCTCTATCTCCAATAAAATCTATCTTCCATAGAAGTTTCTTGAATCTAACTGTGATCAAGGAACGCAAAGTGGTCAATATAAACCTCCATAGATCAATATGACATTAAAAAGAATCAATTTGAACTCAGGAGTTGATTAGGAGTCAATGGAAAAAGTGAATTAAAAATCACTAAAATAATAAATAACTAAATTGTAATAATTTAATTTTTTAATTATGTTGACGCTATTACATACACGCACACACACATATATATATATATATATAATGATTAATTGTATTTTATATTTGTTGTAAAAATGTAAATAATCGAAACTAAATCCTCTGCAATAGTGCTATCAAATTGAATGTTCTCACTTTAAAAAAATATATTCAAGGTTATAATTTATAATGAATGATATTTTCATTTTTTTTTAAAAAAATTGTGTGAGTAAAAAAATAATTGGAGTGGAAATAGAGATTTCTTTTTAAAGTATTCTTTCTAAATAATTCATTATTTCAATGTAATAAAATTGTTGTCAAATTTATTATTGGTGTGAGAATGTTTTTGTTCGATTTCCATAAAATTCTGTATTTCCAATTCAGAGAATTAATTATTTTCTTCACTTTCAATGAATCTTGAAATAATGTAGAATTTACAAAATTAGGAAGTATTTTAATTAAATTATTTTTGATTTGTTTTTTTCAAAATGAATTTATCTTCAGATTTTAAAATAAATTATGGCATAATACTGCTTTTTGCTAACTTCAATTTTAATTATATTATTATAGCCTCCGTACCTACAATGTCAACTTCAGATTCTAAAAAGGAATGCAGACAATATTCATTGTAATATTTGAACTTTGAATTTATCCTTTTCCTTAACAAAGAAAACCAAGCCTTTGTCTCTTCTTTGTAAAAAAAAATTTTTTTTAGTAATGATGCAATGAAACCAGCAAAAATTAATGATCATCTCCAAAGGTGATATCCTGATAAAAAAGATCTGGACTTTTATAAAACAAAAAAAATGCTGAAAGAAAAGCTCATACATTGACCAAATATAACATCATTCATTAAAGCACCCACTACAGTTGACAATGAATGAGAATTACCAGCATCATATAATATTTCTCTTACTGTAGCAAAAAAGCAAAAATCGTATACAATTGCAAAGGACATCATTATTTCTGCAATTAAAGAAGTAATTGAAACTATAATGAAAAAAGTCTCTCATCATGTTTTAAAATGTTTATCATTGAGTATAAATACTGTGCAATGGCAATCTGATGAAATTGCTAAGATGTAGAAAAAAACTAGTATCAGAATTCATACAGAATAAGTTCTCCATCCAACTTGATGAGTCCATTCTTCCATTATTATGAATTATGTAAAATATTTTAGTAAAATAAAACATCAAATTATTGATGAATTTTTAGTTGAAAAATATATTGAAAGTTGATGGAACAGAGTTGACAATTTTCCAGTGATTAAAAAAATATTGAAATAAGTATAATATTCCATTTACTAATATAATAGTAGTAGCAACATCATATACCAACAATGGTAGGTTGTTATTGAGGTTTTGATACTTGATATTAAACAAAATGTTCCTGGTTTATGTACTAATCACTATGTGTTGCACAGAAACCATCTGATGGTGAAACTTCAAGTAAAGAATCACATGATACTCTAAAGGTGTATATTAAATTTATCAAACAAAATTAGAGCTCATTTTCTTAAATTGTAATTATTTAACAAACTTTGTCATAAAAACAAGAAATTAGCAAAATAATTATTACTCTTGCATACTGAAGTAAGATGGTTGTCTAAAGGTACAAGTTTATAAATATTTGTTGAGTTGTTTGACTCAATGGTAGAGAGCAATCATTTTAAATTATTTGATGATTTAGAATATGCACAATCCAGATTGGGTTATAGCATGATTTCAAAATGTGTTTCAGATGAGAAGATATGTCTTCATTATGTAAAACAGTACTTGTTACAAAAAATCATAGATCATTAATCTAGGAAGGAAATCTGACATGCAAATATCTTCATGTTGACCTGCAAGGATTAAAATCACATATTGTATATTACTTGCCTTATTTTCCCAAGAAAGTAGAAGAAAATGTAATCAAGAATTTAATAATATGCATATTTAAAGTTTAATTTAGAAAGAAAACTCTTCCATTTTTCAACACATATTTAAATTAAATTCATTTCAATATATTGTAAAGCAAGGAAAATATAGATGATAAAATACAATACATGCCATTCTGTAATAATGGCAGTATCAGCAACATTGCACATGAGCACAAATCATAAATGTAAAACTATAAATGGTAAATGCTATTAGCTATAGCTATACTCAGCAGGTTCAAATAATAACATATATAACAGTACCAAAATATACAGCTGAAGTATTGTAATAAAATATAATGAAATACACAGTAACCCTAATAAGAATTAAGAAGAGAAACCTCAACTCATTCTATCATACATAAAAGAATCTTAATATTGTAAACATATGCTATTAAGATTACATTAAAAAATTCCTTCTTTAAGATCTAATATAATTATCTTTTTTATTATTATTCACCTTTGTAAAGATCTTCTAATCCTCTTACAAGCATCTTCTAAGCATCCCATTGCATTGATCAGATAAAAGAATATTTCATTCTTAGAATATTTGAAATATTATTTTAAAGTTTATGCCACTTAGAATTTATCTTTTGGTTGTAAAATTTCAATATTAAAATAAATCTAATAATACAGTTCGTGAAATTATATATGATATCTCGGGTAATATGTTTTTTTAAATCGTTTTGACTCTCTAGATTTATTCAATATCGATTGAAACCCTAGTTAAAATACAATAAATAAGACATACACTTTCCCAAAGCCAATATGTTATCATAATTATAACAATAATATTACTAAATGAATAAATTACAACATGATATCTTAAATTTAAAATAAAATAAAGAATAAGTTAGGATTACACTCAAATATAATGGGATTTGATATTCATCCTAAACATCTTAGAATAAATGTACTTTTATCAAAATAATAACAACTATAATCTTCTAATATGAAAATAATTTAAAATAAATATGCACAGTGATTTGACATAAGCAAATTGATTTAGTTAAAGCAATCCAGATTAACAAACAAATTGTACTTCTTTACTAAGCAAATATATCTTTCTTAGATGTTCTATTAATGCTTAAATACTCATAAATTTAAATATAATGTTTAGTCTTAAGTTTACAGCTTTAATATATATTACTTTATGTAACGAGTATGTGCTTTATAAATATAATTATTAAAAATAATAATATAATCTTTTATAAGCATTTAATATTTTAATTAATGTTTAAAATGATTTATGTTTGCTAATTAGGATGATTTCTGATTAACAATGGAATGATATGAATAAACAACTTTGAGAAGTTACTTAAATAACATCCACAAAAATTTATTTAAGGTAAAATAACAAAATTTACACTTAGTTCACATAGATCAAAAATTTTCACAAAGTTTCTTCTGCAAAACTTATCACAAGAATTAAATTAAAAATTTGCATAACTGCTTTATTAAAACACACTCTATTACATTAGCAAAAACAATCCATTATATTAGCAAAATAATCTATCATATTAAACTAACTTTTTGTATTATTTCATTATCAAAAGTTTTCATTTATTATCTCATTCATACTATGATAATAGCTATTATGTAGTAGTGTTTATTGTATGAATATTTTATATCATCATCATCATCATCATCATCATCATAATAATAATAATAATAATAATAATAATAATAATAATAATAATAATAATAATAATAATAATAATAATAATAATAATAATAATAATAATAATAATAATAATAATAATAATAATAATAATAATAATAATAATAATAATAATAATAATAGGCTACTAGTCCATTTATGAAGGAGTCATAAGGTAGATGTATATTATCTACTCATGCTGAAAATAAATTTTAAACTTTAAAACCAATTGTTTATCATATTTAGTTCTTACAACTAGCAAAGCTCAAATATAGGACTGATACATTTACAGTGTAATTTCCACGATTTTAAGCAGACCAAGAATGCTTTTAGAGGTAAGGTAGAATTCCTCAATACCTTGATAACACAACTAAAAAAATGTTATATAAAGCCATGGTGAAATATTATGCATGCTTTAATAACATATTAACACTACAAGCAAAAGCAGTCTTCAATAAACATAAAGTAAGACAGAGTAAAAATATGATGGCATTGCTCATAGGATCCACCTGCTTTTGAAGGCTAGTAAAGGATCTATAACCTTTTCAATAGTCTGGTAAAGTAATGAGAATGTGCATCAGGACAAAATACTAAATAGTAATTGCCTTAGAATAGAAAGAGCTTTAGCTACAATTTCTAAAGTATATGCTATAAGCATACAAAAGTTCACAAAACAACAAATAATAACGGAAAACTCAATGCTTCTCTGTCTTCTGGAAAATAATCTAGCAAAATTAATGATGGAGACTAACTTCCATCCATAAAATATACTGGAATTTAAAAGCACATCTAAATATAGAGATAATAATTCTACTATCTATAACAAAATACTATAACAGATAACCGATGTGAAATATGATAAACATAACAATCAATTAATACCAAATATGTAATAACAATAAGTAAATCATAGAATTACACAATATCACCCACTTCCTGGCAGTTTTTATGTGCAAAAACATATAAAAATGTCATTTACATAGCCAAACTTATGATATATGGATAACTTCATTTATATTAGCCATTGCAGGCCTAAATATTATTGTACACCAATATTACAGCCTGCTGAATAATTTCACAAAACTATGCAAATGTATACACTTCACTGATCACTACCATATCATGTCAGGGTATATAGAAATCAACTGGCCATAACTGTTGAAATGTACATTCCAAGTAATGATCTTACACCCTAACTGACATAGTATTAGGTAGTAATAATTTTAAGTCCATTGACATGCTTCCATACACAACTTGCAATGTTTTTAACAATTGGAAAAGAGTAAGACAAGCATCATTGCACAATACTCATACAAAAACTCACATTTGGATGAGAACACATACGAGATAAATAAAATGGCTGAGGTTGCAGCTCATTTTGGAAATTGTAAGGTTAGTTTGCTTAGACTACTGCATCTTTTGGATGATTCTTCATATCAGCAAAACTATTGGTTCCTCCCTGCACATTCCAGTGCTATGCACTAACATATTTTCCCTACCTGACCCTTTCATATTTCACAAGTTGTTGTTTCAAGTCAATGCATTTGGTATTATTGGCTAAACCATCATTCCCTCTTCCTGCACATTGATGTGTTTGCCAATGCCATCTTTCACAGGTTGTTGTTCCAAAACAATTTGTTTTCAATCAAAAATAAGTACAGCAATTAATTGATATATGTATTTTTTGTGTGTTGTAATCTCAAAATAATACCTGATATCAGACAATAAAGATAAAAAAGTCTGGCACTGTAAAGTTATTCAAATAAAAGCGTGTTTCTAAAAGCAAAAATCAAAAGCAACTTGTTCGTTTCCAATAAAAAATAAGTAGATAAATTAATTTATACTTTGTTTTCAGTCCAAAAGAAGTACATCAATTAATTTATACATGTATATATTTTTTTAAATTAATCTCAAAATAATCCCTGAAATAGGACAATAAAGCCCCCCAAAAAAGTCTGGCATGGTAACATTATTAAAATAAAAACATGTTTTTAAAAGCAAACACAAAAAGCAGCTTGTTTGTTTCCAATAAAAATAAGTAGATAAATTAATTTAGACTTATATATATATATTGTAACGGGCTGGTGGATTCCATAAGAGATAGGGGAGCGCATCTTACTATGGTCGGACTTTGGGTCTTTGGATAGGATGCAAGTGATTACACGATAAAATACATAACTTATGATTGTACCTACTTCCAATAGACTAGCTCTACCTATTTTTATTTACCTAGATACAATTTGGGTCAGTTCATCCAATTCTCACCCCTTTCTATCCATGTTATACCACAGTATTCAAACTCAAGGAGTAATGTCTGAGCTCTCTTATCAGGGAAGGAGATCACACTAATAGTAGTTATTGCACCTCTATATAGGTGATAATTAATTACCAAAAATCAATTAAGCATAAAATATATAAAAATATGTATGTGCAGTATAAGTATATATGTATTAAAAGTTATAATAAATGGCTTAAATATGTATATGTATTTCCTCTATCATAGTAATAATATTAATAGGTGTAAAACTAAATAAGATAATAATGTTCATAATGGATATGTGAATAATGAAGAACTATAAAGCTGATGGTGGATATAGAAATAATGATGAGTTAAAGACTAGATTAAAATAATGAATTATATAAACATTTATTGACTAACAAAATATAAAATGAAAATAATAATTAAATCTGATATATATAATTTATTTTGTCAAGAATGAATCTCTACCACATCAATATCTATAATGATATTAATAAAAATAAAACCCTTGCCCTATATCCAATGGTAGAAGTTCATGTATTTGACTAATTATTTACAACAACGAATATGTAAAATCATAATATGTATATGTGATTTTGATTTTAGCAGGCTAATTTAAAATATGTATACAAGCATAACAACAACAACAAAAAAATCTTTGTTGTCTAGATAAATCAATGCTTGTAAATCATTGATTTATAAAAGCAATATATAAATAAGCTTAATTAATAATAAATAATAAAAAAAA
The DNA here is from genome assembly GCA_028023455.1 of Epiperipatus broadwayi. Classification (NCBI taxonomy): domain Eukaryota; kingdom Metazoa; phylum Onychophora; class Udeonychophora; order Euonychophora; family Peripatidae; genus Epiperipatus; species Epiperipatus broadwayi. The sequence goes on along the minus strand of JAQFVV010000480.1, from coordinate 275,340 downwards.
TATATCATTGTGTTTTGCTTAATATAAGATGATATTAAAATTTCTTACCTCCTAATTTTTATATGTTGTCAAAAGTCAGTCAGATGGGACGGTCAAAACTATTAATTTTTTTATTCTTATACAATTATAGATGATAAAAATATATATAAATCTAATTCCTTCTTATTACTCTCATACAGAGTAACTCCAAAATTATACACATTAGCTTTCAATTGTAGAAACGAAAATAATACATAAAATTTACAATAGACAAAATAATAAAACAAAAATCACAATTTTTATCCCATTATGTTAATTAAAGTTTGATAAGTCTGCTGAAAATTGTTCATTTGCTAAATAAATTCCTATGAATGGAGAGAAAGTTTTGCTCCCACGAAGAATAGAAGTTTCTTGTCTGAGTCAAAATAATAATGTTCTCCAATTATCCTGTCTTGGATTGTTTAGGCATTTTATTTAAAGCAAAGATGGTTTTTAAGTTTCTCCTAAATGGGAAGGTAAAATCTTTAAACTTTCATGATGACATATTATTACGCCATGGTACAAACTTTTCAGCAAGCAATCATGATATAAAAATAATATATATTTATTGATTCATTTGCTGCTCAAGATTTCAATGACAATATTATTATTTATCAAAACAATTAATTATTGAATATTACTGCAACACACAAATTTAGCTAAAATTTGTCTAATCAGTAAATAATTTAAATCTTCTTACTTTCAAATTATTTCTTTCCCTTCAAACGATTGCTTTTAAATTTCAGCTTTTGGTCATTTTGCTCAATATTTTTTAAAAAAAATATTTATATATTTAAATTCGATCATTCACATCCATTTTGTATTCGAATTTATTTTCTTTCAGCAGAAAAAAATAATAATGTTCTATTTTTGAAAGCAGAAGACAATTATAACAATTAATACTGCATTGTAGGTCACGTGAAGTTTTTTTAAACATTTTAACCTTGACATTTCCTATTGTTTAAATGAAGTAATATAAATAAATGGGATTATAAATAAAAATAATAATTTATAAATATTTTAAATTTCACTCCACAAATGGTTTCTATGTGTTTACATTTGAATTCAGTCATTGTTTTTATTTATTTATTTTTTTAAGTTTGTGTGTCAGTTTTTTTTATTTTTATAGTCATCCCCAATTATTAACATATAATACGTTTTATTCCAGTTTCTCTCTAGTAATTTAATGGCTTTTATTACTTCTTTAGAAATTAAAAGATGTTTATACACATGTTGGAAAGAAAAAAAATGTTACTATGACAATTTGCTTGGCAATTTATTGGTTAAGCAAATATGTTATGAGGCTCCAATTGGTAGAGTGTCTTAAATAAATGGATGGTGTGGCAGGTTGTAGCTCATCACTACAATATATATATATATATATGAATATAATACCAGAAATTGGACAATAAAGAAGGGCTGACCAGGTAATGTTATATTTATGTGTTTTAAACTGTATATAATGCCATCAAGCAGCCCAGTATTATGTAAAAATACAATACCAAAATATATATCAGTTTATTCAGTTTACAACATAATATACCTTCATAAATAAATTATTCTTATCTTTAAAAGAAGACACATATTATTTCAAAATATGTTCATATGAGAGATTACTATTCTGAAAATTTTAACCTTTAATATTTTAACATATATAATATATAACATAACCAATAATATATGCACATCATAATGTAGTATAAAATCATAAAAATAAATGTAAATTTTTTATCCCATAAAATTAATTATATTAAATGATAATGTCTTTCTGTTTTATTTTTGTCCAATTCTCCATTACTTGAATATGAAGAAGATTGTTGGCAGTAGCATCTTGTGAACAGCAAATACATTCATTATATAAGATAATATCATAAAATACTATAATATATAGTACACTTAGAAAATGTATAAAACGTTTTTTTAGATATCCTGAGTAAATTCAATTCATTCTTTTATTAAGTATATGATAAGTTAATAGCCATTTATTCAATATATTCATAGATTTAAAGTCTAATAAATGTTCATAGTATTATATTATATATCACAAACTCTTAAATTTAGGTTTGATAAATTAAATTAATCCATTGTGCAAAGTATTATAAATTAATATTAGCAATAGCATATAGGACAATAAAGGACATCAATTCTTCTTCTTTAATATTGTGGAACACTTGCACGAGAGAATGTGTGTTTTTAACTATGATCTTCAAGACCTCATCAGTTTCCATAACAATGCATAAAGAAAAGAAAACATTTATGAGTTTTAAATGTTTGTGCATGTTTCATAAAGTTATTAAAGTAGACAAAACTTATTTTAATTCATTAATTGGAATGCCATTATCACAGGAAACATTTGGTATCTTCATTTATGAAGTAAACATTTTTAAATTCACATATTTTATCAATTAAGCAGTTTGTAGAAAATTAAATTCTATCACCCTACCTGAACAGAAATTATTTATTTCCTCTTTCAGAGAAAGACAAACAAAAATCATTATAATACTAAAATATATCTTCATGCTGTTTTTCAAATAAAAATAAAGAGCATTTTAAAAATATATATATATTCAGCACAAATAAAATCATTATAATTGAATTATAAATTATTATTATTTTAGTCAATTATTTTTCTTTTGTAGAATTGCAATGTTAATATATAGTTCTTATTCAAATTAAAGTACTCCTTATTTCATGTAAATTAATTCTAAATAATATATTGACTTACAAATATTAGGGAGAAGCTATTAATGAATTATTAGCATTTTTGGTAATGTTCTTGCCAATAATAGACTTAGATATTCCTTGGCAATTTTAATTATATTATAGACATTTAATTTATTTCTAAAATTAACAATTGTTCTCCAATCAAAGCAATAATAATAATAATAATTTTTGGAGTTTTCCATCATAGAAAATTTTAAAAATAATATTTTAAATACTGTAATAAATTATATTATTATTCCACTGGCAGGTTCAGAGACTTCAGTTTTTTGATGTTTCTGTCCAGATAATTGTCTAAATATAAATTTAGTTTAACAACATACTGACTAATACAAAACAAAAGTTTTACACTTTTTTAAAATTTAGTAGAGTTTAAAATTCAACTGATACACGGATTAAATTGACTGAGACATTGAAAAAATGAAGGCTGGTGTAGACTGATGTCAGATTTCTGTCTCACCTTATCTTGGTTATATGATCATTTTAACAGACTGCTAATTTACCTTTGAACTTACAACCTCTATCTGGTTAGTTTGAATCCTTCATCTATTTATCACCAAGGAAAGTTAGCAATCAAAAATTATTTAATTAAAATTTTAACCTTGCAATAAATAAATTTTGTCTGAATTTTGAAATTAATTAAAAAATACTTCCTGGTTGAATAAAAATAATTAATTAAAAAATACAAAATGACCAGGATAAAAATAAAATATTACATGATATAAAATTTATACCATATCTTTAATTATAAATTTTATTAAATGCACATTATTATATTAAGTAATATTTACTAAGGCTGTAACCTTATGAATAAGTATCTGAAAAATTCGAAGGTAGGGACCTCTACAGGTCTTAGCCACAAGTAAAGACCTCTACAGGTCTTAGTCACAAGCTTGTGGCTAAGACCTGTAGAGGTCCCTACCTTCAAATTTTTCAGATGCTTATTCATAAAATTACAGCCTTAATAAATATTACTATATCTTTAACCAAATACATATTAAAACAATATTTAATATTTATTTATTACAATTTTAAATCAAGACAAATCTCAGAATAGGTTTTAAAATTATTTAAGATCATTTAAACTAATATCAAATAAATATAATATTTATCCACATATTCAACATTTATTCAAATAATCAAACTCCTAATTTAATTGCCATCTTTACTAAACTCCTTTATAAACAAAGCAAAACTCTCCATACAGTATTGCCACCCTGTGCCAACCAGAGTAATCAATGAATGCCAGAAGGCTTGTGCATAAAATCCCTATCTAATGCCTACTCATCCAATATCCACAGACTAGTTTCTGGCTTGTGGCCATCATCAGTGAGGAGCTTTGGATTTGCGAGCACTGCACCTAGATCTTAGGATCTAATGCAACCATCCAGCACCCACCTTTTATCTCTCCTTAACTACAAAACTATGAGAATGAAATTGAAAACACAAAACATATTTTCAATCTAAGCTCAATAGCTTACATAGTCATATGGGTCTGAACTCAGTTCAGCACCCATACATTTTGGTGTCTTTGACTCTTTAGCAACCACAACCACCATTATCCTATTAGGCAGGATTGGTGTTAAACCATTAAGCACCACATAATCACTATCTCTTATACTAATACATATTTGTTTATAAACAAAGCAAAACTCTCCATACAGTATTGCCACCCTGTGCCAACCAGAGTAATCAATGAATGCCAGAAGGCTTGTGCATAAAATTCCTATCTAATGCCTACTCATCCAATATCCCCAGACTAGTTTCTGGCTTGTGGCCATCATCAGTGAGGAGCTTTGGATTGGAGAGCACTGCACCTAGATCTTAGGATCTAATGCAACTCTCCAGCACCCACCTTTTATCTCTACTTAACTACAAAACTATGAGAATGAAATTTGAAAACACAAAAAATATTTTCAATCTAAGCTCAATAGCTTACATAGTCATATGGGTCTGAACTCAGTTCAGCACCCATACATTTTGGTGTCTTTGGCTTTTTAACAAGCACAGCCACCATTATCCTATTAGGCAGGATTGGTGTTAAACCATTAAGCATCACATGATCACTATCTCTTATACTAGCACATATTTGTTTATAAACAAAGCAAAACTATCCATACAGTATTGCCACCCTGTGCCAACCAGAGTAATCAATGAAAGCCAGAAGGCTTGTGCATAAAATACCTATCTAATGCCTACTCATCCAATATCCCCAGACTAGTTTCTGGCTTGTGGCCAATGTCAGTGAGCTTTGGATTTGAGAGCACTGCACCTAGATCATAGGATCTAATGCAACCCTCCAGCACCCACCTTTTATCTCTACTTAACTACAAAACTATGAGAATAAAATTGTTAAAGAGCCAAAGACACCAAAATGTATGAGTGCTGAACTGAGTTCAGCCAGACAGCATTGGAATTAGATTGGGGCTACATTATACCAGGTGCAAGATGATGGAAGGTATGGGGTACTTTTCTTTGTAAGTCATTTTTTAAATGGGCCAGAGAAAAATTATATGGTAACCGAGATAGAGGCTTTTGCAATCATGTGGGACTTTAAAAAATTTAGGCAGTACTTAAGAAAATCACAAGTGATAGTGATCACTGACCACAGGAGCCTTGAGTTCCTCAATGAGAGTTTTCTCATGTAGACTGATCCGATGGAGCCTATTTTTGCAACATTTTGATTATAGTATACAGTATTGTCCAGGCAAAGACAATGTGGTGGAAGATGCTTTAAGTTGCTAGCTGATAGAACATCAGCTACAACATTTAAATTGTAATACATACATAGCAAAGGTGGAAATACATCAAGATGAGAATATAGAATGTGGTTTGCAAAGGATAAGGGAATTGCAAAAAAAGGATGCAGAATGTAAACAAATAATATATTATTTGTGCCACCAACCTATAGGTTTACATATAAATAATACACTATGGAAAGAAAGGAAATGATATTGTTTAAAAGATGGACTTTTGCAACCCAAAATGAGATATGGTGAACATAAGCAAATAGTTCTTTCAATGGTCATGTGGAAACAGATAGTCAAGTACATACATAAAAAGTATGGACATTATGGGGCAAGCAAAACTGAAGAATGGATAAGCAACTGGTTTTATTGGCCAAGAATGTATAGGAGTGTCTTAAATGTCATTGAGGGGTGTACTGTGTGCACAAAAACCAAACCTCCTAAAAGCATCAAATGCAGGACTGCTGAGACCCATATACGCATATCAGCCTAACAGTTTATTGGCAATAGACTTTTATGGACCCTTACTCCTGTTTAATCAAAAGAAATATCTGGTTGTGGCCTATGACGTTTTTTTCAAGTTCATGGCTGTTTACCCAGTAACACAAGCTGATGTTAGGCATACCATATGGGTTCTTGAATGAAAACATTTTGGAGACATGGGAATCCCAAAACAAATAATGTCAGACCACGGAACACCCTTTATGTCTGAAGAATGGAAAAAATGGATGGAGTATCATAAGATAAGACATATCCTCACTTCAATTCATAATCCGCTGTCTAATCCATGCGAACAAATCATGAGTGAATTGGGATACTTATTCCATGTGTACCTCCAGAATAATCATCATAGATGGGTGAAGAAGGCAATAAGAGTCACTGACATGATAAATTGGTCAAAGATTGAATCAACAGAGTTTGAGCCCATTAGACTTCATAAATAAAAGAATATTCCATATCCATTCAAAGCCATCTTACCAGTTAGAGCTCCATATATTAACAAGAAAAAAGATGCTGACGAGGCATGCCATAAACTTAGAAGGATGGACAATATAAGACAGAAGAGACAAGGGAAGGTCAAATTTATGTTTAAGTTGGGGGATGAAGTTATGGTAAGGGTAAATCCAATAAGCCATCTGGAGAAGGGAATATATAAAAAATTTCAACCAATATATCATGGATCTTATAAAATCATAAAAGCATATGGAAATAATGCATTTGAAATCACTCAGGGGTCAGAAAAAAAAGAGCGTTCAATGCTCGATCCTTACAATTACTAAAGAAAGAAATTTAAGTAAATAATATGGATACATGAGAATAAGGGAAAACGAATTTCAATTACAATAAAATAATGGGATTTATATAGTACGTATAAATTTAAATTTTGAAACTAAAATGCTCAGAATGGTATTTTAGTTTCAGGGGAGGGAAGGAGATAATGTACCAAGGTACATCATGACTGAATATGTAGTATTCTTTTAAAAGTAATAATATTTAATAAATTTTGTCTTTAGAAGTAAAGTGGAAAAATTAAGTTAAAATAAAAGTTAAAAGTTGAAGAAAAAAAAAATAAAATCAAAAAAGTAGGGTAGGGGGGGTTTATTGTTAAGAGAAAAATAAATAATAAATGATTTTAAAAGGAGAGTAAGATTTTTTATTTTAAAAAAAGTGAAATAAAATGATTTAATATTACTTTTGATTAGTTCATAATAAAAAGTAATAAAGAAAAAAATACTTTTGTTTTATAATAAAAGAATTAAATGTGTGTAAAAATTTTGAATAAAAAAAAATAGAAGTCCAATCAGAGCGAAGTAAAAGTACAATAATTTCAGGAGGTATGAAATGCTGGATATAAAAAAACTTTGTCATTGTTAAGACAGTTGTAATGTCAACATTCCATTATTATTATATTCTTTAAATATTTTAAAATATTTTATAAAATCAAAGAATCAAAATAAAACTATATAAATTGCTATTCAGACAAAATGATACATTGTTAAATTCATCGTATTGTGCAGCTAACTGGAGCTTTCTCTGCAATACCATCAGCAGATAGTTTGATGTAAACCATGTTCAGATAATGTCAACAGAGCAATGGAGGGTTTATGCCAAGAGCCGCAAATGCCATGTAACATCACAAATTCAGGGAAGATTTGCATAGAGTTCAGCAGTAACCAGTTAGAGATAACTTTCTATAGAAATTACTTTTTGCTGTACATATGTCAGAACAGATTTCAAATCCTAGGTAATGTTTAATTTTCCTATTCCTTAATTTTTTTTTTTAAACTGTGATAAATAAATAAATAAAACTTTCAACTTTATCGACTAGTATCTGGAAAATATAAATGATATTGGCTTCTGCGTTCAACTATATTCAGAGACATTAATTGTATGTATGTGTGAATTTTAATTTAATATGTTATGTATATTTTTAGTTATTTATAATGTACTAAAATATTTATTTAAATGAGAAGAGTATGTGTGGTTGAATTATAAAATAAAACGATTGTTTTAAAAAAAAGATTTAAACTGCCATTGAAATATTTATATTGATATATGAATACACATATTTATGCTGAATTAATATTTTAGTAAAGTGGGAATGGAAAGACTTAATTATTATTGAAAAATGATTAAGTTACAATGAAAAGAATAGAGATAATTTTTGTTTTAAAATAAAGATTTGTTATTTAAGGATGGCAAAGTTTATCGGACGGTATATCGTCATTATTATTAAAAATAGAATTTTTAGATTGGGTGGAGTTTTTTTTAAAGGCAGCTATAACTTGATGAGCTAGCTGGGATCTCAGGTACTAGATTCGTTGATGGTCAGGTAATCATATTAATTACTATGTGATTGACTGGTGCCTAAAGGGTTTACCTTAAAAAATAAAGTGTTTAATTGGCCAGTATCTGTCTAGAAGCCAAGTGTTTATATTATTGGTGGCTTGCTGCCAATGATATTGTTCACTCTATCTGAGGACCAGACACCTTCAGAGATTGTATGGTTTTAGTAAGGAATGAATAATATTTTATATTTTTATATATTGTTATCTTATAAAATAAAGAAGGTGGGCAGTTCAATATATATATATTCTGTTCTTATATTTTTAACAAACATATAGTTGTCGATATTGGGGAAAATGTATTTATGGCTTCCAATGTGCATTTTGATCAGAACAGGTCATGCTGATTGACAGGTAATCTCTACAGTAAATATGAGGCTGTTGAACTAAAATATTTATATAATGTAAGTAGTTTAAATCTTACAGTTTATATATATATTGTACCCTTTTCAATAGGTCAGAAATAGTCAAGTACAATAGATTACTAAAAATTTTAAATTTTAGAGTACGTTCTTTTGATATGTTAATTATATTTTGTTATTTGTTAATAATATTATAGGGTATAATTTGAAGCTAAATAAAATACGTAGTATATAAATTATAGTGAATCATTTAAGAATAGTTATGTAAAGCTTAAAATATGTTTGCATATGATTGCAAAAGCTGTCCATATTAAATAACTCAGCTATAAATAGTTAAAAGTATATTTAAATGTTAAATTTTAATGGTTTAAACTTGTACTTAATAAATGTTATGTTATGAATTATATTTGATAAAAATTAATATCGTATATTTTAAAAGTAATTTTATGATAGTAAAATTGTATTTAATTCTATATTTTAAATTAATTTTTCAAAATTTTGTAATTATTTTATATAATATAATAATGTGTTGCAATTTTATTATTTTAGACCAAGAAATAGATTGATAATCGTCTGCCTTAATTTTACATTGATCACGTGACTTTTATTACATGGTTAAATACACACATGCTTGTTTGAATAAATAACAAAGTTTGAAATACTTAAAAGTTGTATCATAAGATTGAATAGAATTATTTACTTATCGTAAAAGCTCATAGCAAATATTCAGTTAACTGTCGGTATTGCATGCTTAAACAATGCAGTAAAGATGAATACAGATATAATAAAAAATTAAATATTTGTTTAAATAAAACTAGGTTAAATGAATATTAAGAGTGGGATAAATATTAAATTATATTTTAAAAGTTATTTTAAATGTTTAAATAATTTTGATAAAGTAATAATTGATTGAAAAGTTATATTTTAAATAATATTTTTAAATTTTATTACGTCATAATTTCTATTTTTAAAATTAAATTTTGTAAAACTGAATTATATGTAAATTTGATCCAAACTAAAAGTGAGAATCAACCAATCAAATGACGTTTTTTCTGGAATATAAAATACCATTGCCCGGAGGTGGAAAAGGTTAGATTAAAATATATCAGAAGATATAAAGGTCATATTAAATTTTTAAATTTTTATTTAGTCAATTTTGTACTCTCATATAATTTTATTTGCAAAGCTAATTGATATTTTTAAAAGTATTTGCAAAAGAGAGTTAACCTATAATATATTTAGTAACTTCATCAAAAATGTTTTGGTAAAGTTTTAAAGTTCCTTTTGCCAGTGGTATTTTATCAAAGTCTAACTTAGAACGTCATGATAATAAATGGATATGTCAAGAAGTAAAGTATATTCAGTTTATAATATTTTAAAAATGTATATAATATTTGTTGATACAGTTTCATTAATAATGAACAGGAGGATTGTTCTAATGAATGAAAATAGTAATGTGGACATTGTATAAGGAGCCCAGATAAAAAGATATTTTACCATCTAAAGGTAAAGATGCATTATTTTTATATGGAAGATAAACTTGTCTAAAATTAAGTAATAAAAAGACAATTGTACTTTATGATAATTGATAAAATTTCATGTTAAAAGAGTAAAATGTTATCCTTTCTTAAGGAAACATTTTTAAAGTATATTTTGCAAGAAATTATTTAAGAAAGTGAATCATGGAAAATATTTACTAAAGCATTTGATATATAAAACTTAAGGTCTTAAAAGGGTTAAACCCATTTTAGAAAGGATTTTTAAAAAAACTTGAAGTTTTTAAACTAATGAGAAAGGTACTAAATGGAAGTAAATGTACTAAATAAGAAAGTTATGGGATAAATGAATACATAAATAAATAAAAGGATGGACCCATGGAAATAAAGATTGCACAATAAGTTTATCCGAATATTTTTTAGTTAAGTCGAAGGATGCATCACCTAACTAACCAACATAGGAATATTCCAGAACAGAATTTTCAAATTATTTTGAATAGTGTATTTTATTATGATTCCAATAATTATCTTTCTAGTTTATAGAATCTATAAACTATTTATCTATAAACTTTGCTAAACAGATTGATAATTATTTTTGTTTAATTTCAAGATTCAAAAAACACGTCGTCCGTATTATTTCTTTTACTATGTATTTTTTTTTAATCGCTCTCCACCGCCGACCGACAAATTGTCTTGTTCGTCATCATAGTAATGAGGAAAAGATAAAAAATGCTCTTGAAGAAATAAAGCATTTTGAAGAGAACATTTTTTTTTTAAAAAAAAAAACTTTTGAAAAAGAAAAACTTTGAGAAAGAATATTTGAACCTAGGAAAAATATACATTTCATCTGAAGTTTACGTAAATATGTTTTTTGATTTATTTATTATTTATTTTAAAATGTAAATTTTTGATTAATAAGTATAGGAACATAAATATTAATTATTTATGGTATAGAATCTTATAGTATAATATTTAATAACTTAAATTAGAATATTTTAAATAGAAGCATGGATGAGTATTTTATGTATAAGGTGTTTTATCCAGTTGGAGAAAAGAAGACTGCAAAAGTGAGAAAATGTCACTTGGTAACAGTTAATGAATTATTGATATTTATTATGATGTATTTTTTTATAGATTACTTATGTCATAATGTATGATATATGAATGTTAAATATGCATGACACAACAGATTGAAAACATTGGGAGATCAATAGTTATTTTGGAATATGCATACTATGATTTTATAATGATAATATAACCCAACATGATAATAAATATTTATATGATTTTTTAAAAAAGAACTTTCATATTTCTGAATGACCAAAATATTATGTGTTTAGTTTAAAATAATAAAGTAAAATAAACTTTTCTTATGGTTTAGTAAGATTGCTCTAATTACAGTTGAATCTTATTTATTATTTGAATATGCAAGCTATTTATATTTGTTGATGTAAGACCTGGTAAATCTTTAAGAAATTAGAATAGGATAGTGACCTGGTATTAGTAATATGATAAACATGAATCCAGAAGATTATTAAGTTATGATATTTGGGATAGGAATAGTATTTTATAATATTTGTAAAGGTGCAATGCAGTTAACATAGCCCTGCAATTGTATGCTTATTTTGGACAGTGTTTATTTTCTTGGAGCATTGATGATCAATAAAGCTGAATAAATAGCTTGACTTCATTTATAGTATTTGAGGATATTAGATAAGAAAAGGTCTTCCCTCTCATTTTTTATAATTACACTGTGCCATGATGTATATTTCAGTATGAGTTGTGTGTTATACTCTAGTTTTTATTTCCCATCCTATAAATCTATTCGCTATCTATTTTTCAAAAAGTAGCTACATCGTACAATATAGTATGTTTAAAAGAAAATAATAGATGATTTAGAGTTGGAGATATGCAATTGTTTGAAATGAGATGAGTTCATTTGCTTGTATGAAGAAATAGAATTTGTATGAATTGGAATTGGAAATCAAATAAACTTCAAATGAAAAAATCAAAGTTATTTATTTTTGAAAAATAAATATAAGATCTTAAGAATAAAATATGTAAAGCAAAGTTGTTGTTTTTTAAATATAAAATAATATTAAAGTATTTATTTCAAATTTTTAAGAAAAAGAGTACTGCATATTTTTAATATAATTCTATAAAGTAAAAACAATCTACACAATAAGTTAGGTATAATTTATATTTATTCAATAATAGAAAAAGTATTAGTAATTATAATTCTATAGTGGTATAATATTGTTATAATGGAATGTATTATAGTTGATAAATCCAGTGTAGTGAACAATAATGTTTATAATTTGGAGATAAATTATCAATAGATATTTTACATAATATCGATAATATTGCTAAAATGAAATTGTCTAGTAAAAAGAGGATATCCATGTTTTCGATTAGTATTATTTTATACTTATTCATATTATGTTTTCTATAGAAATTTAAAAAAGAAGCATACTGAATAAATAATAGCTAAGGGATGTAAAATATATTTTGAATAGGCATTAAATAAGTACAAAAATTTATATAAGATTGATCAAACAAGGATTAATAATATTGTATCATTTTTTTATTATTTTATTTAAGTCAAAGTAAAGACTTAACAAGGTTCGAATATAAAGAATGTATAATGGTACCAATCTTTCAGATGTTTAAAATGTACATATTGTAAATAAATTGTTATGTTGTTAATGTTATAATAAACTTTATTAAAATTTTGTTTTCCTCAAAATTTGTGTGTTGGTTTTTTTTTTTTTTCCATCTTCATGAAGTTGAACACAGAGTTAATAAAAGTAAACCCAATATTTTTTGCACAGAAATAAATAAAAAATTATTTTAAGAATTGGATTATTTATTAAGTAATCACATTTACATTATCTTATGGTCATAAGTTAATTATCATAATAATACATTGGATTATATGCTATCAATTGCCACACACTTTTATTTGTCAGTTTATCAAATGCTACCATGTATTTATTATATTATTGCATAAAGATAAAAGAGTATATTAAATTATTTTATTGTTTTATTATGGTAATAAAATTGTGGTATAATACTATTGTTTTATTATTACTAGTTTAGTGTAGTAGATTATGACATAAAATCCCTTTTCATATTTTACTATCATAATTTAATTAACTCAAAGTAAATTTCATGAACCTGAGATTTAGTGAGCTAGATTATTATAAATAGAAGATTAAGATTTAATTATCAGTTTAATCTTAATGAGTATGAATTATTTACAGTCATAAGAATACTATAAGTTTATTTATTTGAAATAGTAATGGGGGATAATGTTCTTATGCCATTGAGGTAATATCTTGTAGGATGTTGGCTCAATGTAATCTATCTTGTCACCTGTATTTTCACTTCCACATCTCATGAAAATATTAAATATTTATTCAATTTATTTTTATAAAATGAACCTTATTTGTATTTTAAATTTGAGCTAGTGAAATATTTAACTTTAATGCTGAATATTTTATTTATTAATTATTAACTGAACTAGAACCTGTTTTATTTTATATCATATACTATCGGGAAGTGAGAATGAAACATGGCACGGGTAGATTTTGGCACCCAACATGAGGCTCGAAATTCTAGGAGGGTCAGCCTCAATATGTGAAGAGTCTATAATTATAGTTGTAGTTTAGTGAAAGTAGTAAAAAAATTATAATACAATAGTTGGTATTTGAACTTGTTTGCATAATTTTGAGATGATTGATAGGTATATCTTATAGAAGTAGATAGTTTAATATTTATTATACCAAAAATTATTTAGGATTTGATTTTTATAGTGAACTAAGTGCTTATTATTAAAAATATTACAATTTTTATGTGGTATATAATCTGATTGTTTAAAGAAAATATTATTATAGTGTTTGTAGAACAATTATCAAATGAATATTTGAAATATGCAAATGTGGCTAATGATTATCTGATTACATATTATGACCATGTCAATTACTAAAATATTAAGAAAAATATATTTAAAAAGGCTTTATTATGTGCAAATTATCTGTGAATCATGCATGTGGAAAAGTAATGTTGTAACACACATAATTTTAATTGTTATTGTAGTTAATTAGAGTTAGTTGTATAAGGTGTAAAAAGAGTATTATCTCTAGTTTATTGTGGATGATGGTTAGATGGAGATAAAAGAAACTGGTATGGAACTATTTTTATGAAAAATTAATAATAGTATATTGTTTAAATATTGAATTTTAAGGAAAAGTACATTTGTAAAAAAATGGATAATCAGAATAATAATTTAGAGAGTGAAATATTTGAGTTTATTGTTGATAATAATTGTGAAGAGGAAAAAGAAATAGAAAAATTATCGATATGGAAACAGTTATGGATAGTGTCCAAACTATAGACAGTAAAATAAAAGAAGAGAAGGAAGAGGTTGTGAAAATGAAAATAGTGGAAGAAAAGGTAAAAATGCCTGAAAAAGATGTCGAGAATTTTTCAATGACCCAAATACTATTGATGCTTATAAAGTTACATAAAAATATGAATAAAAATAGAAAAGATAGTGATGCTAAATTAGAAGCTCTTAATGAAAATAAAAATAAAAATATTGAGTCTCTTAATGAAAACCTAAATAAGACTAATATGAAATTAGAATTTCTTAGTGAAAATGTAGACAAAAATAGTAATGAAGTCAGAACTTGTGTGGAAATTATGAATCAAAAACTTAATGAAACCTGTAAAATGGTAGAAGATTTTAAGGTGGAAGTACAAGATAAATTTAATAATTTGGATTTGAAATTTGATAACAACGAAAAGGTCATTGATTCTTTAAAGGAAGATATAATGCAAATAGAAGACAGAAATAAAAAATTATTGAAGAGAAACTTTTCTGAATTTTCAGAAAAAGCAGTAAAAAATTTAAAAACTCAAATAGAAGAATCTATTGTCCGATGTCAGCTAAATAATAATAAGTTAGATCAGAAAATAGAGAGTTATAATTTAAGTGTGAAAAATTAAATCCATGAAGTAAAGAGTAATATAAATCATATTAATGAAGAAATTAAGAGTATTAAGGAGGACGTCGGTCAGACTAAAATAAGTATCAAAGAGGAAGTTCAAAAGGAAGTAATGAGAAAATTAAAAGAGTTGGGGATACAAAACTTTGAGAAAAAGCAAGTAAGAAAGAAAGTATTTTTTGAAATATGTAATAAATCTATTGAAATAATTAATACAGTTTTGGAAATGAATAAAGAATCTATTCATTTAGTCAGTGAAAATGTGGTAAAGAACAAAGAAGTTGTAGAATTAGTAAATGAGGAAAACCCACAGTTCATTGAGATAGTTAATAAAGATATTAACTTATGTAGTAATTTGACCGAAGAAAATATAGATTCTGTTAAATTAGGAGATAAAGATGGATATAATGATGTATCATTTGTTAAAATAGCAGATGATGGTTTACAAAAGGAAGAGTCTTGTAGTAAATTAACTAATAAAGAAACCAAGTTATTTGTTGAAAAAAACTATTATAGATAATGAAATGATTTATGAAGAAAAGGAGATTCATAAAAAGTCTAATGAAATAATTGGTAATAGGAATGAATTATATAGAAGAATATTGAAAGATCCCAGAGAATATTTTAGATTGACTAATGAAATGATAGGAGTGAGTAAATCCTATGAAAGATTAATTGGTGAAAGGACTATAGATCAACTTAAAAGTTTTAAAAAATATTGTATTGATGATAAAAGATTTGGTAAATCTACAGGGATAAAGTTAATCTCTTCAGAGCAAAAGTATTTAAAGTTGTTGGAACATGAGTTACCAAAAATTATTGATAAAAGCAGTAATAAATTTAAAAATAAAATGCAAGATATGATACCTAAATGTAGTGTTAATGATGGAAATATTCGTTTACAATTTGATATTTTTAAAGAAATATTGTTTAAAGAAATTAGAAAGTTGATGCCTAATAGTGAATTTATAGGAGGAAAATTTAATCAGAATAGAGATATAAGCAAGATAAAAGTAAGACTTAAATGTTTAAAACACGAGAAATTTATGATAGATTGCCTTAAGAAAAATCTTAATAAAAAAAAGAGGATAGGGAAAGCTAAGGTGAGACTTAAGAAAGGCAAAAGAGAATTAAAGATTAGACTTAGAAGAGAAATTTATTAATGATTAAGACAAATAATTCTAATAAGAAGATGCATATTTAAAAATATATTATAACCTTATTTTTACAGAACAAATATATGACTTTAAAATGTCATAACCTAATTATTTTAAAAGAATAAAGAAAGTGTAGAAATTTTTTTTAGTATTACTAGTTGAGATTCCGAGTATAATGTCCAGATATTTTATAAGTTTGTGTTAAAACAGTATATTCTTTTATATTTCAATAGTATATGATAGAATTTGGTTGTAGCATATGGTAAAGATATTAAGTATCAATGAATAGAGTAAATACTAAAATAGATGTTTAATTTAAAATTTTTATTAGAAGTAGGAGGTAGTTGTACCCTTTTCAATAGGTCAGAAATAGTCAAGTACAATAGATTACTAAAAATTTTAAATTTTAGAGTATGTTCTTTTGATATGTTAATTATATTTTGTTAATAATATTATAGGGTATAATTTGAAGCTAAATAAAATATGTAGTATATAAAATTATAGTGAATCATTTAAGAATAGTTATGTAAAGCTTAAAATATGTTTGCATATGATTGCAAAAGCTG
The DNA here is from genome assembly GCA_028023455.1 of Epiperipatus broadwayi. Taxonomy (NCBI): domain Eukaryota; kingdom Metazoa; phylum Onychophora; class Udeonychophora; order Euonychophora; family Peripatidae; genus Epiperipatus; species Epiperipatus broadwayi. Next base: position 258,418 of record JAQFVV010000480.1, on the reverse strand, counting down.
TCCATATTAAATAACTCAGCTATAAATAGTTAAAAGTATATTTAAATGTTAAATTTTAATGGTTTAAACTTGTATTTAATAAATGTTATGTTATGAATTATATTTGATGAAAAATTAATATCGTATATTTTAAAAGTAATTTTATGATAGTAAAATTGTATTTAATTCTATATTTTAAATTATTTTTCCAAAATTTTATAATTATTTTATATAACATAATAATGTGTTGCAATTTTATTATTTTAGACCTAGAAATAGATTGAAAATCGTCTGCCTTAATTTTACATTGATCACGTGACTTTTATTACACGATTAAACACACACATGCTTGTTTGAATAAATAACAAAGTTTGAAATATTTAAAAGTTGTATCATAGGATTGAATAGAATTATTTACTTATCATAAAAGCTCATAGCTAAATATTCAGTTAACAGTCGGTATTGCATGTTTAAACAATGCAGTAAAGACGAATACAGATATAATAAAAAATTAAATATTTATTTAAATAAAACTAGGTAAATTGAATATTAAGAGTGGGATAAATATTAAATTATATTTTAAAAGTTATTTTAAATGTTTAAATAATTTTGATAAAGTAATAATTGATTGAAAAGTTATATTTTAAATAATATTTTTAAGTTTTATTACGTCATAATTTCTATTTTTAAAATTAAATTTTGTAAAACTGAATTATATGTAAATTTGATCTCAAACTAAAAGTGAGATTCAACCAATCAAATAACGTTTTTTTCTGGAGTATAAAATACCATTACCCCGGGGTGGAAAACTCAAATTAAAATATATCAGAAGATATAAAGGTCATATTAAATTTTTAAATTTCTATTTAGTCAATTTTGTACTCTTGTACAATTTTATTTGCAACGCTAATTGACATTTTAAAAAGTATTTGCAAAAGAAAGTTAACCTATAATATATTTAGTAACTTCATTAAAAATGTTTTGCTAAAGTTTTAAAGTTCCTTTTGCCAGTGGTATTTTATCAAAGTCTAACTTAGAACATCACGATAATAAATGGATATGTCAAGAAGTAAAGTATATTCAGTTTATAATATTTTAAAAATGTATATAATATTTGTTGATACAGTTTCATTAATAATGAACAGGAGAATTGTTCTAATGAATGAAAATAGTAATATGGACATTGTATAAGGAGCCCAGATAAAAAGATATTTTACCGTCTAAAGGTAAAGATGCATTATTTTTATATGGAAGATAAACTTGTCTAAAATTAAGTAATAAAAAGACAATTGTACTTTTGCACAGAAATAAATAAAGAATTATTTTAAGAATTGGATTATTTATTAAGTAATCACATTTACATTATCTTATGGTCATAAGTTAATTATCATAATAATACATTGGATTATATGCTATCAATTGCCACACACTTCTTTTTGTCAGATTATCAAATGCTACCACGTATTTATTATATTATTGCATGAAGAAAAAAGAGTATAGTAAATTATTTTATTGTTTTATTATGGTAATAAAATTGTGGTATAAGAAAGGATATACAGAGGTAGTTATACAATGAAGAATAATACTATTGTTTTATTATTATTAGTTTTGTGTAGTAGATTATGACATAAAATCTCTTTTCATATTTTACTATCATAATTTAATTAACTTAAAGTAAATTTCATGAACCTGAGATTTAGTGAGCTAGATTATTATAAATAGAAGATTAAGATTTAATTATCTGTTTAATATTAATGAGTAGGAATTATTTACAGTCGTAAGAATACTATAAGTTTATTTATTTGAAATAGTAATGGGGGATAGTGTTCTTGTGCCATTGAGGTAATATCTTGTAGGATGTTGGCTCAATGTAATCTATCTTGTCACCAGTATTTTCACTTCCACGTCTCATGAAAATATTAAATATTTATTCAATTTATTTTTATAAAATGAACCCTATTCGTATTTTAAATTTGAGCTAGTGAAATATTTAACTTTAATGCTGAATATTTTATTTATTAATTATTAACTGAGCTAGGACCCATTTTACTTTATATCATATACTATTGGGAAGTGAGAATGAAGCATGGAACGGGTAGAATATATATATATATATATATATATATATATATATATATATTGTAATGGTATAAAAAGGTGCACTAATTAAAAATTAATTACAATTCATCTGAACTTGCAACCATTTCTAAATTATGAGCACCATGAAAGTCAAGATGCTTACCTGTTGCATATTAATGCTTCACATTGCTATATTGTTACATTAACCTTGTGGTCAGCATACTGAAACTACAAATCTTTAAAAAATATTGAATGATATGTTGATGATAGTAAAGAGTAGATGATGAAATTATACAATAACCTCAGTATATATCTATCATTTGAGATATGCATTAAATTCAAAATAAAATAAATGCATAAATAAATTGAGACAAAGTACCACAATGGCATTTAATAGCAATACTCTACATTTTTTATTATAAAACATACATGAATATAATATAATACAAATTGAATTAACAATGAAACAATAAATAAATAAATAATAATAAAATAAATAAATACCTAATGTGTACAACATTCTACACTGTTAGTTTTTATGTATGTTAAAAATGGCTATCCATAGATTCTTTTGTATGAATTAGACTTCCATATTTTTTGAAAAAAATAAATAGATAAATAAATATATTGAAAATTATTTATATATACTAGAAATACATCTATGGCACCAATAGTAAAAAAATTATACAAACATGTATAATAATTTTAAATATTTATACAACAATAGCATACAATATTTTGACTATGCATACAAATTACTGCCATTCTTTATGATGTTGATTTATTAAATGTATCGATTATGAACCTAAGCAGAAATTTTATATAATTATAGCAAACTAATGTTAATAATAAAATTTCTCATAAATTGCATGAAATGAATATATCTTTTCAATTTTCTTTAAACATTTGTTCCATTGTGATATTTAATTTTATTCCTTTCACAAAACATCTTTATATTACCAAGAACTATACAATTTTTACTTTGCTATTATGTATAATATATTCTCTATAATTCTTTACATTTAACCTAAAAATAAATACTATTATATATTCACCAGCAACATTATTTTGCCAAAATATCTATAACAATTATCATATAATTTTAAGACAGTATTTAAACAAAGCAAAACTCTCCATACAGTATAGGAGATGTGATCATGTGATGCTTAAAGACAGTATTTAACTTGCTTATACTGAATATTTCATATATTAAGTAGAGAAATTTGTATAGTCATGTGTACAGGTTGCTTGAGATAAAGTTGTAAATGAATAGACGAAAAAATTCTGAGTTCAAATCCCTTTACTTACATGGTTGGGTGTTTTGATTGTATACAATGAAGTGGATGACTAAAGAGAGCTTGAAAGTCTGGGTACAAATCCCTCTAATTAGAGCTACCTTAAAAATATATATACTATTTGTGTATTTAAATATTTCATATTCAGTCTATATTCTGCTCATCTCTCTTCTATGTATTTAAATGAACATGAGGTCTTGCATATGAGGGTTCAGAATGGCTTACAAGAAACAAGGATGAGACAACAAAATTGGTAAACAAAAGCTTTGAACATGCAATAAACAGATTTTCAATGACATGAATGTCTAAGGAGTTGGATAATGGTGAAGAGTGAAGTTTTCCAATTAATGTTTGAAAGTTTGCTATCTTAATACAAGCAGAGAACTATTATATATGTGTGTGAGAGATGATAATTGAGTCCAACTGACGAGGGTTGGTCAGCATGAAACATGTATACTGGAAATCATTTATCTTTTTCACATATATGTGGTAATGTGTCAGTTGTATAAAATGGAGTGGGTGATTAAAAGAAGCTTAAAAGTCTGCATTCAAATTCCCTCTAATTACATCTAATTTAAAAGTATATATACGATATGTATATATACCATATAAATAAAATGTTTATTTTAAAAACATACACCTCATATGTAATAATACATTTTCCTATCGTTTATACCAAATAATGGACTCCATTCCTCCAAAGCAAATATATGTTGAAACTGCAAGACCATCATAAGCAAAATTCTTTTACAAATGAAATAAAAACATTGCTCAGTTTTATAAAATAAAATCTATTTAATGTAGTTCAAAAATTAAAACTCTAACGTGTTTATCTTTCATTTATTTATGTTTATTTTAAAAGACTGTAAACACTATCCAATTATAAAATTATGAATATATAGACTTATTATTTTTGACAATTTGTTTTGAAAAATTATAGATATTCAAATGTGTGTATATAAACAATCAATGATAACATTTTTCTAACAATTTTTTTAAATATCTATCTTTTAAATTGAATAATTTTCAAGGTTAAAAATTAGTTAAACAAAGCACATGTACCATTATTTTTAGAATGCTTTAACTTTTTCGTCTTTAATATTGAAATATAAGTATTGTTAAAAGCATAAAGCTGAACTAGTCAATAAATAATCAAAATCACAAAAAATAAATGAGAAAATTGCTTGGAAAAGGGGTAATACTTTAAATAATTTATTAAATAATACAAAAGAAATTTTTGATAAAACAACTATACCTGGAATAGTGTATATTGCCCTTTATTTTTGTAAGAAAATATGTATAATGTACTGTCGAAAATGTATGTTCACTCAACAAGACTCCAAATCCAAGCAAAAGTACCTCAAATCCGATCATGCTCTAGATACCCATGTCAGGAGCAATCCTGAATTCTAACCCATTTGACTATTCTTCGAGTCTCTGACCATATGAACAACAATCCCGATGATACAGCAGAATTATTTTAATTCCAGACTCAGAAACACAGCAGTAGATCATAAGATCAAAAGGATGATGATGGTCATGATAAAGAGTAGCCCAGGAGTTACAGTTATTACAATTATTTTATTAATTATAGTTATTAATTAAAAGAAAATAATTCAGAAACTAAAATTTACATATTATATAAGTTTAATAAAATTTTAGAACACACACACACACACACATATATATATACACACACACAAAGACATATCACGCTTGGTATAACGTTAACTATTTACAAAATTTCAAAAATTGTTTTATATAATCCTCTTTATGTTAATTATTCAATGGCCATAAATTTTACTGAATGCATTGTAACTTGTGCAGAGTTGAACATGCCAATTTACAAATATTTACAAACAGAATGTTGTGGATGCATAAAATAATCTACAAGATCGAAACAGATTCAGATTACAAAGAGATGCTTGATAATTTAACATTAATCATTTTGACAAATAAATATAAATATAAGGTCTCAATCATTTATTTACAATGTTAAAACCATTACACATGTTTGACAGGCATTGTTTGGAAATAGCGTTCTTTAGAATAAGTATACAAGAGACAATGTGTTATATTGATTGGATGATGTAAGGTATATAATCATTAAGGTTTTACATAGAATATATATATATATATATTGATCTACATCTATGGGAATCGATTATTATTTTAAAAGAAGGCAGTTCAAAAACAGCATACTGACTAATAAACATGTTGGCATATTTTATGAATGAGTCATTATTTCCAACACCTCATTGTGACTAACAAAAGGTCAAACAGGCATAAATCAATTTAATAAAACAATAACTGTATTAGTATGTCATTAGATAAATACAGATCTTATGATAGTTTGAATACTTCATCATTTTAACATATTTGCGAATAAATCAGAGTTGGTATGTCCAAGCATTTTGGTGGAGCAATACTGCATGAAGACATTGGGTTTGAAGGCACAAATGCCAGCTGTATGGTCAACCACAGCACTATCAAAACCTTACACTTCGCATTCCACAGACAGCAGCATATACTTCTGATTACTAATGATTTAAAGAAAGTAGGATGGGGAGCATGAGACTTTCAAAGTCCTCAATGACAAAGCAATAACATATATATATATATATATGTGTGTGTGTGTGGGTGTGTGTGTGTGTAAGTACCATAAGAAAAAGAAAAGGTATGCCAGCAGCATTATACTTAAGCCATAAAATTAATATGTTATATTCTAAAGCCTGAAAATGGTTTGATCTCTGCACAATGATATGTTTATTTAGAGAATCATTAATCAAATTATAATGGATAATAACTCTTTTAACTAAACTAATAAAATTAATTTTAAATTCAATTCCCATCAATGTTTTTAGTAAAAAAACTAACTCTCCGGACAAATGGCAAGATGGGATGATAACAATATTAAGGTACACAATCATTTAAATGACAATTTAGGAATAAATTCAAATAATAAAGTAGCAGTATGCATCCACAATAAAATATTTTCAATAAGAAAATGAGAATTAAAGATTTAAATATAAAAATCAACCTAGTGAGCAATTTCTGTTAAAATGAATAAAACTTTACTAATAAATTTTAGATGAAGCCCCTGTTTCTTTCCCCATTAAACAAATAAAATAACTCCTTATTAGACTTAGAAGGTTGAATGATATTGGCATATTAAATAAAAAGAATAAATTGTTGACATACATAAAACGAATAAGTTAAAATATCTAATGGAGCTGCACAAAGTTATATACACCTGGGTCTCATTTTACACGGATTTATTTAACACGATTTTGAAGTTAGGCTATTCATGTTTCTTCGGAAGTCAAACTCCGATAATGTACTAATAATTTAAATAATAAATTCCAGGTACTTATGTCATATTGAAAGTAATAGCACATTATTGGAATTCGACTTTCATCTTGGTAATTGCAATATTTTCAGTGCTTTATAATAGTAAAATTTTATGCAATAATGAAATTAAAATCATGATTTCCACCTTTTATGTATACGCACATTAAATTTGACAAGATTATAATGTAAATTTGTTCAAACATTGTGTGTGTTAATTTTGCATTTTAAATCACATTCTGTTTTTGCTTTTTAAAAAAGAATGTAATCAATTATTAATCATTTAGTGTCCACAAGTTTATTTTTAAAAGATGAGTAATAGCAGTGGGCACAATTAAAATTGAAAATTAAAAAATTAAAGACAAAAATAAGAATTTAATTTTTAGTTGTTAGATTAATTACTAATTACGTTGTCACCAGAAAACCATTAACACAACATGAGAGTGACATTGGCGCTAGTTGTATTTCCTCTTGTGAAGAATCTGATTTTTTACCAGTTTGCAAACGGACCTTTTTATCGGCAAATACTGATAATAATTAAAATGTGTATAAAAATGTAAATTACTGTAAATTATGCATAAAATATATTGTTTTGAATAAAAGTAAATATTATAGTTAAAAAAAGTTTGTCTTGTATCAATTTTTTTCAAATTTGAAATTTTTTATTTGTCATATTTTATTTCCTTATTTTTTTTTTGTGCGAATTTTAAAGTAATTTTACGTTGGTGCTTTACTTTTATGTGATTTTTGAAAAATCACTGTCCATATCCTCTCTTTTTCAAGATAAGTTACGTCTATTTTTGTGCAATTTCTTTTGCACGTGTTTTCTGAGAAACCTATTTATCACGTAAAACGAGACCCAGGTGTACAAGAATTTAAGCCTGAAAAATAAGTTAAAATTACACTTAAACAGTAGGGATTACAGAGACAGAGAGAGAGAGTTCAACAGCAAAATTAGAAGGAATTATACTCTAATACATTAAGAAAGTCATAGTTGCATTACATATTATATAAATTTAAAGCAGCTCTTCATTAAGTGAGGTTACCTCAGGCAAGCACAGCAAGACAGGTGGTAGTCAGAGATGGCACTCGGGTAGTCATCTAGTAGCTTGCTCTGATGAACAGAGCATCACAGTGGCAGGAGGCAGACAATCTCAGAGAAGTACAGAAGAGAAAGGTGATGGATTCTCTCTAATTGAAGTTCAAAGCACTGAACTGGTGTTAACTTCTTAAAATTTAAAGATCTTATATCACTTCTTGAATCACTTTTCCTGAAAATTTACTTACTAAATCTAATGTTCTGAAGGAATTTACTAACTGACTGACTACTTTTGTTCTAAGGGTTCTTTTATACATTTTTTAATCCCCCCCAAGAATGTGATTTCACTTGCTCACATCAATCTCTCTAATCTTAATTTTAATTAGTAAAATATTTAATTAGTAAAAACTTTTTAAAGATAAGGTTTAAAATACCTTTTAAGGTATTTTAGATTTTGTATAGATTTATTAACAAAAGGATTCATTATACTTTTAATTAAAATTTTGACTTTTAATTAGCAAAAAAATAATCTTATATAAAGAAAATAGATTACTTCCGCTTAGCAACTATTCTAAAATATGTCAAACCTTTTAAATTTCAAATACAATTAATATATATATATATATATATATATATATAAATAGGTACTCATCTTATAGCTAAATACGCCATTCTATGGTGTGGTTTTCATGCTAAAACACATAAAAATGCTGTTTCCGTGGCTGACACGTTCGAACCCGCATTTTCTATAATACAACTTTTTTGTTGTGCTACAGAATGCAGGCCGCTATGTTGCATCACAGTACAGCATGTATGTCACTAAGCAGCAATTACATTTTCCGAATTCGCACAGTTTATAAAATAATTATGGCTTGATGAGAGAGTTTGTATTTGAATTGTATTGAAATGTTGTTTTCATTGGATTTTTTTTTTATTTTAAACTATTGAAATGTTCAGATTTTTTAAAACAATAATTATAAGACTTTTTACAATGTCCTGTATTGAACTTTTATTTGGGTAAATGTTAAATATCTATGTTTTTATTGAGTTGCAATTAGGTAACGTGTCAAGTAATGTACTGTTAGTAACATTCCATGAGACAAAGAAGATTCTACCATCTGGATATTTTTGAAGTAAAAAAGAGCGGTATGAAAAAAATATCCAGTAAGAAAAGTCCAAATATACAGTTTTTTTTGTAAATTTAATAAAAAGCAAATATTATAAACATGTTTAATAAGTAAAGAAGACATTTGTATGTGTTTGTTGTTGTTTAAAAAAGTTTGAGTTTCTTTCTTCTGTCTGAGTACACTTACGATTTTGAATTTTTTTATTTTAGCATTACAAACAAACAGAACACTAAGCCTAAAACTAACCCTAACCCTAAAACTAACCCTAAACCTAACCCTAAACTAACCCTAAAACTAACCCTAATACTAACCCTAAAACTAACCCTAAACCTAACTCTAAACTAAACCTAAAACTAACCCTAAACCTAACCCTAAATCTAACCGTAACAACTTTTACTTTTATTACAATTATTATTTTTTAGTTAAACAACAACAAAAAAAGTCATAACAAAAGTAAAAAAATATCCGATAAAAAATTGATAAAAAAAAAGCTGTAACACAAGTAAAAAAATATCCGATAGAAAATGTATAAAAAAAAGCCGTAACACAATTAAAAAAATATACGATAGAAAAACACAAATTAAATTTTAATTTGTTGATTTTATTTTACATTTATTATTATCATTTAAATTGTATATGTTAATAAAAAATAATATTTATAAAAGATGATTTTGTTTTGTTTTTATTTTCGCATTACAAAAAAGCACAGAAAAATTATTAAAATCAACGGCCCATGAATGTTCATATTTTATAGTTTTAGTGTGAAAACGGTGCCATCTAATGGGATTTTTATCTATAATACAAGCACCTAAAAATAATATAATTTTCAGCAATAAATATTACTAAATCTTTGCTTCATATATATATATATATATATATATGCATCATGCACACTACTGTTTTGTTTTTACTAAATATTTTTATGGCTTTCCTTTTGATTATTGTGCATGCAGTGTGTGTAAAAGACAGATATGTACATGAGGTCTGAATTGCGGGCCCCACAGAAGGTTACTATAGACGGTGAAGCAAGCATGAAGCTCAATGTGATTAGATATCAACTGTTTCAATAAGTCAAAGGAGTTTGAGCTTAAATGAAATAATAAAAGTACATAAAAGTAGCATTAGAAATAAATATGTTAGTTCTTCCATATATATCCATTGATGAAGCTAAGGTTGTCTTCTTTGACAGAAATGAAATAAAAAGAAGAATTAACGAATCTTTATTATTAAAGTTTATGTCTGACACAATTAAATTATTTAAACATTCTTTTAATGTTAAGAATGGATTGAAGGCAAATGGAATTTTGGATTATGTTTAGTTTAAATATGTTATTATTTTGTAATTCTTTACACTTGAGAAGTCTGCTTGTAGCAGTAAAACCAGTGGTAGTGTTTTAGATTTTATTTTATTTTTTGGCTAGACTGTTTCAGTTGTGAATTTGGTGTAATTTTGATGAAATATAAGTATATTGTCTATACTGAACTTAATGTAATTAAAAAGGATTTGAATTCAGACTTTCAAGTTCTCTACAGATATCCACTCCTTCTTATACAACTGATACAAATCCCCTCTAATTTTTCATCAATAATACTTCAAAATAAAACAAAGAAGTTAATAATAATACAATTTTCCCATTTGAATTACTGTAATTTGTTGTAAAATTCTCTATTAAAAAAATAATTAATATTTACTAAGGCAATAAACCTACCTTTGCATTTTCAACTAAAACAAAGAAGTTAATAACAATACAATTTTCCCATTTGAATTACTGTAATTTGTTGTAAAGTGCTCTATTAAAAAAATAATTAATATTTACTAAGGTAATAAACCTATCTTTGCATTTTCAACTGCAGATGCTTTAGGTTTATTGCCTTAGCAAATATTACTTACGTAATCAATGTGCGTTAAATAAATTATAATTACAACTTTAAAGAAATAATTGTTCAGTTGATTTTAGAAAGTATGATTTTTTTTCTTTGGGGCCTACTTTGTGATCTGGTAGTGAAGCTACTAATGTCATTATTTGTTTATTAGTGTTTTTGAATATTTCTTGTTTTGTTTCCATCTTACAATATGAAGTGAACTATTATGCACAACAGAGATACAAACTTAAGTTAATCCATTAATAACTAATCCGGTTCTGCTAGAAATTTAGCTGATGAGAGAAATAAACCTCTCCTCTTTGTTTAACGCTCCATTTTATTTATAATTTTTTAATTAATAAATAAATAACCAAACAAGTTTTTGTTTTATTGTAAATTCTGAAGACAAATGCTTCCGCTATCATTCAATTCAAGAGCTTAGATTCTTTTCCCTAATATTTTTTCACCCTTTCACATATATCACAGTATTAAATTCAAAAAGAATTTCCAGCATTTGTAACATAGCATTCTTTAAATGAATCTAATTATTGTAAATAAAAATAAATAACATATTATACATTGATATTTTTTGATAATAATAATTAATCAAAATGACTTATTTTATTTATTTATCATTTGTTTACATACATTTCACATACACATGTAAACTCCTCCATATTCATAACAAAAGATAAAAATTATAAATAATATAACTTATTTTGTTTTCTTGCATTTTTATTATTATTACATTATTCTCTTGTTTCATAGACTGTCATCTGAAATTAACTGCTTCAATATACATGTGATAGAATGAATTAAAATTATGCTTGTTATTTAATTTATATACACACATATGTATATAGAATGGAAATAAAAAACTGGATTTAACTTTATAAAATATGATATATTAATATTAAAATATATAAATAAGTATTATACTTTAATATTGGGATTTTAAATTTTATAGATTTAAATCCATTTTTTTTTATTATATGTATGTGTACTATAGGCAATACAGTATAAATTTTTAATTTTAATAAAGTAGTAAAAATGCTGAGCCAGAATTCAAATTATTTTAAATGATTAAATTGTAAAGTTACTGTTAAGCGTTTTACATAATTTAAATGCTGCCCTAAAAATGTTCATATTTCAAAAAATTATCTTTGTCTCAAAATACTTTTTTTTTTTTTAGCCAATCAAAATATATATAATTTTTTGGATGTCAAAAAAATACTTATCAAGTTAATTTATTAAATTTTTGACTGTCTTTTGATAAATATTGTTATAGTTTAATATTGTATATATTGCTTTAAATCTGATTCAAACCTAATTTTTTCTTTTCTATTTCTGATTATTGTTCATTAATGATTAATAGCACAGACTGCAAATATTCATCATCAACCATTTTTATTCCTTTTATTTTATTCAAGTTTAATAAAAAAGTATTGAAAAATTTAATAGTCTTGAATCCAAGCTAATTATCTTATTTTAATATATAGGTCTTATTTTATACCAGTATCTATATTTTACTATCTTAGTTATAAATTAAAGTTTAGTCTTCAGATGAAGAATAGTATATATCAAAGCAAAGTCTATCTTTTTATACTTATTAAGCAAATATATCAATATAATTAATTTGTTTACATTAAAAAATAACAACATAAGTTTATTATGATGTATAGAATGCTTTCATAAACATTTATAAAATTAGTACTTTTTAATAGTTAAAGAAGAGGAGCAATATTGTAATGGTCAGATATGTATAACCAGCAAAACTAATCTTAAAAACCAACTAATAGTCATTAATTTGCATTTATGTGTGTAACATGAATACAAACATTACTACAAACAATACAAAGTCAAATCTCATTATCTATGCCACATCTGATGTTAACATATATGCCCTTTTCTAATATTAAATGTTTTTTTTTTTGAAATATGAAATAGTATTTAAAACTAGACAGAAATTTTAGAATAAACTTGAAAGAAAAAAAAATCTATTATAAGATTTAGATGTGGTTTGAATTGATTTAAGGAATTCAACTGATTAAAAATTAATTACAGAGGAAAAACATTACAGTAGTTAAGTAAAAGAGTGGCGAGGGGGATGAAAAAGATTCGTATCTTTTATTCTTCAAAGTCAACATTTTGAAAAAAAAAGTAAACAATAAAGTTGAGAGAGCGTTAAACCTGTATCATTTAATTTTATGATCAAGACTTAAAGGGAAATTTAAAAGAAAAAGGAGTCAGATAATTTAAGAACTGATATTTGCAAAATTCCATTGAAAAATATAAGTAGAAATAGATTTACGTAAAAATAAGAATATTTTCTGTAAAACTACATATTCGAATGAGTGAAATATATATAACTGTTTAAAGGAAGGGAAAAGATATTGTATGTAAATAAAAATGATTTTATTAAAAAAATAAAAAAAAAGATCAATCAAAACTGATACTATGAAATTAAAGAAAAAAAACATAGGTTTGCAAAAGGAAGTAGAAATAAAGGTCTGAAATCGACATAATGACATTCTAGTGAACAATGAAGGATAAAGCTATAAAAGGGAGAGATCGAGATAAGAAAAAAGAAAAAAGAAAGAGAGAGAAAAAACTTTGATTAGGCTTCCTGTCTAAGACTTTACTTTGGAGAGTGTCAAAATTTTCGGTCAAGTGACCATGAACAAAGCTGTGATGATGCATGGCTAGTGGTCACAGACAGATGCTAGTTTGATCCATACCCACCTTGCTCATATGATCAGCCACAACCCATAAATTAACAGCAGATATTGTGCCTGCATGATAGGTCACCGTTCTTGTCACTGCTATACCACTACCTGAATGTCAGAAAGAATACAGAGGAAATAAACTGAATGGAAGAAATTGAAGCCAGATCCCAAGAATAACTATCTCTCCTCAAGAAGTGGGATAACCCACATGACAGTCAGCTGAGTATACTCTAACTGCTAGAAAACCTAGGTAAATCAAACTTTTAAAATATAAATGTCACACATGTAAACACATGGCCAAATAAGCCTAAATCTAATCACATAATTAATTATTAGTAAAGTGAACTATATATTAGATTTTATCAGTAATACACTGAAATGGAAAGTGATATTCTACTTTCTAAATTTATTTCATATATATTGGAAATGATTACAATTATTAGTGTGAGTGTTATTGAACTATATATAACTTATTTATCTTTAATGATTTTTCATTATACCTTAATAGTATATCTTATTTCTATTTTTTTATGTATTAAATAATGTTTTAATAATGGATAGCTCTTTACGTCTCATCTCTCTTTTCTCTCCAAACAAATCAAAGAAATATGCCTTTAGGGCTTATTTCATAATCAATTAAGAATTTATTTCTAGTAATATGGCATTTGTGTTAGTTATTGTATAGTATTGATAATTTTCTGTAAAATTTATAAATTCATCCAAGCATTGTAAATTTGTAATAATTTCAGCAGTCGAGAGATGTCTGATTGGGAAAGATAACTTTGTAGCAATTTTCATATTGTTGTGGGTTTGATCAGGTATAGATGTAAATTCGTTTATATTTATATGTTCTCTTGCTTGTAGTAACTGATGTGAAAGAGTTAGCTTGTTAGCTTGTTTAGCTTGTTTGGTAATTGCTATTCAGTTACACTTAGGAACCAACTAATGGTCATTAACTTGCATTTTTATGTGTAACATGAATACAAACATTACTACAAACAATACAAAGTCAAATCTCATTACCTATGCCACATCTGATGTTAACATACATGCTCTTTTCTCATATCCTGCTGAGAGCAGGAAGATATAAGAGACTCTTAAAAACTAAAAATACTGATTGTGGTAAGCAAGACACAAATGGAGAGGTAATTAGTATATATATATAAAATACATATTTTGCAGGTTCATCCATGTTAAAAACTTTTAATATTAATATACTGACATTTCAACTTGGTCACACAAGCCATCCACAGAGTTATAAAAGGTAGAAAGACGGTTGTAGAGGCGCTACAATCACTGATTTGAATAAAATGTTAAAATTCCACCAATAGCAAAAAATGTTAAATTTAGGAATGTTTTTTAAAAAAATCTTTCCAAATAGGAGGAAGTCATCATGCAAACTTCCTCCTATTTGGAAAGATTTTTTTAAAAAACATTCCTAAATTTAACATTTTTTGCTATTGGTGGAATTTTAACATTTTATTCAAATCAGTGATTGTAGCGCCTCTACAACCGTCTTTCTACCTTTTATAACTCTGTGGCTGGTTTGTGTGACCAAGTCAAAATGTCAGTATATTAATATTAAAAGTTTTTAACATGGATGAACCCGCAAAATATGTATTTTATATATTTAACCCGTGCAAATCTTCATTTTAACACACACACATATATAAATATATATTAAAAACATAAAGCAAAACTAGTCAATAAATAATTAAAATTACCCAAATTCACAACTCAACCAGACTAGCCAAGAAAATAAACTTTAAAACACTTCCAATGGTTTCACTGCTACAAGCAGACTTCTCATGTATAAAAAACTACAAAAAAACATATTTAAATGAACATTATCCACACTTCCACTTACTTCCCATATACTTTTAATATTAAAATAATTTTAAAATAAGTTAATTGCTTCAGATTATAAATTTTTAATAATAAAGATTTTTTTAATTATTTTTATTTCATTTCTCTCAAAGATGACAACCATAGCTTCATCAGTATGTTTTGCCATATATAATTTCTGATAAAATTGGTGTTTTTTAAAAAAATAATATCCACACAATTTATACTACATTTAAAAAATAATAAAGTATTTCCATGCCTTGAAGAGAAAATTCCTTTGGAATGTTATGGTATATATGAAATTCCATGTGGAGTTTGTTTACATTCATATATTGGACAGACCAATCATAGAATAAACATAAAAAAAAATCACATTTTGGCAGTTAGAGAATTTATCAGCCATTTATTTTCACATTAAATTTACTAACCATGACATCAATTTTAATAAAATACATATTCTGAGCAAAAATTGAACGATATGACCAAAGATTTCTAAGGGAATCTATACAGATATAAAAGACCCAAGATCATAAATAAACTATAAATTAAACAAAATGAACAATATTTGAGAAAAGACATTGGAAAATAAAATATCTTTTAAAGCTTCTCAACCAATAGAATATGCAAATGAGGAGAAATTAAAGTAAAGATTTTAAATCTCATCACACACATTCTTATGCTGTGAGAAAGAAAAAGCTCTTAGGAAAGTACTTTGGAACATCATGTATTTAGCTATTATATTTTTATTATTTGGAAGTTCCCAGAAATTATTATGAATTCATCATTTATCCATGAGAATATTACTAAAGTTCATATTTATGGATAATATTAGGTCTAGATTTAAACTTAGGATTCTGTTGCATTTCTTACAGGTTAAAATAATGAATTAGTAAGAAAACTGCATAATTAGGTTTTATACAATAAAAGAACTATTGGCTTCATATATTTCAATAACCTACAGGATTAACATTCTACAATGATTTAACTGTTAATTACCTTTTAAATAAGCAAAGTGTAGCTGGGAGTATTTATTTAAATATATTAAAATCACAAGTATTAATAAATGTCTGCAATTGACTTAGAATGATGACTTACTACACAATTGCTAATTCAGGCACTAAAGTCTACAAAAGAAATACTGAACATGGTGCTAGATTATGGAAAACAAAAGTTTATCTGATGATGAAACAGAGATGGGTATGCCTGTCTTGGTCAAGACATATCCAGGCGTTTACTGAACCAGAGGATCATATGAAACAGGATGAGACATCTGCTCATATAACTGGTAAAATACTTATTACCATGCAGAAAAAATTATCTGCATTAATAATAATATTAATATCAAAGATTATCTCAGTATGAAAATAAAAGAGAGATGTCCACCTTGTTATGACAATATCTAGAACATCTGCTTGTAGAACAATTATACAATTTAATTACATACAAGAAGCAAATAACCCAGCAATGCAAGTTAAATTAGAAATGATCAATAATAATCATTAGTTATTAAAGCATGAAATTATAGTGATTACTAAAAAAGAAAACAAGCATAAGCATTCACATTACAAGTTTACACAAATGATCATATATTTCTTTATCCAATGCATAAATACCTAGTTGGCTCATTCAGTATAAATACTTACAAATGATAAAAGATTCTAATAATCCTTGCTTAATTGGAGATTCACCATAAAGATTGTTCTCACACTTACTAAAAAATACATATATCTATATGGAAGTTCAAAAGATCTATGAGTTAGATATATAATCACAATTAAACATTTACTTAAAATAAACCTTAACTTATTTTACCAATTAACTGAAAGGAAACCCTTTGATTCCTCTTGGAGGCCTTAAAGGAACCGAGCAGGGCAAATTCCTAATGTCCACTCCATACGTTATTGTCGTTGCAGCTGTTATTACTATATGTTTATTCATATAGTATACGAACATGGATGGGCTGCTCACCAACACGCATTAGCCAGCGTGGTGAGTTTATTGGCTTTTTACCTCTGAGTTTAAGATCAAGAAACACCATGGTCTTTCTTCTCAGTGCCTGATAAGGCAGAATGAATGTTTGTGTAAATGATAAAGATTTTTCCCAATTATACAATTATGACAGACAAAAATAAAGCATGGCCCTTAATCCCAGGAGGCTGTAAAGTCACCAACCAAGGCAGCGGTTGGTGGCCGAAGGCGGAGGGTGCTAAGAATATCCTGGAGGCGGACCCAGGCTGTCATTTGATGACAACTTTTTATTTAGGTACTTACAACTGCAGATCACTTTCAAGTGAAGGAAGATTGCAAGAATTAGAAGAAGAACTCTCTTATATTAAATGGGATATTATTGGACTTTGTGAAGTTAGAAGAAAAGGTGAAGAGACAATTGATTTAAAAAGTGGACATATGCTCTATTATAAAGGCACAAATATTGGAAATACAAGTGGAGTAGGATTCATTATAAATAAAAAGTGGAAGAACAATATTGTGGAGATTGATGGTGTATCAGACAGAGTGGCAAGATTAGTTATACAAATTAATAGCAGATATCAAATGCAGATAATTCAGGTTTATGCCCCAACAAGTTCTCACAGTGATGAAGTAGTAGAAGATTTTTATATGGATGTACAAAAGGCTTTTGATCAGAGTAAACAACATTTTAAAATTGTTATGGGAGATTTTAATGCTAGAATTGGTAAACAAATGAAAGATGAAAGTGTTGTAGGTAATTTTGGTTATGGTAATAGAAATGAGAGAGGACATAGACTTGTGGAGTTTGCAGAGAAGAAAAAACTTTATATTATGAATTCTTTTTTTGAGAAAAATGTTAGAAGGAAATGGACATGGAAGCATCCAAATGAAGGTACAGCAGAATTGGATTATATTTTGACTAACAGGAAATACATATTTCAAGATTGTAATGTTCTTAATAAATTTAACACAGGAAGTGATCATCGATTAGTAAGGGGTAAGATACATGTTAATGTAAAACTAGAGAGACAAAAATTATTAAGAAAAACTATATTTACAGTTGATATTCCTAATCTTCAGAAACATTCTAATGAATTTAAATTAGAACTTACAAATCGGTTTCAAGTATTAGTAGATTTTGAACATGATTCAGATTTGAATGAAATTAATATGAAAATAACTGATACACTTTTAAAAACTGCAACAAAGATAGCTGGTAGAAAAAAGCAGCAATTGACTAATAAAATTTCTACTGAGACTAGAGAACTTATGAAG
This sequence comes from Epiperipatus broadwayi, assembly GCA_028023455.1. Taxonomy (NCBI): domain Eukaryota; kingdom Metazoa; phylum Onychophora; class Udeonychophora; order Euonychophora; family Peripatidae; genus Epiperipatus; species Epiperipatus broadwayi. The sequence goes on along the minus strand of JAQFVV010000480.1, from coordinate 239,871 downwards.
AAAAGAAGGAATATGAAGATATGCAAGAATGATGATTAAAAAGAATTGAATATCTCGAATTTTGTAAAATGGTGCGGAAAAGAGATGAAAATGATATAAGAAAGTATAACTGTGAACTAGCAAGAAAAGCTGTAGAAGAAAATAAAAGTCTTAAGAATGTAAAACAACATTTTGGTATTGGTAGGAAATTTATATCTGCAATAAGGAAAAAAGATGGAATTATTACTAAAAAGAGGGATGACATTATGAAATTGGTAGAAGATTTTTATCAAGAATTATATAGTAATAAAAAACAAGTACCTCCTATATCTATTACATCTTCCGAATTGCCCAGAATTTTAAATGAAGAAGTGAGAAATGCAATTAAATGTATGAAAAAAGGAAAGGCTCCAGGTAATGATGGAATTATAATTGATATATTAAAAGAAGCAGGTGAAGAAACAGAAAAAATATTAGCAAAGTTATATACCAAATGTCTAAATGATAAAGATGTACCGGATGATTGGAAGAATGCTGTAATAATATTAATATTTAAAAAAGGTGATAAAGAAGATATTAGAAATTACAGACCTATCAGCCTTTTATCAGTTTTATATAAAAATTTTACCAAGATAATTACAACTCGTCTACAGAGAACCTTGGATTTTCACCAACCAAGAGAACAAGCTGGATTTAAAAGTGGTTTTAGTACAGTAGATCATATTCAAGTATTGAGAGAAGTTATAGAAAGGACAAATGAATATGAGTTGTCATTATGTTTTGGATTTGTAGATTATGAAAAGGCATTTGATTCTATAAACATTTCTTCAGTGATTAAAGCATTGGATCATCAAGGTATAGATCCAGGATATTGTCATATTTTAAAGAATATTTATAAAAATGCAACAGCAACAATTAGATTACATAATGATACTGGGAAAGTCAACATTGAGAAAGGTGTAAGACAAGGTGACTCCATATCTCCAAAACTTTTTACAGCAGTGCTGCAAGAAGTATTTTGTGGATTAAAATGGGAAACTAAAGGAATGAAAGTAAATGGAGATTATTTAAGTCATTTAGATTTCACAGATGATGTAGTTGTTTTTGCAAATAATGCTTCCGAGCTGCAGGAAATGTTGCAGGAGTTATCAGATGAAAGTAGGAAAGTAGGACTAAAAATAAATGTTAAAAAGACCAAAGTAATGTTTAATCGATTTGGTCAAAATATGAAAATAAAGATTGATTATGATGAATTAGAAGAAGTTAAGAGTTACAAATACCTTTGTCAGATTATTAATACAGATGGAAACATAATAGAGGAAATTAATCATAGAATTAAACTTGGTTGGAGTGCTTTTGGTAGAAATAACTTGATATTAAAAGGAAATATGCCTATGTGTTTGAAAAGAAAGGTTTTTAACAAATGTGTTTTACCAGTTCTTACTTATGGATCTGAGACTTGGACACTTAATAGAAGATCAATACAGAGACTTCAGACCACTCAAAGAAGTATGGAGAGATGTATGTTGGGAGTAACAAGAAGAGATCGAAAACGCAATGTATGGGTAAGAGAACAAACAGGTGTTACTGACCTCATTGAAAAAATTAAAAGATTGAAGTGGAGTTGGGCTGGACATATTGCTAGAAGAGATGATAATAGATGGACAATTGAAATTTTAAACTGGATTCCAAGAGATTGTAAAAGACCCAGAAGGAGACCACATGTAAGATGGATGGATGAAATAAGAAAATGTTTAGGGGTGATGTGGAGAAGAGAAGCTAAAGATCGGAGAAGATGGATTAAACTTGGAGAGACCTTCATCCTGCAGTGGATTGATAATGGTTGATAATGATGATGATGATGATACTTGTCTCTTCAAAAAATATAAATCAACTTTATTTTTAATATCATTTTTAAAACTAGTTCAATTTTTATTTTATACTTGTTTAAAATCTGGTTCTATGACCTGGATAATTGCAATAAGAGTAACATTCTAATTGAAAAACTTGAATGATTATATTATAGAAAACAAAATCTTTGAATCAGATAAGAAAGATAGATGGAAGCGTTTTGCACTTTTGATTAATTAGCTCTTTTTTACAGGAAAAAAGATTCTAGAAAAAAAACTATGTTTACATAATAGCCTTTCATCACCTGATAGCTCAAGAGACAAATATAGCACATATATTTATATTCTTATACTGGACTAATTCCATCATCTAATATACTTATTGAATGTCTTTAGAAAAATTTAACTTTATTTAAATATTTCAAATACATTCAACTGTTAGTCATAGAACATGAAACAAATTAGTATATGTACAACGTTTTAAGAAGTATTATTATTCCCTGTTCTTCAAATGTTGCTGGCCTGACCAGTAACAGTAATAGTATGGAATTAGAACCTGGACTCTTAGATTCTAAAGTATTAAATTTTAAGGTAAAGCATGACAAAGCATTTAAGATTCTAAAGAATGTAATATCAGATACTACAGTATTATCACACTTCAACCCGGAAAAAGTGCCAGTGCTGACTTGTGATGCATCACCTGTAGAAGCAGGGGCAGTGTTGTCCCATAGGAATAATGATGGAACACACAGACCTATTGCTTTTGCATCAAAGTGCCTTTCTAGAGTTGAGAAAAACTATGCTCAAATAGATAGAGGCCCTGGCTATGATAAATGGTATCAAAAAGTTCCATGACTACCTATATGGTAGACCATTTATACTCTAAACAGATCATAAACCCCTTGTAAAAATTTGTGCATCTGATAAGGGAATCCCACAGCATGCATCACCCTGAATGCTGTAGTGGTTCAATGTCATATCAGGCTATCTTAATTTAACAGAAGTCATTTTTATATACATGCCAATGCTTAGCTCACCATTCATCTTGCCCAAGAATTTGTTTTATCAACAATTATCAGTTGTACTGTAAATAATTATTTGGTTTTTGAAAAGGAGTAATAGAAAGTTACTTCAGAATAGATAAACAGACATGAATTATTAGGAACACAGTTGAGTTAGAAATTGTAAGGAAACATAAATATCTTAATTAAATTTGTACATGAGCCAAGAAAAAAACTGAATTGAAAATCATCTCTCTATTTTTATATTTAGTTTAATATTGCACACTTAGGTAGCATAATTTAATATAATGGTATAAGTACAATATGAAAATGACTGGATATATTTAGAACTATAGTCTTTGGATAAATCTAAATTAAATATTTATTAATTATGTCTACCACTGTGACATGGCATAGAAAATGATTATGCTGAAATGAGTTTAAGCTCACAAGTCATGCAGTGTGTGGATGCTCAAGTGATCTTGAAAAAATGTCAGTTCATGCTTAATATTGCTTTTAAATTCCAGGCCCTTTGATGATTAGCTAAAAACTTCCAGTTATTTTTATTATTATTGCTAGGATCTGGTTATTTATTGAGTCATTATCAATGCAGTTGAGTACTTCCTGCCATATCTTGACAAATTCCTGCTTCTTATTCATAACTTACCTAAAACTCTTTCTTGGTATGACCACACCAAGGCAGGCATATCTCATCTTTTATATATTGGGTGTTACTAGGTAAATCTCTTATATTATTATGAAGTAGTATTGCAATGAATTTTTTCTTTTATTGAACACAGATGGAATGCACTTTTATTATCTGATGTATAATATTTGTAATGTTAAGAAGGTGAAATTGACATGATATATGGATCATTTGCGCCCACATAGCTATGTGATTGTAGCTATAATCTATAGAATAACTTCCCTTGCCATATTATTTTTTAATTAGACTTAAAATAAAATAACTAAGCCATAATAAAATATCCATTCAGAGATTATGAGATGTGTAAACATATACCACATCTACATTTCACTCACACATTGTGACCCAGAGATTGGAAGAATAGATAGGTATATCACATGAGAGTAGTAGTTCAACAAAATTAAAACAATGAGGAGCCAGCTCTGATCCATCCCAATCATAACAAATCCAAAAACTAAATATTAATTATTAATAAAATAGATATTTGCAGTTTGTAAGGTATTTGTTTAATTTATTAAATAGTTAAAAATAAACCCTAAAACCCATTTGACATTGATGCTAGTATAATATATACCTTCAGTTCAAACCCATTCCAAGCCAAAGCACTCTTGATTATTATTCTTAATCAATAAAAAAAATTCTCATATTTTTGGGTTATTAATTGTTATATATATATATATATTTATTTATTTATAAAAGACACAAATTGTGTAACTTGCTTTTAAGCTTGTACTAAAATGTTCACTAGATGGAGCTTACCACTAACTCCAAACAAGCTTTAATTATAAGTGCCAAATGAGAAAGAATTCAAAATCTCTATTGGAAAAATCCTTATCCCCAGATCTATTGGTTTTGAATTGATGGCTCACCTCAGATAGGAGTTAGGATTTCAGACACTAGATGTAAAATTTCAACTCAAACATCAGCAATTTTTTAATATGTTACTATCAATTTGAAAACTGAAATTTTTCAGACACATAAATGTCTTCAAATCCAGCTTTACAAATCAGATAGTTATATCAGTCTGAACTCAATTCAGCTTCACCATATATTAATGGCCAAAGCAGTATAACATTGGAAAAGTTTTCAAGGGTACACTTATAATAATTAATAAAATAAGACACAAATTGTGTAAATTGTTTTTAAGCTTGTACTAAAATGTTCACTAGATGGAGCTTACCACTACCTCCAAACAAGCTTTAATTATAAGTGCTCAAAGAGAAAGAATTCAAAATCTCTATCAGAAAATTCTTATCCCCAGACCAATTGTTTTCGAGGTTATGGCTCACCTCAGTGAGCAGTTAGGATTTCAGACAGTAGACCAAAAATTCCATCTCAAATTTTGGCAATTAATATATGGTAAATCTGAACTGAGTTTAGCCGCATACAGCTATCTGGTTAGTAAGGCTGGATTTGAAGACATTTACATGTCTGAAAAATTTAAGTCTTTAAATTGATTGTAACTTATTAAATAAGTGCTGATATTTGAGTTGGAATTTTGAATCTGGTGTCTGAAATCCTAACTTCTCACTGAGGTGAGCTATAAGCTCGAAATGAATTGATCTAAGGATGAGGATTTTGTGATAGTGATTTTAAATTCTTATCTTTCGGCACTTATAATTAAAGCTTGTTTGGAGCTAGTGGTAAGCTCCATCTAGTGAACATTTTAGTACATTTAAAAACAAGTTACACAATTTGTGTCTTGTTTTATTAATTATAAAAAGTGTACCATTAAAGGCTTTTGCAATGTTATATTGATTTGGCAATTAATATATGGTGAAGTTGAATTAAGTTCAGATACATATAGCTATCTCATTTGTAAAGCTTGATTTGAAGACATTTATGCATCTGAAAAATTCAAGTTTTCAAATGATATTTGAGTTGGAATTTTAGACCTAGTGTTTGAAATCCTAACTCATCAATGAGATGAGCCATAAACATGAAAACAATTTGTCTGGGGATAAGGATTTTCTGATAGAAATTTTGAATTCTTTGTCTTTCGGTACATATAATTAAATCTTGTTGGAGCCAGTAGTAAACTTCATCTAGTGAATATATATATATATATATATATATATATATATATATATATATATATATATATATATATATATATATATATTGTAACCTCTACAAAATGATGAATCAAATAATTTTACAATAATCATCATCGCTCTCTTACTCTCTAATTTATAGACCTTCTTTCTAACTTATAGAAATAATTCAAACAAAACTCTAATAAGTTCTGATTGTTGGACACATGTCTTTTACACAATATCTGGGTTGGGTTGAGACTCTTACTGGATTATAGAACAGACTAAGCTCAGTGGTCGGTTACATATAAAGAATTAGCTACAGAGATATAAAGTTAAGACCAAGTAAGAGCTTAACTCTAATAAATTAAGTTACTCTAAATAAAGCATATAATTTTGGGAAGAGATAAAAACTTATTCATTCCCTCATAAATAATTTAGAATGAAGTAAATCTCCACCTTCATCCCAATAAAACTCTCTGAGCTATAAATACTAGCACTTTCACATGTTTTCCAATAAACTCTTATGACTAACAAACTCTATTATACCTTTAATATTATTCATTAGTATGACCGAACAACAATGGACCTTTTATGTAATGCAAAATAAAAATCTCAGGGTTATTTTATGGTATTTTATCAAATAAAAATAATGGTATAGTGTTGCAAGGTAAATGACCAACATTCTAATAGGCTTTAATAACATACACTTCCTATGAGTTAATGCATCTGATTAACATCCTAATAATAATCACATAGATCACCAAAGAAAATGCTTACTTTATTCAACAAATATTTAATAAATAAAAGAATCATGTAAAAAAATTGGAATATTTACAACCTTTTACCTAGAATGGCATTCAAATAATAAAGGGAAAAGGGTACATTTCATTTCCCTCTCTTATCCTAAACACCACAGATAAAATACTTCATTTACAATATTAAAATTCTGATATTAGGTTAATAATGTGCAGTCTGAATTATGAATGGATATAACCATTGCAATACTTAAATGAATAGTTGTCAATTTAAAATGTTAATTAAAACAAATTGATATCATTTTTCTTCATTAATTATTAGTAACTTTTGGATCCTGAGAATTATAATTATCTTATCTGAAAATATACATTTTATTACATTTTGTGGGATTGTGGAACCAAAGAGAAGAATTTCACACAGAAAAATACTCAAAACTATATTTTAATAAAGTTTAAAAATACATTTATTACATTAGACATAGCACAAATTTTATTTACAGCACACTAATTTAATCACAGCTTACATATCATAGCTACTAGATCCTTTATATTTTAACTCTGAGGAGTTACTGATTTAATTCATTTATTTCAAAATATTGCTTTTTGGTTTTGAAAATTGCACAATAAACTTATGATTATAAATTATTATGATTTCTGGCTGAATATTTATTTGAAATCACAATTTATTCTACCTCATTTAAGGCATTGAACAAACATTAATGAACTTGAAAATAATAGGCTATAATAGTTGGATAGCTTGCACCATAAGCTAATTACCATTTTTATATATTTTACATCTTAGCATCTTTATGATATCTTACTATTAAACCCATATAATAAAATTATGAAGATTAACTTCAAGTTAATTTATTGCTACTTCTAATTTAGCTGGCTAATATGATGATGATGATTGTCATCATTACATTACAACTACCTCATACTATATTAATTTTAAAACTAAGGATAAATAAAAACATTCATCAGAAGTTGCACATACGTTACTAGTTAACTTATTTAAAGTCCACATATTAATATTAAATTTAAAATTTATGGAACTTGCAAACCTCTCAGTGAATTTCTCCATATGACGTCGATAAATAGCATTGTGTCTGAGTATTCCCCTCATGCTATGCTTTAAATTAAGAAATTAAGTTATTCAATCTTGTGGATTTACTTGTATACTACTGGCAAAGCACAGTAGCACAATACAGATATTATTATGACCAACCAAATCACTGAAAATTACTACCTCAATAACTAGCTATCATTGCCATAACATTTATAAATACACAAGTCTATACCTTCTGTGGTGGACCATCTAGTATTTTAAATAGCACATGAGGGACAACATCACTAAATAAACTCTTTAGAGCAAGTCACCTGACTCTAATAATGATGGCTCCATGCTTATCTATCAAGCATAAGTGAAGGCAAAGACGCAGTCTTACAACCTAAGAAAAGGGAAAACACACCAATGACAAATGATTCTCTCCATGGAATCTCACTAAACAAGCTACCTAACTATTTTGAAAAACCGTGATCTCATGGCAAGTACATATAATAATAATGGGAGATTATTTCCATCCCATAAATATCATAAATAGTATACTATCTGATAACTATTTCTCACAATGGCAAGATACAAATTTATCGCTAATGATAAAGATTAATAGCTTATACGATCATTAAAATCCACACATTAAATAATATCCGAAACCCACAGGAAAGTATTAGTCAAACCGACTATAAACACATTAAACTAGCATAGTAAAAAAATTTGCATAAGATCAGGAACACGCACACAAACAATTAGCATAATAAATATTTATGAAATTAAGTGGACAGAATGATGCAATAAATATTATTAATTAAATGGTTAATAAAATAAATTTGTTCTCAGACAAATTCAAAATCTAATTTTTTTCTATGAATGCTATTAAGAAAATTATTAAAACTTCTGTTAAACACACCTGTAATGATTATTTGTCTCAAGTTATAACGAATAGGCAATTTTAAATTTAAACCCTTTTGCCAATATATTTAAAATTATGTGTGTGTAATAAAAATCTCTACACACTTTATTGTAAACTCAATGAGACAATTTCAGATAGTAAAGTAAGATACATTGAGATGTAAATTAAGCATAAAATATATAAGTATTATATTACCTTTTTTTTTAAAAAAAAAAATACAAATTACAATAATAATGATGATGACGATGATGATGATGATACCCTCAGTTCAGTAATAAAGTTTCCTCAACAGTAGACAGATAATTTACGGCGTGAGGTCCCATGTTGTTAGCTATGTGAATAATATTGACGCATTAATATTTTTCAAACCAATATATTTATTTATTTTAAGAAACAACACAGCAGCTACGACTTCACTATGATAGTAGACAAGCACACAAATATGATATACTACTTTAAACATAAACAGGTATGGATCCATTATATGGCACAATTTAATATTGACTAGCTAGTTTGAATATGACAATTTTGTACAATTATTATTAAATTCTAGTAGTTATCCGCGATTTCATTGAAACAATATTTTATTAATAGTTTTTCCACTCTTTCTCCAAAGAAGCAGACGACAAAGCAACATCCCGCCATAAATGAAATGATATGCCCGTTTTCATTAACAAATTTTTATTACTTTTTTATTTTCAGAAAGCAGTATTCTATTTATTTAGTTTTTTTTTTTTTTTTTTTAGACATTTGTTGGTTGTTTGTTTTTATAATTAAGATCGAACATTTATTTACATTATTTTAGTCTGGAACAGTCTTAATATTTTTATTATGATTATTTTTAACTTCGTCTTAAATTTACTGCCATTAAAAATACGCTTTATTAGCATTAAATAATTATTTAGAATTTTCCTTATGATTTCAATTAAAATTACCATTTTATTTTGTTGAAAGTTTCCAAAGTTATATGTTAAGTTAAAAGTGTGAATTAGGCACATTATTATGAAATTTAGATCGTTTAGTTTAAGAAAGCACAAAACTTGATACCTTAATAATTTCTCGCCTTCAGCCCAGCATTGATGTGATGACCTTCAAGAACAAATATAATTTCTACTTGTTTTAAAAAAACACAAGGCAAAAAACAACAACAACAACACTGTTTTTCTTTTCTTTTCTTGTTAGCACAATCTCCGTGATGAAACTCTCCCAATTCCCTCCAGTTCGACGCTCTTTTTTCCAATATCAAAAAAAAAAAAAAAATCACGTGGCAGCATTATATGTTTCAATTTCAAGATATACTTGATAAATCAACTACTTAACATTAATAAAGTTTTTTCAGTGCTGATATAGTACGCGCTCGGCGGCCATTTTGAATTTGGAAACACCCAAAAACACTGCTGGCACATGCAAGCGATAAATGTCATCGACTAGAAACACTCATTTTTCAAAAACGTAAAACGCCTGAGGCACTGCAATTAAAAAAAGGTGGTGGGGAGGGACTACACTTAAAAAAATGGCGGGAAAACGTCACATTAAATAGCCTAAGGTGCTATTACCCAAAAAAAAGGGCGGGAAAAGAAAAAGAAGTGAAAATTAAAAAATACTTTAAAATAAACCAAAAACGCTAATTTATATATATATAGTCATAATCAAACATTGCAATATTTACAAAAATCCGTTAAAATATAGTGATCACTAGAAAAATAATATAATGCTATAAATCAAACCTTACTTTAAAATAAACCAAAAACGCTAATTTATATATATAGTCATAATCAAACATTGCAATATTTACAAAATTCCGTTAAAATATAGCCACCACTAGAAAAAATCAAACATTACTTTGAATAAACTAAAAACGCCAATTTATATATATAATCATAATCAAACATAACTTTAAAATAAACCAGAAAACGCTAATATATATAGTCATGATAATCAAATATTGCAATCGTAAATCTCAAAAGATTAACCCTATGTTAAAGCATTTTTTAAAAAAAAAAAATCGTAAATGGTATTTACCAAAACGCGTTAAAATATAGCGATCATTAGAAAAATAATAAATGCTATTTTAAAAATATCAGTCCGGTCTATCAACGCTATATACTAAATCAGTATTATAATTTTAAAAAACAATATTTAAAAACTATAATGCTATAAATCAAACATTGAGTTGTAGCGTTACATTGAATAGCCAAAGGTTATACTATGGAAAAAAAAGGGCGGGAAAAGAAAAAAAAGAGATGAAAATTAAAAAATACTTTAAAATAAACCAAAAACACTAATTTATATATATAGTCATAATCAAACATTGCAATATTTACAAAAATCCGTTAAAATATAGCCACCACTAGAAAAAATCAAACATTACTTTGAAATAAACCAAAAACGCCAATTTATTTATATAATCATAATCAAACATTACTTTAAAATAAACCAGAAAATGCTAATATATATAGTCATGATAATCAAATATTGCAATCGTAAATGTCAAAAGATTAACCCTATGTTAAAGCATTTTTTTAAAAAAAAAAATCGTAAATGGTATTTACAAAAACACGTTAAAATATAGCGATCATTAGAAAAATAATAAATGCTATTTTAAAAATATCAGTCCAGTCTATCAACACTATATACTAAATCAGTATTATAATTTTAAAAAACAATATTTAAAAACTATAATGCTATAAATAAAACATTGAGTTGTAGCATTACATTGAATAGCCAAAGCTTATACTATGGAAAAAAAAGGGCGGGAAAAGAAAAAGAGATGAAAATTAAAAAATAGTTTAAAATAAACCAAAAACGCTAATTTATATATATAGTATAATCAAACATTGCAATATTTACAAAAATCCGTTAAAATATAGCCACCACTAGAAAAAATCAAACATTACTTTGAAATAAACCAAAAACGCCAATTTATATATATAATCATAATCAAACATTACTTTAAAATAAACCAGAAAACGCTAATATATATAGTCATGATAATCAAATATTGCAATCGTAAATCTCAAAAGATTAACCCTATGTTAAAGCATTTTTTTTAAAAAAAAAATCGTAAATGGTATTTACAAAAACACATTAAAATATAGCGATCATTAGAAAAATAATAAATGCTATTTTAAAAATATCAGTCCGGTCTATCAAAGCTTTATACTAAATCAGTATTATAATTTTAAAAAACAATATTTAAAAACTATAATGCTATAAATCAAACATTGAGTTGTAGGCGTCACATTGAATAGCCAAAGCTTATACTATGGAAAAAAAAGGGCGGGAAAAGAAAAAAAGAGATGAAAATTAAAAAATACTTTAAAATAAACCAAAAATGCTAATTTATATATATATATAGTCATAATCAAACATTGCAATAGCATTTATTTAAATAATTTTTTACTAATATTTTAATAATTTAAAAAAAATTACCAGCTCTCGATCGGATGGATGGTCGTCCGCTCAGGCTAAATTTGGTTCTTTCTAGATCTCTTCATTACTGCAATACCACAAAACATCAAATTATACTTTTAAGATTTAGGTTTATTATTTTAAAGAAGACACCAGTAAAATTAATTTATTCAGGAAATATCGCAGCTTGATATGGCCTCTTTCAAATTTATTTTTAAAACTGTCTACTTGGGTCGGTATGTATGATGTAAGATAATTTCCAAGAATTATAGTTCGGGATGGGGGCTTTGTCTTACTAAGATAAAAGAAAGTGTTAAGTTAGACTTTCAAATTTAAAAAAACAACAACTGTAAAACAGTTCTAATGGACTTTTATGCCTCAAGCCTAACTAGTCATGAAATGCAAAAGAGGGTTAAAATTTATTATAAAAAAATTGGGGTTTTGGTTATAATAAATTAATGATTTCAAAATATAATCGCACTGTAACATATTATACATCACAACTTGTACTCATATATATATATGTGCCGATACATGTATTACTTGTAAGATTTTAGTTTTAACACTTCTTATTGTTGCTAATTCTGTCTATCATTCCGTTTCACCTTCTATGTATCATAGTAGGCCTGTTTGTCAAATTCAAACCCATCCCAGACCACGTGTATAATCCTATAATAATGTACTTTGATGTATAATAACGTATGTTTATGTGTATGTGCGCACATCTAATATATAAATAAATATATTTATATATTAGATGTGCGCACATATTATACATCAAAATACATTATTATAAGATTATATACATAACGATGTTAGGCTTGAAGCATAAAAGTCCATTAGCTGGTTTACAGTTGTTGTTTTTTTTTAAATTTGAAAGTTTAACTTAACACTTTCTTTTATCTTAATAAGACAAAGGCCCAATCCAAACTATAATTCTTGGAAATTATCTTATGTCATAGATACCTTGTGTCAGACCCAAGTACACAGTTTTAAAAATAAATTTGAAAGAGGCCATATCAAGCTGCGATATTTCCTGAATAAATTAATTTTACTGGTGTCTTCTTTAAAATAATAAACCTAAATCTTAAAAGTATAATTTGATGTTTTGTGGTATTGCAGTAATGAAGAGATCTAGAAAGAACCAAATTTAGCCTGAGCGGACGACCATCCATCCGATCAAGAGCTGGTAATTTTTTTTAAATTATTAAAATATTAGTAAAAAATTATTTAAATAAATGCTATTGCAATGTTTGATTATGACTATATATATATAAATTAGCGTTTTTGGTTTATTTTAAAGTATTTTTTAATTTTCATCTCTTTTTCTTTTCCCACCCTTTTTTTTCCATAGTATAACCTTTGGCTATTCAATGTGATGCTACAACTCAATGTTTGATTTATAGCATTATAGTTTTTAAATATTGTTTTTTAAAATTATAATACTGATTTAGTATATAGCGTTGATAGACCGGACTGATATTTTTAAAATAGCATTTATTATTTTTCTAATGATTGCTATATTTTAACGTGTTTTTGTAAATACCATTTACGATTTTTTTTTTTAAAAAAATGCTTTAACATAGGGTTAATCTTTTGAGATTTACGATTGCAATATTTGATTATCATGACTATATATATTAGCGTTTTCTGGTTTATTTTAAAGTAATGTTTGATTATGATTATATATATAAATTGGCGTTTTTGGTTTATTTCAAAGTAATAGCATAAATTTTAATCTTGAACTTCTTTTTTCTTTAAAAAATAGTCAGTATAAACAATATTCACCAAAATATAAAATAACAAACCAATTTTCTTTAAAAAACTTGTTTTTTAATTATTATGACTATATGAATTTTAATTTCAAGAGCAACGTTTCGACTATTTACATCCTTATAGCCTTTTTCAAGCCACTAAAATATACAAAAAATAACAAAATAAATAAAATAAAACATTATATAATCATTAAACCCTATATATATTTCAAATCTTCACAAAATTCTTTTTAAAAATTTTTTTCTTTTAAAAACATAAATCTAATATAAAACATAAAAACATTACCTTCCTCTATTTAAAAAACCTACAATTTAAACTTCTATTTAAACCACTCTGTTTAAATTATATTTAGATAAAATACCTCAAAACCAGTCTTATCATCTACAAAAATCAATTAGTTTTTTAAATTCCTTAATATAAAAAATTTTTTTCTTTTTTAAACTTACTTTATAATTAATTATTGTTTCTAAAAGTTCTATTTTTTGCTAATGATGTGACTAGTTTTTTATCTTTTATAAAATCAATTAGTTTTTTATTCATATATGGTTTAAATTCCTTAATATAAAAATTTTCCTTTAAAAATCTTTCTTTATAATTAATTACTGTTTCTAAAAGTTCTATTTTGTAATTGATGTGACCAGATTTAGATTTATGAAAATAAATTGCAGATTTTTTATCTGATAGATGTTGTTTTAATCTTGTTCTTAACTTATTTTTAGTATTTCCAATATAAGAAACACTTTTACGAACAATCCAGCAGTCTAAACATTTTATCATATATACACCTTTCATAGCTTCAAGCATATCATATTTTTCATTATAATTAATCAGTTTTTTTAAATCTTTCTTTTTTTTATATACAAGATGTAATTTAATGTTAAATTTATTATTAATTTTTTTACAAATATTTTTAATCCTAATAAAAATATTTTTTGATACTTTAAATCCTATGTAAATTTTATTAATATTATTAACTTTATTATTAATTTTATTTTCTCCTTTAATCTTCTTTTTAATTAAATTCAAATTATAATCTGAAAAATTTTTTCCAATAATTTTATTTGGATATTCATTTAAATAACATTCCTTTTTTATCAATTCAAATTCTTTGTCCAATAATAAATTATTAGAACATATCAATATTGCTCTTTTAATTCTGTTTTTTATAATATTCATTTTACAATGTATATCAATGTCTGAAAACCAGTTAGTAATTAGACCATGAAATATATTTAAAAAAACTGATTAATTATAATGAAAAATATGATATGCTTGAAGCTATGAAAGGTGTATATATGATAAAATGTTTAGACTGCTGGAATGTTGGTAAAAGTGTTTCTTATATTGGAAATACTAAAAATAAGTTAAGAACAAGATTAAAACAACATCTATCAGATAAAAAATCTGCAATTTATTTTCATAAATCTAAATCTGGTCACATCAATTACAAAATAGAACTTTTAGAAACAGTAATTAATTATAAAGAAAGATTTTTAAAGGAAAATTTTTATATTAAGGAATTTAAACCATATATGAATAAAAAACTAATTGATTTTATAAAAGATAAAAAACCAGTCACATCATTAGCAAAAAATAGAACTTTTAGAAACAATAATTAATTATAAAGTAAGTTTAAAAAAGAAAAAAAATTTTTATATTAAGGAATTTAAAAAACCAATTGATTTTTGTAGATGATAAGACTGGTTTTGAGGTATTTTATCTAAATATAATTTAAACAGAGTGGTTTAAATAGAAGTTTAAATTGTAGGTTTTTTAAATAGAGGAAGGTAATGTTTTTATGTTTTATATTAGATTTATGTTTTTAAAAGAAAAAAATTTTTTAAAAAGAATTTTGTGAAGATTTGAAATATATATAGGGTTTAATGATTATATAATGTTTTATTTTATTTATTTTGTTATTTTTTGTATATTTTAGTGGCTTGAAAAAGGCTATAAGGATGTAAATAGTCGAAATGTTGCTCTTGAAATTAAAATTCATATAGTCATAATAATTAAAAAACAAGTTTTTTAAAGAAAATTGGTTTGTTATTTTATATTTTGGTGAATATTCAAAGTAATGTTTGATTTTTTCTAGTGGTGGCTATATTTTAACGGATTTTTGTAAATACTGCAATGTTTGATTATGACTATATATATAAATTAGCGTTTTTGGTTTATTTTAAAGTAAGGTTTGATTTATAGCATTATATTATTTTTCTAGTGATCGCTATATTCTAACGGATTTTTGTAAATATTGCAATGTTTTATTATGACTATATATATATAAATTAGCGTTTTTGGTTTATTTTAAAGTATTTTTTAATTTTCACTTCTTTTTCTTTTCCCGCCCTTTTTTTTGGGTAGTAGCACCTTAGGCTATTTAATGTGACGTTTTCCCGCCATTTTTTTAAGTGTAGTCCCTCCCCACCACCTTTTTTAATTGCAGTGCCTCAGGCGTTTTACGTTTTTGAAAAATGAGTGTTTCTAGTCGATGACATTTATCGCTTGCATGTGCCAGCAGTGTTTTTGGGTGTTTCCAAATTCAAAATGGCCGCCGAGCGCGTACTATATCAGCACCGTTTTTTCTTTAATAAAAATAATAAAGAAAAAATACGTCTTGCATTGGTGGTCGAGAGGTCAGCGCGACTGCCTTGCACTTACGGGCAGTTGCCCGGGTTGCGGGTTCGTGTCCCGGCCTGATGCTATGACACTTGAAAAAAAAAAAAAATACGTGTACTAATTTACTGATTTTCATATTTTTATTGCTGTTTTTGTCAGAAGTTTAGAATATTAAATATTTTATTTGCAAAGTTTTATTATCTATTTTATTTTGAAAAGTTAATAAATAAATTGAATATTTTTAATAAATAAAAATAAAGATCTAAAACATCAACATCGACACCCATGCATGCACACACATCTAAGAGTGTAAAACTAATCTTATTTAAGGCAAGCTTCTTTTAATAATCCACTTCAACTTTAAATAACTAAATGCTACTGAATTATTTTAAGACTTAACAAGTATAAATTATGAAGGTGATTAAATGAAATAATTTTAACTAACTCATCAGCAATCTAGTAACCCAATAAATTTTCAACACTAAAATTAAAATGTTCGTTAAGCTGGCTTCCTTTCTTTTAACTTTTAATAAAAATTTTACATTATAAACGTGCACTTTATTAATTAAATATGAATAGCAGTTATATACTTTTTTAAATATCTTTTATTAGATAACTCTTTAACTATAAATATATGAGATATTGCTTATTAAGTGAGACTATTTTATCTGCATATGAAATGATATAGTTTTATGTCTAGTTATTAGTCTTATTTTATCTTTTATTTTCTTTTTTATGGCTAAGTATTATATACTGCACTGATAAATTGTCTTAACAAAAATAGATGGCATATCATATGGTTTCAATATATATATCTATATATATATCTGTATTTATGTTTTATTTATCATAGATAATAATTATATATTGGATTACTTAGAGTATGTTGCATCTACCTGACCTTAGAAGGATATAAGAGTAAAATATATTAACATCAAATGCTGTGGTCATGTGGAAATTATTCTGGGAATATAAGCAGTGAGGTTTGACTTTGTACTGTCAGTGGTAATGTTTATATATATATATTGTAATGGGCCGGTAGATTTCACAAGAGATAGGGGGGTACATCTTAGTATGGTCAGACTTTGGGTCTTCGGATAGGATGGAAGTTATTACACAATGAAATACATAACCTATGATTGTATCTACTTCCAATAGACGAGCTGTACTTATTTTTATTAACCTAGATACAATTTGGGTCAGTTCATCCAATTCTCATCCCTTTCTAGCCACGTTATACAACAGTATTCGAACTCAGGGAGTAATTGCTTGAACTCTCTTATCAGGGAAGGAGATCACCCTAATAGTAGTTATTGCACCTTTATATAGATGATAATTAATTACCAAAAATCAATGAAGCATATCCAAAAACATAAGATATATAAAAAAAAATGTATGTTCAGTATAAGTAAATATGTATTAAAAGTTATAATAAATGACTTAAATGTGTATATGTATTTCCTCTATCATAATAATAATATTGATAGGTGTAAAACTAAATAAGATAATAATGTTTATAATGGGTATGTGAATAATGAAGAGCTAAAAAGCAGATGGTGGATATGGAAATAATGATGAGCTAGAGACCAAATTAAAATAATGAATTATATTAGCATTTATTGATTAACAAAAATATAAAATACAAATAATAATTCAATCTGACACATGTAATTTGTTATGTCAAGGATGAATTTCTACCATATTGATACCTAATAATGATATTAATAAAAATAAAGTTCTTACCCTCAACCCAATAGTAGAAAATCACACACTTGACCAATTATTTACAATGATGAATATGTAACATTATTATATATGTGTGATCATGATTCTATCTGGCTGATTAAAAATATATATACAAACATAAAAAAAATCTTTGTTGTCCAGATAGATCAATGTTTATAAATCATTTATAGAAAAACAATATAAAAGTAAACTCAATTAATAATAAATAAATTAATATAAACTCTATCATTGTCTAGTCCATTGTTTAGTGTGATATAATATTAAAATCTCTTACCTCTCATTCCCCTTTATGTTGTGGAAAGTTGGTCGAATGGGGAGGTCAAACTAGTGTATTTTTTATTATTTCATACAAATAAAGATGATAAAAAAATAGTTAAATCTAATATTTTTCCCCTTCTTACTCTCATAATGAATTTTCCCAAAATTATAACACCTTGGCTTCCAATTGTAGAAAACGAAAATATACAGAACATTTACAATAGACAAAAAATAAAAAATAATAATAAAACAAAAATCACAATTTTTATCCCATTATATTAATTAAAGTTTTATGAGTCTGCTGAAAAGTATTTATTTGCCAAATAAGTTCATATAAATGAAGACAAAATTATGCTCCGCGAAGAGTGTAAATTTCTTGTCTAGATCAAAAAGCAGTAATCTGTCTTGGATTTTGTTAGACATTTTATTCAAGGCAAAAGGTGTTCTTCAGGTTTTTTTTAAATGGGTGGGTGAAATCTTTAAGCTTTTATGGCTTTATTGATGATGTAGTATTCCCTATGGTATGAACTGTTTAGCAAACAACCATGGTGTAAAGTTAATATTATATACCTATTGATTTATTTACTTTTCAAGTCTTTAGTGGAGATATTTTTATATAACAATACAGTTAATTATTGTATATTATTGTTATTACATGAATACAACTAAAATTACTTAATTAACAAATAATTGAATCTTCTCTTTTAAATTATGCCCTCCAATTCATATGGTTGCTTTAAAAGTTCAACTTTTGATTATTCTGAATACTATCTAACATATATATTTTAACCCTCACCTATAACCTCCATCTTCTTCACTTATTTACTTTATTATATTTATAATTGCCCAGGCACCAATTCTATGTAAAATAGAATAAAATTTATAATTATAAATTACATTTAAACTTATTTAAAAGGTTTTATATTGTAATTATTCTATGGCTTAGCTCAGTTGAGATTATAGGATATGGTCTTTATATATGAGGCCAACAAGGATGATAAAAACGTCTATAAACAATAATACTATAAGGTTAATTTAAATATGATCAGAGCATCTATTCAATACTAAAACTGTTGCAAAATTGACAATTATTACATTTATTACAGTATAGACAATGATGACGATTGGGTATCTTTTTATCCAAATCACCACCTATTTTAAGCAAAGTAAAATATATTATTAGCATTGTAATACTGAGATTGATTACCACGGGACAAATTAAATAAAACTTGACTTATATTGACAAACTTATATCTTCTATAACTATGTTATGTTAACCAGATGTGTGTGTGTGGAAATGGAGAATCAAATGTATATATGATCAAGCAATTTATATGGGTTATTTATTCAATATAACATTTATTAAAATAAAATCAAAAATAAACAATAACTTAAAAATATATTATTTATACACCTTGATAACCAATTACATCTCTTCTATGGTAAAATCAAAATTGACTACTATTTAATATGTCAATCATATATCTTTGAATATATGTGTTTGATTATATTGTAAATATAATGTATTCCTGAAATATATTTTATTAGATTATTTATAAAACTTGGATGATGCCATAAATCAATCATCTTTTATACATATGATAAAAATTTATACAACACATATCTGTTATAATCAATGTATACAATCTAGCACTAACTATACAAAACTAAAGACAAGCATGGAAAAACACTAACCAAACACTTATCCTTATACTTATATATGTGAGGGGTAATTAATATCTCCAAACCCAATCTAAATAATTTACTCATCTCTGACCATTTCTACCTTCAACTTATAACAGACACGGTTTTAATTCTTTATTTTTTTAAATAAACTTCATTAGCAAAATTAAGCATAATAAATACAATTTAAAAAAATAAAATAATAATTTATAGCATCACGCACACCCTCGAATATATATAATCATCTATAGTATAATTTCCTGATCATACAAAATATATTATCATATTATAATATATAAGAAGTTACATTGTTTTTTTTTTTTTGTTTTTTTTAAAAGAACACAAAACAAAAAAAAAATTGTTTATACATCTATTGTAATCAGAAAAAAAAAATTATTTGTCAATATCCCATTATTACATGTTAAGTTTTTTTAAAAATTTGAAAGTTGAAAGAAACATACATATTAATTTCAAAGTTAACAGTAAATTATAACATACAAAAAATGTCTATACGATTGTTAAGCATAATTTGTTAAGAATGATAAGTGTTTTTTTTTCCTAGAATTCCGTGATGGGCGTTAAAAAATGACATTTGCATGCATTGAAATTATTTCATGATATATACATGAATAGCAAAGTTATACATTAGAAAATTATCTTCTTGATACAAAATTAAGTAGATAAACTTTTTCATTTTAAATTTTAATTTGCAGAAGATTGATAGGAAATGATTAAAATTGAATATTAAGCTTTTGATTCTAGCGTTTAACAAGAAAAATTTATCCAGCTTTACTTTAAATAATTTTGACATTTTAATATTATTTACTTTTGGCAATACTTTAAAATAAATTATAATTACTTATCTTATGTGACATCCAGGTATTTTTAAAGGTAGTGACCTTGAACCATCATTTGACAGAAATTTGGAGCTGATTTCCCTCTGGGTCTATCTCTTCATGGTTTTATTACTCCAGTAGTATAATAGAAATTTTCCATAAATATATCATTAGAATCCTTGTGATGTTTTTTATATTTGTTGTAATACTTTTAGAGAGTTTTTTGATTCTTTTAAGTTTTTTTTTTTTTACATTTTCTCCCTTGGAAATTTTTTACTTTCTTCAAGTTTTTAAACTCTTTGTCTTTTTTCCCTCACACCCTCTGTGTTTCTATGACAATCAACTTTGGAAGCTTGCCAGAAATATTATTTATAAAACTTTTAACAATACAATGTTTGAATATAATAAACATAGTAATAAAAAATATTAAATATTAATTATCAATTTTAGAAATGTTATTAACTATTACAAATAATCTTTATCATTTTTAAAACATAAGATTCTAAGACAATATATAATCAGTAACTTATAAATAAAATATAGAAAAGAAAATTCTAATTAATAATACATTTATGCATCTGCCTATTATGACATGTAAATCCTCTGCTATACACAAACATCTACTACTAAACATATAGTCCAAAACTCCACCAATCAATATACCCATTTAAGATTTTAATTTTGCTAAAATCATAATTTTAACTAGCAAATTACATCACAATTCAAGTTTAATTTTCCTAAAAACTATTTTAAATATTAAATTATATCACAATTCATTTTTCTCAACTTATTACCTTTAGCCATTGTTAACACAAATGTGACCTTCCCACATTTCTTTCTGGTGCCAACCTGGAAGATTACAATCCCCCCTCCTTATGAAAGAAAAATCAATTGGATAAACTACAATCAATATTAATAGCACATCAAATTTTACATTAAGATCATTCCTCAATTAGAAAATTATGTTTGTGGAATAAACATACAACAATAAAAACATTTAATGCTTTTACAAACAATTGTTCCTATTATATTTTAACAACATTAAATAAGCAAGAAAAAAAATAACTAAATTCTATATTGAACAATATGCATGTCTTACAGGACATGGAACCAAACTGCGAGCATTATAGGTAACTTTAAACCTTGCTTGATTATTCTTTATTTCCTTTCTTCTGACAAGTTTATCTCTAAGAGACATTATCTCAATCTTCTTTACTCTAGTTTTTACCTTTCTATGCTCTATGCTTTTATTTCTGGATGTCTTTAAACCCATGACATTGATCAACTTTCTGTTTACTTTCTTTAGTTTGATTTTAGCCTTTCCAATTTCTTTTTCTTCATCAACAATCTTTCTACTAAGATTTAAATCAGCTATCTTTTCATTTATTAATTTAAATTTGACTTTTGCTTTCCCAATATCTCTTATATAATCTACACCTTTCTTAAGATAACTTATCTTAACCTTCTCTCTACTCATCTCTTTGAATTTTACTCTAATTTTCTTTATATGTTTATTGTGATTAATTACCTCTCTCATAAAATCTACTTTAGTTTTCTTCTTACTTTTACATTTAAGCTTTACTTTGGCTAAATCTTTTTCTGGATTAATAACTTTTCTAAAAAAATTTAAATCAAACATCTTTGTCTTCTTCATTTTACATTTGATTTTCACTTTACCGACTTCTCTAGCATGACTAACACTTTCTATTAAATATTTCATTCTACATATTACATGTTTAGTATCATCATAAAATATTTTTTTTAAAAACATTCACCTTTACCTTATGTTCTAAATAATAAAACACATTTTGGAATATAATTTTCATTTTTATTTTTAAATTTATTACCTGTAATATCAGTAACCTTAAACAACTCATTTTCCAAGATTTCTAGATATTTCATGTCTAAGGAAATTATTTCTTTCTTCATTAATTTACCAACTTCTTTCTGTTTATCAAGATTCTTCTTGAAATCCTTAAGCATGTCTATAACTACATTTCCATCTAATTCCGAGTCTTGACCATCTATTTCTCTAAGCTCTTTATATACATTTATTTAATCACTGACTAATGTTCTTATTAATCTGCATAACTTGGTCATTAATATTCTCTTGCCTTTCTAGTTTCATTTTGGGTATTTCTAATCTTGCTTCTAGCTTTGTTTCTAGTTTCACTTCTAATTATATCTCTGACATTTCTGACTTTATTTCAACTATCCTCTCCTCTGATTTCTTTTGACTCAATTTTATTTCTATTTCTATCTCTGATTCCTGACTTTTTACTTTCTTCTCCACAACTTGCATCTGCCTAACTATACTAGCATTTATTTCTACCATTTCTGACTTTATTTCTGAAACCTTCAATTTTATTTTTGCCATCCTCTCCTCTGACTTATCTTGATTCACTTTTATTTCTTATAGTTCTGACTTCAATTCTACAAACATTTCTTCTGACCTTTCTCTATCTTCTGCTCGACCAGACTCTAATTTGGCAAACATCTCTTCTGATTTTTCTCTATCCTCTATTCGTCCAGACTTTAGTTCTTCTCTTAATTTTGATTTCAATTCTGTTTGACCAGACTTTAATTCTACTTGACCAGACTCTAATTTTTTTAGTTCTGTTAATATATTTTTTAATAACATTGACATATCACCATCTAGAGTTTGAGGGATAGTATCTTTCATCCTACTAGACTCCCCATAGGACATACCTATAGTTTCATTTCCTGAATGAAGATCAATGGACATCGCAACAATGTCTGGAGATGGTGTCTCTTGAGACCCACCCAAACTATCATATAAACTAAACTCTTCCATTTTATAATCTCTTAAAATTTTAATATTACTTAAGAAAATAAGGTTCACCAGCTCCAATCTCCACCAAACCAACAATTCAAATTCACCATCATTACCTAAAATGACATAAAATTTCCACAATTTTATTTTCCCATATAATGTTCGATTTTCCACACACACATAGGCAAGAAGACATTAAGCTTTAACTAGATAATATTAATCTAAACATAGCTGGAATTATAAATTAAATTTTATATGATCCACTATAGTTATATTGCAAACTACACCAATTTAAACAACCGATAAAAAACCAAAATAATTTAAACATATTCTTTTATCTTTATGCTGTATTGGGTGCATTCAAATATTATAACCAGCATTTATAACAAAAGAAAAAACAAATGAATAACCAAAATAAAATTAATGATGACATGCATTTACTATGACAACTGATATACAATTTATTCTTAAACATGGTAAATGCCAATCTTTGCATAAGAATATAGAAAATAGTCTTTTAAGAATGAGCTATATATTGAAGTTATATATTCATCCATTCTTCTAAAGATCCAACAGATACTGACAGCCAAAATAATTATCAGCAGTTCACAATTTTGAGATGGATAGAAGAATTCCATCACTGCTCTTAAAACATACAGTGCTCCATGAACACTCTGATAATCATCCCACTTTAGTCACTCTAAGATACCACAACCCATAATATTCTACTACAAACACTACAACAAAGCCCTGCTTACATCCATGTCTTAGAGACTATTTATAAAATATTGTTTTGCTCATCTTTGGGAGTCTTAGAGACAAATATTACATATATATTAGAAAGAACTATGCCTTGCTCTCTCTGGAGTCTTAGAGGCAAAATCATGGCAGGACTACTGTTAACTGCTTCATGATAACTAACAACTGATATCATAATTTGGGTTGGAGCAGTGAATGAGAACAATCAGTCACCGGTGACATGAATACACTATATACTTAAGACAAAAACAAAAATTCTCCATCCATCACCAAAACTTGCAACACAACCAACAAAACTCCAACAATCAAGTATGCTATTTAACCTTCAAAATTATAGACTTTTTATAACAGAAGTGTTCCAGATATGAACAATATTAACACTTTATAATTTAATACTGAAGTGGAATCTGAGATTCAGATTGCGGTTCACAGCCCACTTCAAATCTTCTGCTACCAACCTAAATTCAAACTTTATTCTTGTGTATATATTCCACCCACTAACACATTTTTATCCTTTTGTTTGAATATTATTAACTAACATACTTATTAATGAAGATATATGCACAAATATCTGAATTTAAACACACAAAATAAAAGTAATAAATATAGTCTTTAAAGAGGGAATATGTATGCGCAAGAGATAATGGAAGATTAATTATAACAAGCTATAATATCAATATATTATATTTTCTATATTTTGTTATTTTATAAAAGGTATAATAATTATTTATTAATTGCAGCTCAGATATCTATAGATATTGTAGAGACAAACATGCTGAGCAAATATTTATTGGAAAAGTTCGTTATATGTAATTTTATAAAACTGTGTTTTAAAATTATTTTTGCTATTAAACTCTACTTTTCTTTTAAATCCAATATAGAAGATGTGATTGGAATTAGTCAAAATTAATTAAAGGTGAAAAGTGTAATCTTGTATAATATTCTAACATAACTTTAATTACAAGTTTTTTTAAAATCAAAATTAGAAACTAAACTAAATTGATTTACTTTTGTTACAAACATTTTTATCAAATTAATTTCAGTTGAATATTTATTTAACAATGGCATCTTCCATCACAATGGGTAAAAGTTTGTATAGAAATTCTTTTGGAGATTAGGTTAAAGAAAATGATTATGATGACCAATCAGGAAAGAATTCCTAAAATACCAAGGCATGGGATAATTATGAATTAATTAGAGAGAGGAACTAAGACTGTCAAGGAGAGCAGTTGCCAAATAAATTTGCATTTGTTAATTTCAATGTGTCGTGAGTGAATCCACTTCACCTTTCTCACCATTCGAGATGGCCTTCCCTGAAATCTGTGCCCATGGATCCCGATACTCATAGACTATAACTATATGCCTGTTTGTTAAATACTGAACTTACTACCTGCCTCAATAATTATGCTCGTCAAGCTAGATCTACTTCTCCGAGGGAAATCTGAAAAACATCAAAAGAATAGCCAAGTTTGTAAAGAGGTAATCATTTCAAATGCTGCTAGACTCTTAAAGTTACCATGAATAATTTTAAATTTCACCTATCTGTTTCGTTAAACATTTTATAAAGCCTGTTTTTTATTTGTAAAATTTAATATTAAGTATGAATTAATTTGTAAAATTCTTACCTTTTAGTCAATTGTACCTTGTTCTTTCTATATAACTTAGCTGTAATCTCTCCTACATTAAACCTCTCTAGAATAATTATTAGTTCTTAATTTCTCATCTATGCGTCAATATTTTATTTTCATTATTATATTTTATATTTTCATATACTAAATTATATGTCAATAATTCCCCCCAGAATCACAAATGCTGACGCTATTTTTTTTAATAAAAGAAAACCTTCCTTACTTTTCAGAGGGTATTTAATATAGTATTTTTTTAAAACAAATTTGTTATTCTTATTATAGTGGGTGCCTGCAAGTCTGGGGAAATAAAATCAGAATCTGATAATTACTAAGCAAAAATCTGTTTTCTTAGAAATGTGTTTTTTTTTATTAATTAAATAATAGCGCTAGCTTCTAAAACTTTAAATATATTTATATGAATTAAATTAATATTACTTTTGTGAAATCACTAACCGCCACTGACTTTATATATATTTAATAATATGAAAATTATCTATTTATTAAAGCATTCAAAACCAAAGAGTTGTATTAGTCATACGTTGTGGGAAGTTTATGTGTAATTTAAAGTAATATAAAGGAGGGGGGGTATTCTAGTTCTATAAGCTATTAGATTAGCATTAAATGTAATTCTTCCATATCCACATGGTAGTTTAAATCATACTGGTATGCTGGGTTTTTATCAATAAAAATAGGCAATAATTCTTTATTTCTTAGTTAAGTTTATACATTTATATTAATGCAAGCGTTACGTGCATACCGGCCTTTCATTTTATATATATTTATGCTTCGTTCATTTTTACTTCCAATACCAAGGACAAGGTTTGGCAACCCCCTTCGGACTTCTTCAGCGCTAGATATTATTGCATAGGGTTCGCTCTGGCAAAATTCCAGCCTATGGAAATTCAATAAAGCACGTTCTTCGTTGTTTATGACCTGACCCTGCCAACGTTTGCAGAGAGTTGCCTTCTTTAACTGTGAATTGAAGCACCTTGGATCTCAGAATAGATCTCTCCATTGCCATCATACACATACCGCACTCCCATATTTCATTCTTGTTAAAGCCTATCAATGCTCCTAAACCGTACTGTTATGATTATGCTAAATGGATTGCCATTTTTTATATTTCATTCACACTTTCAGATACAATATTTCTGCCATAATTATTATTTCTTAAATTAGCTTCCCACATATGCTCTTATTTTGCAAATGCAAATGCTATTTTATTACTTAAACATAATTACTGTTTGCCATCAAATTCAATAAACTTATGTGTTGGTTCAAGTGCTGTTGTTTTATTAATGGTGGATTCAAAGAACCTTAAGTAACTGTAGTCTAGTGCTATTATTAAAAATCTTAGGTATCCCATACAATCTGCAAATTATTGACATATAAATAGCCGCATTAGAACAAAGCCATAAATTATGTGTAATTGCTGATTAAATACGTTCGTTTTATAGCATTGTAAGAGAGGTTAATGCCATCTAAAAGAGATAAATATCCATTTTGTTTACATTTTAACACAAATAATGTTTGCAATCAATTATATATATATATATCTTAAGTTAACTTAATAAATCTTATACATATTACTAAATATCTAAGTCATTGTTTCATTTATTGAATAGAAATAATTTTGATGTCATATAAAAGGTTTCATTTACTAGATGATCGAAAATCGCTAACAATAATATTCTATGCATGAATAAAGTTCAAATAAGAGTCATTTTGTGTCTTGACTTTATGATGCTGGCGGGCAGAAATAAATTAGATCAGTATCATTGGAATTGTTGCTCATAAGTTGGTAGATCTGGAAAATAGGCAAATAGGGCAGAGTTCATGAGTGTTCCTGACTTAAGTATCTTGCGCATGATTGGACTCAAGGTACTTTTGCCTAGATGCTAGATCTTGTTATATGAACAGACAAAACTGACCGGTACAATACTATCAATAATTCTATGTTTATCTAGCATCAGTACTATATTTAATTGATAAACAAAAGATATATATATATATATTATGCCCTTTTCTATAGGTCAGTAATAATTCATAACAGTTAATTACTAAAAAAATTTAAATTTAGAATATGTTCTTTTAATATGGTAATTGTATTAAGTCAATTATATCTTTAAAGTACAATTTAAAGCTAAAGAGAATACGTAGTATAAAATCATTTAAAAAATAGTTATGTAAAGCTTAAAATATTGTTGCATATGGTTGTAAAAGCTGGACATATTAAATAACACAGCTGTAAATAATTAAAAGTATATTTAATAAATTCGATTTTAATAGTTTAAAACTTATAATTAATAAATGCTATGTTTAAATTTGTAATCATATTTAAATAGTCAAAATTAATATAGTATATTTTAAAAATAAACTTTATGATGGTGAGAATTGTATTTAATTCTATATTTTCTAAATTGTTCTTCCAAATTTTTTATAATTATTTTATCACATTCATATCGGCTTTTTCAAACCAAATTGTGCAAACGCTTTTTGCGAGTGTTAAATAATAAATGAATACCCTCTGACCCCTACAAGATATAGAATTTATGCAGCAATAAAAGGAATCCTCTTATTACTACGACTCAATATTTATATATGAGCAAATCTGAAGTACTGGCACAGAAGGTGTGACTATAGAACAGTCACTTTGAATTACTATATATAACTTATGAATGAATGACGCCGATGAAATTTACTAGAATTTACTGAACGTCATTCATAAGTTATATATAGTAATTCAAAGTGACTGTTCTATAGTCACACCTTCTGTGCCAGTACTTCAGATTTGCTCATATATAAATATTTGAGTCGTAGTAATAAGAGGATTCCTTTTATTGCTGCATAAATTCTATATCTTGTAGGGGTCAGAGGGTATTCATTTATTATTTAACACTCGCAAAAAGCGTTTGCACAATTTGGTTTGAAAAAGCCGATATGAATGTGATTACAATTGTATACAGATGCTATAAAAAATAAATGCTGAATTATTTTATATAATATAATAAGTGTATCAATTTTATAAATCTGGGCAGAGAAATAGATTGAAAATCGTCTGTCAAAGTTATTAATCACGTGATTTTTAATGTATACTATCACACACACGCTTGTTTGAAATAATAACAAAGTTTAAAATATTTTAAGTTATATTATAGAATTGGATAGAATTATTGCCTATCATAAAAGTAAATAGTATTAAACATTAAGTTAACTATCGTATGTAATGCTTAAATGATGTAATGTTTTAAATAGTATCATAAAGACGAATACAGTTATAATATAAAAATTAAATATTTTATTTAAATAAAAATAGATAAATTGAATATTAAGAAATGGGATAAATTATTAAATGTTATTTTAAAAGTTATTTTAAATGTTTAAATAGTTTTAATAAAATAATAATTTATTTAAAAGTAATATTTTAAATAATATTTTAAGTTCATTACGTCATAATTTTTTATTTTCAAATATAATTCTGCTATAAATTGAAAATATGTAAATTTGTTTTCAAGCTAAAGTAAGAATTAACCAATAGGAATAGGTATTCTTACAGACTATAAATATTGTCGTAACTAAGTTATAGGGGGAGATTAATAATGTATTGAAACCAGAGAAAGGTAAAATATAACTATCAAAAGATAGTATTTTAAAATTTTTTATTTCAGTCAATTTTTTTTACTACTTTCTCATAATTTATTTGAAAAAGAAACTAATTGATAATTTTAAAAATAGCTTGCAAAAAAAAAGAGTATAAACTAAAAAATATTTTAATAATTTTGTTTAACATGCTTTTTTAAATTTTTTAAAGTTCTTTATCAGTCGTATTTTATCTAAAAGTTTAACCTAAACCACGCAGTAAAAGATGGATATACTATGAAATAAAATGGATATAAATTGTAATACTGAAGAAATATTTGAAATATTTATTGATACAGTTTTATTAATATTTCACCGAAGAACTGTTTTAGTACATAGAAACCACAGCTGGGACATTATACGGAGTCTAAAAATGTATGGAAACGTATTATTTATAGACTGATCCAAGATTTGTTTTTTTTAAATAGTAATAAGACAATTATATTTCATGGATTATTTTATATAATATGACATTCAAAGGAGTAAAATGTTATATCCTTTCTGAAAGTAACATTTTTATTTTATTTTAAAATGATATATAAAAAATACCAAATGAAAGTTTAAATGTATCAAGAAGGAAACAGAGATAAAAGTGAACACATAGATGAATAAAAAAAAATGGATCCATGGAAATACAAATAGTACTTAAAAGTTTATCGAATATTTTTAAAATTAAATTAGATGGATTGATGCATCAGATATGCAGAGAATATTGGTAGAGAAGATTAAGAAGCTTCATGGGATTAATTAATATTATGATTTAATAATTATCGTCCTAAAAACTAAGACCAAGGATTATTTTCTAAATTTTACTAAATGGATTAATAATTATATTTGTTTTAAACTTTAATGTGCTTGGAGAACATTTTTAAAACTCTAGAGAAAATAATAAACATTTTGGATTTATCAGGAACTATTGTCAAGAAAACATGTAACTATAGTTTTGATTCTTTTTATTTTGTTAACCTAGTTTAAATTTTTATATAAGATTAGGAAAAACATAAAAACATTAATTTATTAATATTAAAATTTTATAATATAACAATCTAATAATTTAGCTAAAAATATTTTAATATAAAGTGTATGGGTATGATTTTTTTTTTTATATCTGCAATGCTCAAGTGGATAAAAGAAGCCTACTGAACACGGTGACTAGATAAAGGTTATTGGTAATAATAATAACTATTGATAATTTATAATGTATATTTTTTGTTTTCTTTAGATCATCCATACATTGGAAGAATGAAGTGTAAAAGTTTTTTTTTTTTTTACTTATATGTACCGCATTTTATACAACATTTTAAAAAACATTATGAGATAGGATTGATTTGAAAATATGCATACGACAATTTTTTTGATTTTTTTTTTTTAGTAATATAATCCAACATAACAAATAATTATGTGATTCTTTTAAAATTTTTATGATATGGGATATTCAAATATTGTCTAAGTAGATTGTATATGATTAGACATATAGAATGATAAAGTGGACAGACTTTTCTTGTGGAACAGCTAGATTGTTTAACTATTAATGAATTTTATTTATTGTTTTTGTAAATGCAGATAGTTATTTATCGATGTAAGATGTGGAAAATCTTGAGAAATAATTTTGAGATAGTGGCTTGGAATTACTTAGTGAACAGGAAACCAAAATGATGTTTTAAAAAAATAGGATGTTATAAGGAATGGAAATAATATTTAGTCTTTATGTGAATAGCAGCATAGTTAACAAAGCCCTATGACTGATACACATTTTATTGGACAGTGTTTATATTACTTTAAATATTTGATGTTCTAATAAAGCTGAAGAAATAGCTTTAACATTGTCCCTGTACTAGAGGATATTAGGCAGATAAATGTCCTACCTCTTCGCACTGTGCCATGATTTTGAGATATGTTAAGAGTAATACTCCAGCTTTCTTCCTTAATCCTATGCATCTGTTTTCTCTATCTTTATTTCATGTAACTGTATCGTTCAGTAAGATATGTTTAAGAGAAATGATAAATAATTTAGAACTTAGGTTATGCTATCGTTTTGTATAAGATTGGTTTATTTGCTTAGAAGGAATAGGACATTATAACTTAAAATTGAAGATCCAAAGTATCCTAAGGAAAGAAAAGAATCATAGAATATATTTTGAATTTTATTTCGGAAATGAAATATAAACTTTTTTAAAATAAAGTATCTAAACAAAGATATTTTCTTTAAAGTGATAATAATTTTAAATGCTTTAGTATTATTTTTTTTAAGAGAAAATAAGTATTGCATATTTTAAAATACAATAGTACAAAGTAAATTAAGTAAACAATATGCATAGTATATTTTTTGTTTATTGATTAATAGAAATGTATTGATGATTACACTTATATCATACTAAAGTAGGGCTTAGAGAAGAATATATTATGATTAGTAAACATTGTGTGATAAATACTAAAATCTAGTACTTTATTTTGAATAATATTTTGTGTAACATCTTTGACTTTGCAAGATGAAAATTTTTTTTTAATATTTTGAGAAGTCCATACTCATTATAAAATTTTGTTTTCTATGGAAAGTTTTCTAGGTATGAATTTTTTTTTAAAATAAGATAGTTTAATAATATTAAGGATAAAATGCTGTTGCTAATAAAGTAGATTAATTTATTTTGTAATAAGTTAATCATAATGAGAAACCCAATAGTAACATTTTTTTTAAAATTTTGTCCTAAATCTAAATAAAATATAATTAAAATATAAATTATTTTTTTATAACCTGGTAGATCAAACTGTAAAGTAAAAAAAGTTAAGGATATCCACTCTAAATAGTGTAAATAAATTGTTGATTTATTTGTTATTAGTAATAAACTTTGTTAAATTTTGTTATTTCAAAAATTTTGTGTCCAAGTTATTTATTTCTCCACATCGCTACATGAAAACACAATATATGCATAATAATCGAAACAAATATATAATTTTGTACAAAAGATAAATAGAGAATTATTTTAAGAATTTTAAATATTTTATTGGTATTCATTATAATTAAATAATCATAATCTTACATTATTTATTGGTCATAAATCAGTTATCACAATATTATATTAAATTATATGCTATCAGTTGCCACACATATTTTGTTTGTCAGATTATTAAAATGCTACCACGTATTTATTATATCATTACATGAAGGTAAAGATCATATTATATTATTTCATTATTTTATTATGGTAATAAAAATATAATGAAAAGAAAAGATATACAGAATTAGTTAAACAATGACTATACTGTTATTTATTATTATTAGTTTCAGTGTAGTAGATTATGACATAAAATCCCTTCTCATATTTTACTACCGTATTTTTTATATTAACTTAGAATAAACTTTATGAACCAGAAATGATTTTATTGAGCTAGATTATTATTAAATAGAAGATTAAGATTTAATTATTAGTTTAATCTTACTGAGTAGAAGTTATTAAAGTCGTAAGAATACTATGAGTTTGTTATTTAAAATAGTAATAAAGGAAAATAGTGTTCTTATGCCATTGAGGTAGTATCCTGTAGGATATTGACTCAATGTAATCTATCTTGTCACCTGTATTTTCACTTCAAGTCTCATGAAAATATTGAATATTTATTTAATTAATTTTTATAAACTGAACCTTATTCGTATTTTAAATTTGAGCTAGTAAAATATTTTAATTTTAATACTGAATATTTTAGTTATTAATTATTAAGTGAGATAGAACCCGTTTTATTTTATACCATATACTATTTGGAAGTGAAGATGCATGAGAGCAAGGTCAGAATGAGTTGTGATATTTATATAGTTTTATAATTGAAATTAAGCTGTCTCATGGCTGTATTTATTTATTTCACGTAAAAAAAAATGTTTTTTTTTAAACTATACATCTTACATTTATATATCTATTACACATATTTCAAATATTGGCTTATTTCAAACTCTAATTGGTTTATTTCAAACCTTAGTTAATGCTCCATTTAGCCCTAGATCCATTTTATCAAAGATTTCTATTAATCTTCCAGATTGATATATAAAAAAATCTTTGAATAAGAAAACTGCCAACTTGATTCTATTTTGGAACCAATTTTGCAATAACTGTATATTCAAAACAAGAACAAAAAAATTCTAATAGCACTGGATTATCTCCCATCTCAGATATATGCCAATATATATCAACAAAATATAAACACTCTACAAGATATGAGACTTAAGTAATCAAGATCCCACAAATGGACATCCACTTAACCCAATTGTATATCAAGCATTTAACCCATAAATGACGAGGTCCCAGTTGGGCATCCACTTAACCCCTATCTACAATAATTATCATCAAATCCAACATACTTGGTTGTTATTCCACTCCACTATCATTAACTAATCATGCTGCCACATTGTGTGTCATTCATAATAAAATGTATAATATATAATCTCCAATAAAGAACAAAATACACATTTGAACAAAGATGAATCGATCACCAAACATTGTGCAACCATTTAACCCATAAATATATTGAGCACTTAACCCATGTATATCAGGCCATCCACATTGCATGCCACCACTTAACTGTAAATATATCAGGCTGTGAGACTTAATTAAACAGGGTGCCACGATTGGGCAGCCACTTTTCTAACCCAATCCTATATCAAGCCCCAGTTAGGCAGTCTCTTAAACCCTGGCAGTTGTGCCTCTATATATATATCAAGCCATCCACATTGTGGGCCACTTTAACCCTCACCTATAACCTCCATCTTCTTCACTTATTTACTTTATTATATTTATAATTGCCCAGGTGCCAATTCTATGTAAAATAGAATAAAATTTATAATTATAAATTATATTTAAACTTATTTAAAAGGTTTTATATTGTAATTATTCTATGGCTTAGCTCAGTTGAGATTATAGGATATGGTCTTTATATATGAGGCCAACAAGGATGATAAAAAACGTCTATAAACAATAATACTATAAGGTTAATTTAAATATGTTCAGAAGATCTATTCAATACTAAAACTGTTGCAAAATTGACAATTATTACATTTATTACAGTATAGACAATGATGAGGATTGAGTATCTTTTTATTCAAATCACCACCTATTTTAAGCAAAGTAAAATATATTATTAGCATTGTAATACTGAGATTGATTACCACCAGACAAATTAAATAAAACTTCACTTATATTGACAAACTTATATCTTCTATAACTATGTCATGTTAACCAGATGTGGGTGTGTGGAAATGGAGAATCGAACATATATATAATCAAGCAATTCATATGGGCTATTTATTCAATATAACATTTATTAAAATAAAATCAAAAATAAACAATAACTAAAAAAATATATTATTTATACACCTTGATAACCAATTACAACTCTTCTATGGTAAAATCAAAATTGACTACTATTTAATATGTCAATCATATATCTTTGAATATGTGTGTTTGATTATATTGAAATGTAATGTATTCCTGAAATATATTTTATTACATTAATTATAAAACTTGGATGATGCCATAAATCAATTATCTTTTATACATATGATAAAAATTTATACAACACATATCTGTTATAATCAATGTATACAATCTAACACTAACTATACAAAACTAAAGACAAGCATGGAAAAACACTAACCAAACACTTATCCTTATACTTATATACATGAGGGTTAAATAATATCTCCAAACCCAATCTAAATAATTTACTCCTCTCTGACCATAAACCTTCAACTTATAACTGACATGGTTTTAATTCTTTATTTTTTAAAATAAAGTTCATTAGCAAAATTAAGCATAATAAATACAATTAAAAAATAATAATAATAATAATAATAATAATAATAATAATAATAATAATAATAATAATAATAATAATAATTTATAGCATCACGCACACACTTGAATATATATAATCACCTATAGTATAATTTCCTGATCATACAAAATATATTATCATATTATAACATATAAGAAGTTACATTGTTATGTTGTTGTTGTTGTTTTTTTAAAGAACACAAAACAAAAAAAAATTGTTTATACATTTATTGTAATCAGAAAAAAAAAATTATTTGTCAATATCCCATTATTACATATTAAGTTTTTTTTAAAATTTGAAAGTTGAAAGAAACATACATATTAATTTCAAAGATAACAGTAAATTATAACATAAAAAAAATGTCTATCCGATTGTTAAGCATAATTTGTTAAGAATGATAAGAGTTTTTTTTTATCCTAGAATTCCGTGACGGGCGTTAAAAAATGACATTTGCATGCATTGAAATTATTTCACTATATATATGCAAATAGCAAAGTTATACATTAGAAAATTATCTTCTTGATATAAAATTAAGTAGATAAATTTTTCATTTTTAATTTTAATTTGCAGAAGATTGATAGGAAATGATTAGAATTGAATATTAAGTGTTTGATTCTAGCGTTTAACTAGAAAAATTTATCCAGCTTTACTTTAAATAATTTTGTCATTTTAATACTATTTACTTTTGGCAATACATTAAAATAAATTATAATTACTTATCTTATGTGACATCCAGGTATTTTTAAAGGTAGTGAACTTGAACCATCGTTTGACAGAAATTTGGAGCTGATTTCCCTCTGGGTCTATCTCTTCATGGTTTTATTACTCCAGTAGTATAATAGAAATTTTCCATAAATATATCATTAGAATCCTTGCGATGTTTTTTTATATTTGTTGTAATAATTTTAGAGAGTTTTTTGATTCTTTTAATTTTTTTTTTTTTTTACATTTTCTCCCTTGGAAATTTTTTACTTTCTTCAAGTTTTTAAACTCTTTGTCTTTCGTCTTTCACACCCTCTTTGTTTCTATGACAATCAACTTTGGAAGCTTGCCAGAAATATTATTTATAAAAATTTTAACAATACAATATTTGAATATAATAAACATAGTAATAAAAAAATATTAAATTTTAATTATCAATTTTAGAAATGTTATTTACTAATACAAATACTCTTTATCATTTTTAAAACATAAGATTCTAAGACAATATATAATCAGTAACTTATAAATAAAATATAGAAAAGAAAATTCTAATTAATAATACATTTATGTATCTGCCTATTATGACATGTAAATCCTCTACTATACACAAACATCTACTACTAATCATATAGTCTAAAGCTCCACCAAACAATATACCCATTTAAGATTTGAATTTTGTTAAAATCCTAATTTTAACTACCAAATTACATCACAATTTAAGTTTAATTTTCCTAAAAACTCAATTTTAAATATTGAATTATATCACAATTCATTTTTCTTAACTTATTACCTTCAGCCATTGTTAGCACAAATGTGACCTTCCCACATTTCTTTCTGGTGCCAACTTGGAAGGTTACAATATATATATATATATATATATATATATATATAAATAAATTCGAACATTATATCCATTTTTGTATTCAAAACTCTTTTTAAGCAGATATAAAGCTTTTGTCTTTGAATGCAGAAGACAATATAACAATTAATAACACTTTGTAGATCGCATGACGTTTTTTTAAATAAATCATCCTTGTTATTTTCTATTGTTGAGCAGACATAATATATATAATTGAGATTAAAACGATAATTTGTGAACATTTTAAATTTTGTTTCTCAACTGGTCGCTCTGTGATTAGATTTAAAT
Source organism: Epiperipatus broadwayi (assembly GCA_028023455.1). Classification (NCBI taxonomy): domain Eukaryota; kingdom Metazoa; phylum Onychophora; class Udeonychophora; order Euonychophora; family Peripatidae; genus Epiperipatus; species Epiperipatus broadwayi. The sequence goes on along the minus strand of JAQFVV010000480.1, from coordinate 202,756 downwards.
TCAGTCAGTGCTTTATGAAGTTTATGTGCAAATTTTTGGTATAGTTCTCTCAATTTAGTGACACACAACACATATTTTATTCCAGTGTTAATATACCTATCTGTTTTTCATAATGGTTTAATGGTTTTTATTATTTCTTTAAAAATAAACATATGTTTATGCAAATATATATGTTGAAAAGGAAAAATGTTAATATGATAATTTGCCTGGCAATTTATTGGTTAAGCAAATATGTTTATGTGGCTCCAATTGGAAGACTGTCCTAAATAATTGGATGGGGTGTCAGGTTGTAACTCATGATTACAATATATATATATGAAAAACAAAAAACAAGTTAAAAACTTTTAACACTTGTATTTATGTCAACAGATAGCATTCTATTAAAAACACCATCAAGCATATGTTTACAAAAACGTTAGAGCAAGCATTCACTATTACTAACTTATTCCATTTTTAGATCATGATTTCAAGCTATTTGCTATCATCAGTGAAAGACAGGAATTTTAGAAACTAGATCTAAACCCAAACAGTGGGCATTTATGAAACAGTTTCTATTCAGCTTGCAAGCGTGAATTTTTAGATACATAATGTCTTCAAACCCAGCATAGCAAGCGAGATAGCTTTATGGGTCTGAACTCAGTTCAGTATCACCACAGAGTAGAAGCTTCTGCAATATATATCATTGCTAGAAAGACCTCAAAGGTACCATTATGAAAAACAAAAAACAAGTTAAAAACTTGCTAACACTTGTATTTATGTCAACTGATGGCATTCTACCAAAAACACCATCAAGCATATGTTTACATAAACATCAGATCAAGCATTCACTATCTCTAACTTTAATTCCACTTTCAGATCATGATTTCAAGCTATTTACTATCATCAGTGAAAAAGAGGAATTTTAAAAATTAGATCTAAACACAAACTCTGAGCATTTATGAAACAGTTTCTATTCAGCTTGCAAGCATGAATCTTTTAGACATGTAAAGTCTTCAAACTCAGCATAGCAAGCCAGATAGCTATATGGGTCTGATATCAGTTCAGCATCACCACATAGTAGAAGCCTCTGCAATATATATAATTGCTAGAAATACCTCAAAGGTACATTTATGAAAAACAAAAAACAAGTTAAAAACTTGCTAATGCTTGTATTTATGTCAACAGATGGTGTTCTACCAAAAACACCATCAAGTGTATGTTTACATAAATGTCAGAGCAAGCATTCACTATCTCTAACTTTAATTCCACTTTCAGATTATGATTTCAAGCTATTTGCTATCATCAGTGATAGACAGGAATTTTAAAAACTATATATATATATATATCACCAACTTGCACATGAGAGTGTAATATATATATATATATATATATATATATTACACACTAATGTGCAAGTTGGTAATATATATATATATATATATATATATATATATATATACACTCATGTGCAAGTTGGTGATATATATATATATATGTATACACACTCATGTGCAAGTTGTTATAATTGCTTGATTTTTAGGATTAGGTTTTGGATTATATATATCTGATTGTTTCAATATGCAATAAATACTAAAAACATAAGAGAATATATAGGTCAAAGGCAAATATTTTAATTTTATTTGATTACTATTATTACTTTAATTAAAAAAAAGTGGGAATAATTGTAACTTCTACTAAGTTCATTCCCCCCCCCCCATTTCTTTTTACGGTGAATTAATTATATTTTGCTATGTGTATAAATTGAAACTTTCTTTGCTTTCACACTTAACCCTTCCACAGTGAAAAGTAAGAATCAGATTTCAGATTTTTTGATGTTTCACTTTGTCTCACACATCAACATGAAATACAGGATTAAATGATTATTACTTATCAGTAAATAATAAATTTCACTTCATTTGATAGTGTACTGGCCAAAACAGTATGCTCACATAACAAGATTCAAATCCTAAGCAAAAGTACCTTGAATCTGATGATCCTCGAGATACACAGGTCTGGAGCAATACTGAATTCTAACCTATTTGCCTATTCTTCGAATCTCTAACCCAATGAACAGCAATCATGATGATACAGTACAATTATTTTAATTCATGGGTTCAAAAGCAAAGTGGAAGAGCATATGATCAGACAGATGATGATGATCGAAATCAGAGTATTCCATGAATTACTTATATTAAAGTTATATTCATTAATGCTAAGTTATTAGCTAAAGAAAATAGTTCTAAATATTAACTAGAAAATAATAATTAAAAAAAAACAAGATTTATATAATATATATATATATATATTTAATAAATAAAGAAAATGCATATATATGTTATAAAATGGTTTCACACTTGGAGTGTATTATACATTTGCAAAACTTGGGATTTGTTTTTATAAAATCCTCTTTGCATTAATTATTACATGAATATAATTTTATAGAGTGTGCAATAACTTGTGCGGGTATTAATATGCCACTGTACAAATGTTCACAAATAAAATGCTGTGGATGTATCAAACAAATACAAAAGATAGGGACAGATTCGGATTACAGAAAGATACCTGACAGTTTAGCATTAATCGTTTTGACAAACAAATATAAATATATGGTCTGAATCATTTATTTACAATCTTAAAATCATTATGTATGTTTGATAGGCATTATTTGGACATAGCATCTTTAGAATAAGTATACAAGAAACATATAATGCATTACATTTATGAGAATAAATTATACAATCACTAATACAAATTAGATTTACATCTATGGGAATCAGTAATGGTTTTTACAAGAAAGCAGCTTTAAAATCAACATACTGAATGTATTTTATGAAATGAATCATCATCTTTAACACATCATTGCGACTTACTAGGGTTAGGCAGATGGTGATCAACTTAATGAGCAGAGTGACAGTACTAGCATACAATAAAGAAATATGGCATTCATGGCAGTTGTGGATATTTTATCATTTAAAAAGACAATACTCAATATGAACTTAGATGTGGTACATATGTGCATTCTGGTAAATGTATTGATAGAGAGGCTGGGTTGGAGGCTGCAGCACAACCACCTCATGTGCCACAAAAAGTAGTATCCCTGATTACAAATGATTTTGTAAAGTAGGATGAAAGCTTCAGGCTGCCAACATCACCAATGACAAAAACATAAAGAAATGGAAAAGACAAAATATCAGAATAAAATAAAATGTATGCCAGCAACGTTTATATAATTTTATAATATAAATTTTCATATAATATTATTTTAAAGTCTGAAAATGGTCTAACCTCTTGCACAATAACCTGTTTTCAATTCTGAGTCATTTAACAAATCATAATAAATAATAACTTTTATTTACAATATTAAACTAGCAAAATTTATATTTAATTTTCATTCCCATATACATATTAATTGCTAGGATAAGCCCTTAGGCAGCAGCAAGAAAAGGTGGAATAATTATATTAAGGTTCACTATCTTTTAAAAATGAAAATTTAAAGACAAATTCAAAGCAGTAAATTTAGCAGAATTCATCAACAATAAAAGTTTTTAATTGACTTCAAGAATAACGAATTTAAAATGAAACCAAACTTGCGAGTAATTTCTATTTAATATAAACAAAAGTGAATTGATAGGTTTTAAATAAAGCTCTGGCTTTTTCCAAGTTAAACAATTATTTTTCCCGTTTAGGTGGAAAAATTATATTAAGGTTCACTATCTTTTAAAAATGAAAATTTAAAGACAAATTCAAAGCAGTAAATTTAGCAGAATTCATCAACAATAAAAGTTTTTCATTGACTTCAAGAATAATGAATTTAAAATGAAACCAAACTTGAGAGTAATTTCTATTTAATATAAACAAAAGTGAATTGATAGGTTTTAAATAAAGCTCTAGCTTTTTCCAAGTTAAACAATTATTTTCCCCCTTTTCCAAACTCGCAAATTTGGCAAATTTGGCATATTAACAAAAATAAATTATATCTATACATTAAAAAAATACATAAAATCTTAACAGAGCTGCAAACAGTTATATAGATAAGTTAATTCAGCATGAAAGTTAAGTTAAAGTACATTATATTAGTAAAACATTACAGAGAGAGAGTTTAAAAGCAAAATTAGCAGAAGCTTGTAAATTAATATATAAATTAAAATACGAAGGTTGAACTAAATATTACAAATAACAAAAGTATTGACTTATGAAGGCAGATCTACATAAGGTGAGAATACCTAAGGATAGCAGCATAATTGCAGGCAATCAGGTTGGCAACTATACAGTCATCTTCTATGGCCAGTCAGATGGAACATGGCACTTGATGGCATCATGGATAAGCAGTTCTCCAAGAGAAAGGTACTTATTTTTTACTCACAGTTCATAGCACTGAACTTCTGTTGACTCCTTAAAATTTTTAAGGTCTTGATCTTTTGATACACCTTCCCACCAAAACTCTACTGACTAAAAAAAAATCTTTTTTCAATATCTTTTGATACACCTTCCCACCAAGAATGCAATCTCAGTTTCCCACAGCTATCTCTCTAATCTCTTAAAAAACATTTAATTAGTAAAATACTTTTAAAACAGATAAGACTCGAAATACCATTTGATATATTTTTAAAGATTTGAAAACAAACTAACAAAAGAATTTTAATTAAGATTTCTAATTTTAATTAATGAAAACAGTCTGACTAGAAATAAAGATAATTTCAGTATTTCGGGCCTTCCCCATTTTGCTTTGTTGTTACATTCCAATAGCTTAATTAAATACAAATATATGAAAAGATATTTACAGTTTATGTAACAAAATGTCTAATTTTCAGCAATAAATATTAATAGAATTATTGCTTCATTCATATATATATATATATATATATATATATATATATATATATATATATGCATCATGCAAACTACTGTTTCACTTTACTAAATATAATTAATTTTCTTTATTTCTATACTTATTATGCACACAGTGTTTGGGTAAATGGTATATATTTAAAGTGAGGTCTGAATTGCAGGCCCCATAGGAAGTTAGTATAGATGGTGAAGCATGATGCTCGATGATGATTAGACATCAACTGCTTCATTCTTCCCCACTTAAAGTGATCAAAAAAAGTCAATAAAAAATTACCTTCATTGGAGTCTAATATAATGTTGGTGAGAAAAACAACCTTGATAAACGAGCCTGAAACTTTGCTTCTTGTTGACAAAAAAAAACAAGCTTTTTTTTTTAATGAAGTTTCTAGTATGGAGAAGAATCTTTCATTCCTTTTTATATTTTTATTGCATCTTCTTGTTGTTGTTTTTTCATTAACTGAAATACTTGGTATGATGATAGGTTGGTGTGTATGGTTTCAATTGTCATGCATTATAGATGCCATTAAACCCATTTTCTCCTTCCAATAGAAAAGCATTTTCATGACATCTCCTCTGAACAAGGTATGGTCTACTGTACAAGGGAAATTTTTTAAAATATATTTTTACTACACTGCTAGTCTTGGGGGATCTTAACCATACTCGATTCCCTTCCTGAAATTGGTGACATTGCATCTGTCCCCTCTTTATGTGATTTTTGGCTGCCTAGGCCAACCATCTTCTAGCAGCTTTTTGGTCATAAATAGGGTCAAGAACTATTTCATCTAGTGGCCCAGGTGTGGAAATAAGTTGCAACATGGCTTCCCATAATAAAGGCATTCAGGCATAAATCCGGTAGACTCATTTATCATCTGGTTTATACAGTTAACTATTTCTGGGGTTTTATTTACTCAATCCTGGTGGTTGGTTGATATTAGGTGTGAAAAAGATGATGGAGTTCTCTCATGACTCTTTCACATGGGTTATATTGGGGATTCCTAATTGATATCAACTGATGAGTGACTCATTGCTTCAAAAACTAGCTTTTTCAATCTTTACAGGTGAAGGCTGAACCATAATCTAATAGAATAGAATTAGGTTTTCCCACCTCAGGGAATTGTTTATCTTGGAGTGTCCAAATTGTATTCCTTGATTCTGCAGCCTGAACAGGATACGCTTGTACATATTTGGAAAAAAACATTGTAGGTCACGAGTAAATATTGGAAAGTTCTAAATTTGGGCAATGGGCCATAGTGGTCAATTGCAATTAACTCATTGGGCCTTGATGCAGTTATGGGTTTCATAGTTCCAGCATAAGACTTGTTCAGAAACTTAGTCTGGGCACAAGTTGCGCATTCCCATAACACAGTGGGGATCTGTGTGTACATACATGCCCAGTAAAATTGGTGTCTCAAGGCTTCCTCAGTTTTCTGTGGCCCATAATGTCCCAAGGTATGTGGACATGTTCGATCAGTTGCATCCTAATCTTATTTGTCATCATGATTTTCCATGGACTCTCTATGTCTTTTGTTTTACATTGCAGGATCTTATCTTTTAAATGGAATTGGGAATATTGCTGCACATTTCTTTTGCTTGTACACATTAGGTGATTGGTTCCCAGGTTGGAGATAATGTTAGCATATTGGTCATCTTGCCAATATCATAGAAGTGTCAAATCGGTGTCCATAGAGGTCTTCATGGTCATGGCCATTATTCTAAGGGGCTGGTAATTCAGCTGGGGATTTTGGATACTGGCAGGTACAGGATGGTGGCTTAGGATATCTGCCACAATGTTCTCACTTCCTTGTCAGTTAGCCACTTTGTGTTGTAACTGTTGGAGGGCCAGCCTCCACCAGATCAATTGATCATTTGTAAGGACACTCTTATTCAAGAATTCCAAACATTTGTGATCAGTTACTATGACCACGTCAGACCCCAGGAGAAATTGCCAAAATTTCTGGCAGGCCCAAATGATTGCTAGGGATTCTTGTTCTGTGGTGGTATAGTGTACTTTGGCACCCTTTAAGGAGAGGCTACAAAAATAGAGCACCTGATGCTTTCCTTCTTCATTAATTTGAAATAACACAGCCCCCAAACCCTGCTTGCTACTATCAGTCTGGATGTAAAAGGTCCTTGTATTATCAGGGTGACACAACATTACAGCTTGAAGGAAATTTTTTTTATGTTCTCAAAATCCTTGTCATGGGCTTTGGTCCATTCCCATTTACGATTAGTAACTCTATCTGCTTTCCTGTCTCATGAGCAAAATTTGGGTAAAACTGGTGGTAGAAGTTACAAAGCCCCAGGAAAGATCAGACTTGTTTCCAAGTTTTTGGTTTGCGGAAGTGCTCGATGGCTTCTACTTTTTTTGGGGTGGACTTTGACCCTGTACTCAGTTACAACATGCCCAAGGAATGTCATTTCTTTTACCGCAAAGTGACTTTTTTCCAAGTTAATAGTTATGTTTTCTTGGGCCATTCACGGAAAAATTGTTCAAGGCATTTCAAATGTTCAGTAATGTTTTTCGAGGCAATTACTATATCATCCACATAGCAAACCATATTTTTCTGTAGCTCTTGGATAGGACTTATTTTAAACATCACATCAGTCCTGCCCCACTATTAATGAGTCCAAAGGGGACTCGCTTAAACACATGGGTATGTCTTCCATACCGAAATGCAGAATACTTTCGGTCACGAGGTTCTAGGACCATCTGTTAATAACTGGCAGTATGATCTAAGGTAGAAAAGATCATCTGCCCTGCCAAGTGGACAAATACTTTCTGGATCAGTGGTGAAATGTTTCTCTCAGGGATGGTCAAGCTATTTAATTTCCATGCATCCAAACATAGCCGCAAATCTCCATTTTTTTTCATTTCAACCAGTGGATTGTTATAAAGAGATGGGCTCCGCTCAATAATATTCCACCCGATCATCTGGTGAATCTGCTTTTCCACCTTATCCTAGTATTGAAATGGGATGGGGTATATTTTGGATTGGGTGTATGATTCCTCCTTCACTCAAATTCTATGAGTATACCTTTTTATTTTTTCAGGAGTCTGGGCGAGCACCTGAGCATAATTTTCTAATATGCTTTGGATACTTCTTTTATCTTCAGACTCTGTAATAGCTGAGTCATGGACCTTTTCTGCAATCAATGCTGAATCAACAGGCTGGATCAAGCAGCTTTGCTTCTCAGGTGCAGCTTGGTGGGTTACTTTGAAATGTGTTGGTTCATTGTTGAACAGGCATTTTCTTCCTAAATAATTGATAATTTCATGATTTTGGGTTAAAAAGTTGGAACCCAACACCACATCATAGATTAGTCCAGATACAATCAAGAAAGTATGGCCCATGATTCTCTCATTAATCTTCACCTCTAGCCAGATTTGACTCTTCTTGCTCATGATTCTTTTCCCATTAGCCAAGGACAATTGGATGGCAATTTCATGATCTCCCATTCTCTCTCTATACTTTTAATCCATGCCTTTCATATGATCAATGCTTGGCTTTCTGAATCCACTAGCACTAATACCTGGGTGGATTTTAGGATTCTATCATCACTTCAATAATAGGACACAAGCTTGTGGTTGTAGCATTCTCCACACTTTCTTTTTCCCATATTATGTTAGTCATCTGGCTACTATCTGGTTTAAACTGATTGTGATGTCTCTTTAAATATTCTGGGCACTCCTGTATGCACCCTTCCCTTGTTCTGGGTTCAATGTTGGGGTTCCATCTTTTTCTGGATTCCTGAATCCATAGTCTATTGAAACCAAAAACTCAGTCATTTCATCTATCTTGTTGATCCGGCTTATGTTCATCATTTCCTGCACATTCATTGGCATTTTCTGTCATATGGTATGGATAATATGTGATTCTGACCATGTGATATCTGGTAGAGATCTGAGTCTTGTGGCTTGCTTTAAAAAGAATTGTGCATACATTTCTTGATGATTAGTTGGGAATTTTTCATTGGTTATAGTGTGCAAAATATACTGCTGTCTTTCTTTATTCTAAAAAATTTTGCATAGTGCCAGGCAGTATTCTTCAAGATCTGTTGGTTTGTGTGTCAATGATCACCACCAGTCTTTAGCGGTTGCCTCGATGTGCTGGCTAGCTATGGCCATTTGTTCCCTATTGAAAACATCACCTTCAGACATTCCATATGTTCCTGTGGATTCTCCTGTGGTTCACTATGAAAAATCTGGATATGCATAAATTGTGCAGTGATGGTGAATTCCTGATGTCTCATTTTATTTACTAGAATTCTCTTCTACTTTTTTTAAAAAATTATTTAAGCATGAAATTTTGGTTGCTATACTTTCTGACTTCCTTTTTATATTATTTCTTCATTAATTATACACCTCTCTCCCTCCCCTCTTCAATTGTCTCCATTCTGCCATTTTTTTGGTTGCTGATGACTGTTGCTTATAACAGGAAAAAAAATTTGATCATAACATGTATGTGTATGATCTATTGAAATTCAACTGCCTTGCTGCTTGACTTTTGGTTGTTTTTCTGTACCTATAATAGACTCTTACAAAAAAAATGATTAGTTATTTCTTTCTACAATATGATATGCGTTTGCTCATTACAATTGTACATAGCAAAATAGTGAAAAATAATTTAACTCTATCTCAACCCCTAACATCCTGGTTTGGACTCATTTTGATACCTTTTTTATATTACCTGTTGGCACATTTATATAATGGCACCAGCCAACAGTATATTAAAAACAATTCCAAACACATTTGGGCTACTCAACTAGTAAATATAAATAAGTATTTGTTACATATTATTGACTCTATTACATATATAATGTACAGAAAATAACTAAACTTTGACATATACCTTGTTATAATATCAAGGTTTCTAACGTATGGGTGAAATACATGGGTTTTATTTGCAAAACGTTTTTATTTTTGCATATATAACATAAGAAACACATTTTATATGGTTATAAAACCAGATACAAAAAAAATCACTTATGGTTGTAAAACATGGGTATCAAAATTCTATTCATTTTTACAAACAATATTTTTTTTCATTTGTAGCTCTAAACATGAAAAAACAATATTTTTCTATACTTGCACAACCAGATACAAAAAACAATTTACATTTATGGTTTCAATGCATGGACATTGGTTTTTATCTAAAATTTTCACATTTTATGTATATAAAATCAGAAAACAAACTTGGGTAGAAAGGAAATATATATATATATATATATCATCAATGATCTCTTCAGAGTGTGGAATTATTAATGAAGCCCCATGATTTGGGCATACAAGCCCAAAAAAAATTACTGTACCGTTTAAAACAGTATGCTCACTTAACAAGATTCAAATCCTAAGCAAAAGTACCTCGAATCCGATCAAGCTCGAGATACACAGGTTTGGAGTAATCCTGAATTCTAACCTATTTGCCTTTTCTTCGAATCTCTGACCCAATGAACAACAATCCTGATGATGCAGTACAATTATTTTAATTCCTGGGCCCAAAAGCAAAGCAGTAGAGCATATGATCAGACAGATGATGATGATCAAGATCAAAGTAGCCCATGAATTACATATATTAAAGTTATATTCATTAATGCTAAGTTATTAGCTAAAGAAAATAGTTCTAAATATTAACTAGAAAATAATATTTCAAAAACAAAACAGGATTTATATGATATATATATATATATATATATATATATCATATAAATCCTGTAAATGTGTTTATATATATATATATATATATATATATATATATATATATAAACACATATATATGTTACAAAATGGTTTGACGCTTGGAGTGTATTATACATTTGCAAAACTTGGGATTTGTTTTTATAAAATCCTCTTTGCATTAATTATTTCATGAATATAATTTTATAGAGTGTGCTATAATTTGTGCGGGGATTAATATGCCACTGTACAAATGTTCACAAATAAAATGCTGTGGATGGGTCAAACAAATATAAAAGATAGCGACAGATTCGGATTACAGAAAGATACCTGATAATTTAACATTAATTGTTTTGACAAATAAATATAAATATACAGTCTCAATCATTTATTTACAATCTTAAAATTATTATATATGTTTGATAGGCATTATTTGGACATAGCATCTTTAGAATAAGTATACAAGAAACAAACAATGCACTACATTTACAAGAATAAATTATACAATCATTAATACAAATTAGATTTACGTCTATGGGAATCGATAACAGTTTTTAAAAGAAAGCAGTTTTAAAATCAACATACTGAATATATATTACAAAATGAATCATCATCTTTAACACACCATTGTGACTTACTAGGGTTAGGCAAATGGTGATCAACTTAAAGAGCAGAGTGATGGTACTAGCATACAATAAAAAAATATGGCATTCATGGCGGTTGTGGATATTTTATCATTTAAAAAGACAATACTCAATTCGAACTTAGGTGTGGTACATCTGCGCATTCTGGCAAATGGTACAGATAGAGAGGCTGGGTATGGAGGCTGCAGCACATCCATCTCACATTCCACAGGGAGTAGGGTCCCTGATTACGAATGATTTTGAAAAGTAGAATGAAAGCTTCAGGCTTCCGACGTCCCCAATGACAAAAACATAAAGAAATGGAAAAGATAAAATATCAGAATAAAGGAAAATGTATGCCAGCAACGTTTATATAAATTTTGTAATATAATTTTCATACAAAATTATTTTAAAGTCTGAAAATGGTCTAACCTTGTGTGCAATAACTTGTTTTCAATTCTGAGTCATTTAACAAATCATAATGAATAATAACTTTTATTTACAATATTAAAGTAACAAAATTTATATTTAATTTCGATTCCCATATATATATTAATTGCTAGGATTAGCCCTCAGGCAGCAGCAAAAAAAGATGGAATAATTATATTAAGGTTCACAATCTTTTAAAAATGAAAATTTAAAGACAAATTCAAAGCAGTAAATTTAGCAGAATTCATCAACAATAAAAGTTTTAAATTGACTTCAAGAATAATGAATTTAAAATGAAACCAAACTTGTGAGCAATTTCTATTTAATATAAACAAAACTGAATTGATAGGTTTTAAATGAAGCCCTGGCTTTTTGCAAGTTAAACAATTATTTTTTGTTTTTTCCAAACTCACGAATTTGGCAATTTTGGCATATTAAAGAAAATAAATTATATCTATACATTAAACAAAATACATAAATCTTAATGGAGCTGCACACAGTTATATAGATAAGTTTATTAAGTGCGAAAGGTAAGTTAAAGTACATTATATTAGTAAAAGATTACGGAGACAGAGTTTAAAAGCAAAATTAGCAGAAGCTTATAAATTAATATATAAATTAAAATACAAAAGTTGAAATATATATTACAAATTACAAAAGTATTGACTGATGAAGGCAGCTCTACATAAGGTGAAAATACCTAAGGATAGCAGCATAATGGCAGGCAATCAGGTTGGCAACTATACAGTCATCTTGTATGGCCAGTTGGATGGAACATGGCACTTGATGGCATTATGGATAGGCAGTTCTCTGAGAGAAAGGTACTTATTTTCTACTCACAGTTCACAGCACTGAACTTCTGTTGACTTCTTAAAAATTTTTAAGATCTTGAAAAACTTCGAAACTAACCTCACTGACAAGTAACTAAACTCCACTGACTAAAAAAATCTTCTTTTTTGAATATCTTTTGATCCACCTTCCTGCCAAGAATGCAATCTCAGTTGACCACAGCTATCTCTCTAATCTCTTAAAAAACATTCAATTAGTAAAATCTTTTTAAAAAAGATAAGACTCGAAATACCATTTGATATATTTTTAAAGATTTGAAAACAAACTAACAAAAGAATTTTAATTAAGATTTCTAATTTTAATTAATGAAAGAGTCTGACTATAGATAAAGATAATTGCAGTATTTCGGGCCTTCCCCATTTTTTTTTGTTGTTACATTCCAATAGCTTAATTAAATACAAATATATGAAAAGATATTTACAGTTTATGAAACAAAATGTCTAATTTTCAGCAATAAATGTTAATAGAATTATTGCTTCATTCATATATATATATATATATATGAAAAACAAAAAAACACACAAGTTAAAAAACTTGCTAACGCTTGTATTTATGATAACAGATGGCGTTCTACCAAAAACACCGTCAAGCGTAGTTTTCTGTTTACATAAACGTCAAAGTGAGCATTCACTATCTTTAACTTTAGTTCCACTTTCAGATCACGATTTCAAGCTATTTGCTATCGTCTTTCACTGACGATAGCAAATAGCTTGAAATCATGATCTGAAAGTGGAATTAAAGTTAGAGATAGTGAATGCTCGCTCTGACGTTTATGTAAACAGAAAACTACGCTTGACAGGGTTTGGCAGAACGCCATCTGTTATCATATATATGTATATATATATATATATATATATGTATATATATCCATCATGCAAACTACTGTTTCACTTTACTAAATATAATTAATTTTACTAATTTCTCTACTCATTATGTATACAGTGTGTGGGTCTATGGCATATATTTACAGTGAGGTCTGAATTGCAGGCCCTTTAGAAGGTTAGTATAGATGGTGAAGCATGAAGCTCGATGATGATTAGACATTGACTGCTTCAATAGATATTTTTGTTTTCTACAGAACTAAAGTTTAAATATTCACATTTTGATTCAATGAATATTTAAAAAATGAGATTGTAATCAAAATAATAAGATTACAAGTCATCATTTCAGAAAGATTATTTTCAGTTTACAAAGTCAAATAAATCTTTGATATTTCTAATTATTTTTAAAAATCTGAACTAATATTTATTCTGTTCTATCATTGCTTTAAAAGTTTAAAATTTTTGAATATTTTTTGCAAATTGTGATATTTTCATATTTGTCAGTATAAGTAGATTGCTTACATAAAAGCTAAGCTTCTAAATAGCTTCAGGCCATATTCACTTTAGCTGCTAATATAACATATTTTTGAAAATAAAGTATTTCCAATCAAAATAGGTTATTTGTAACTTGTATTTCTTGATATCTAATAAATATAGTTTAAATTATTGTAAAAAAAACATTGAAAAACACAATAAATTTGCAAATAAACACATTTTTGGTCATTCAAACTTTTTTGTTTAAACAAAACAATGTCATAAAATACTGAACATTTTATGGCTTTGCCTTGGAACAAAGGCTGAACATGTCAGAGCAGGGTTTATTTTATTTGTAAGGCTTTTTTTTTAAATTTCCCACCATCTATCATAATTTTTTGAATGAAATTTTTATATAATAAAATATACAGAAAAATACACATTTTAACATATAACACTTGCAGGAAAAAATGCTAATATGTTTCTAAGAAGATTAGAAATGATATATTAAGGCAAAAAATAAAATTTACTTAAAAATATTTTGTATGAAGATAAAATAATTACAATTACCTATATGCAATACTGTACTTGATAATACTCAAACAACAATATATGGCTAACTTTATTAATTAACTTATATATTTTCAATAATAATTAAAAAAATGAGTCATTTGTATAAAATTCCTAACACCTGTATTTATTTGCAAGGCATTAAATACATCAATATTTAACAAGATCTTTCATTTTATATATTCCCTAGGATTATTCACTATTCATATATAGAATCCTATGAGAAATTATTATTTGTGTAAAGGTTTATTTGTCTCCCATTTGTTAGTTAATTAATCAATCTCAATGCAGAGTAACTATTTCACTGTTTCTCATTCTTAACATAAATAACTTTTTCAGATTTAATTTAATTGTATTCATATTCATGATGTGACATTATATAAAATAATAATACAATATCTAATGCAGTATTAAAACTATAAATCTATAATAATATAAAAATGTATAGAACAATACTTTAATAATATTAATTAAGAATAATATACTTAGCATCTGAATGATGCAATGTTGGCTCCAAGGATTCTTCACTACTTCAAAACATAAAAAAATCCTATAATAAAATTTGACATTCCTTCCCAACACAAACAAAAACACCTGAATTTCTCTTCCTTACATGCACAGCATCATTTACCACATCATTAAAGTGTTCAAGGCTACACATCAAATTGCATTTCCTACATCACTACCCTTGCATCATTTACTAAATAATTTCAAGGATAGACTGCCAATGGAGCTTCACTTTCCAATAGATTACAAAATTAAATGGCAAGATCTCATCTGCCATTCTGTCTTACTATGAAGAATCTCAGGCCAACTTGCCACCACATATTGCTCAGCTCTTATATTTTTACAATAAAGCTAAAAACCAAACCAACACTCATTCAATATTTTTTTAATACTTATCCACAACTAGCCATGCTTTCAATCTCACTTACCTTAAAGTTATCTGCACTGGGCACAATGATGCCAAATGGAAAGTCAAAAAAATGTAACACATTTCCTTGTAAAAATACTCCATCAACAAACAGAAATACTGCATCCTTCTTTGAAAGAAATGGTCTATTCAATCTGCATAATCGAAAATGCAAATGTTATGTAAATTGACCTGCATGCAATATATATATATATATATATATATATATATATATTGTAACCAAAACATCTCGAGCAAGGCACGTTGCGCGCCAAAAGCTGTAACCAAAATCCCCGGAGCCGTCCACCCTGATGGCTCACAAAGGTGGTAACCAACCTTCCATCACCCCTCCAACTACCCATCATCATGCCGTACTTGTTGCGGCACTATAAATTGTAACCGTAAATTGTGTAATCTCAACTACATAATGTAAGTGCACTAGGAATTACAACCTTGGTCACTGATCAACTCTCATTGCACATTATCAGCTATTAAGAGCTGTATCCAAAAGCATATCATACTATTTATTTTATGCACAAAAGACCACAATCAACATCTGGGGCAATTTACTACAGACAAAATTAATGAATTAACCTAACTTTTTATAATTTATTTGATCGCAGCCAGGGTATACCGCGAAGACCTATCATAGTATTATTATAAAACATATTAAACAAATTATAAGTGCAATTTTATCACTTTTAAACCTCAATTTGCGATTTTTATGGTATGCGACCCTATGGCCGACCATGTACAAGATAGCGTAATTTGTGGAACTACATAAGATTATGAAATTTTAAATCATCTATATGATTTCTAAGACAGATGCTAGTCCAGGTAAAGCTTTGCAATTAATAAACATGAATAATTGGGTTCTTTTATAATTTAATATATCATTGAGACTCTTATTGTATTGACGAATGAAAATTTAAAAATGTTAAGTAAATATATTTAATCATATCATTATTGAATAAATCTGTTCACAAGTTTAATAATTAATTTGTATTTTATACTAGAATCAACTACGCAAAGCCACAATGATGGAAAAGGTAAATGGGATTTTATTGTACCTTACCAATCATATACTACCAAAGACGAAAAGCATCTTAATGTTTTCTCAAAAATATTAATAAATTCTTATATCATGTAGACAATAATATGTAATTCAATGTATGCTCTATAATGTATGCTCTATCCAAAGTTTATGATTTCTGATGTTATGAATGACACATAGCAACGGCACAGTAAGTTTAATTATAAATCAACTTTTATTTACAAACTTTATGAACAATAAATAGTTAATTTCAATATTTTAAATAAAACATAAATAAACAAATAAAATAATTAAATGATGGTTCAATAGACTTTCTTCAATACATTTATAGGTATAGTTTTAAAAAACCTAATCATACCTTATTCAATCTAATGTAATGAACATTGAGACAATTATTAAATTCAGCATTAACTTATGAAATATTGAACGTCATTTCCAGATTCAATAAATCCCTACTGTATACCTATAATAATATAATAAATAATATGATGTTTGTATGTTTTAGCTATAATGTAATCATTAATTAAAATGAAAATGTAAACTTACACTCCGGTAGATAATAATTAACCAACAGTTAATTATCATGAAGTACTTGAATAGAATGTCCTGTTGCCATTTATCAATCTAACCGATAAATTATGCTTACAAATGAAGAAGATGATTTGGCAGATTAACTAAAATACTTTGCCCAACTTATATCTGTGAAGCAAACATATTCCTGTGGATGTATTCATCTACACGTAGGAATTAAATAATACTAAACGTTTTGCGTATTTAACACTATCATAAAGTCATACGTATAATCACACAATTCCGCGGATTAACCACCAGCGCAGGAATGTGTGTAAAATACAAAATGGCAATTAAAATAATCTGCGGATTAACCACCA
The DNA here is from genome assembly GCA_028023455.1 of Epiperipatus broadwayi. NCBI lineage: Eukaryota > Metazoa > Onychophora > Udeonychophora > Euonychophora > Peripatidae > Epiperipatus > Epiperipatus broadwayi. The sequence goes on along the minus strand of JAQFVV010000480.1, from coordinate 185,632 downwards.
GCACAGATTAAAGCCTTTAACATACTAAAACAACATTATAATTTACCTCACATTAAAGTGCAAATCATCCCCCTCAATTCTTCTGATTATTCAGAATACGCTGACACTTTAGCAAATGTGGGTTCTTGCTTAGTAAAATATTACAATAATCAGGACAACTAATGTACTACTTATCTTGCTTAAAATAAACATGTATAATATAATGTAAATAATATTGGCATGGGAATATAAATCTGGAAAGACTCACAAAATATCTCATAAAGATTGGTATATCTCATGAATTCATTAAGTACTGTTTAAGCTTTCTCCGTAAGCGCTATTCTTTTGAATAAATATTTTATTCAACCTTTATTAATTTAAATCTAACAAATATAACTTATGAACTTCATATGCGAGTTCATATAACGATAAAATTAAATAAATGTATTATTCATTAACATATAACATTTAACGGTGTGTGTGTGTGATAAAACTAAATGTAAAGCATTTTATAGTTCAAATACATGAATTTTAGCAGATGTGTATCACAAATTGGATTGTATAGCATTTTGTAACTCCTAATGTGATCCGTGGAATCCATGTACAATGTGTAGAATAATAAGTATATGAGGTAATAGCTATAACTGTAGTTAAATTCCATACATGCAATTATATCCATTTGATTAGTTATTAAAGCAATATTAGATTAACGATTTGCATGGCTCTCCAAACATGAAACAATTTTAAAACAGGATACACAGAATTTAAATGAAAATGTTTTTCATAAAGTTATTAATCCCTACATCTCTCTATCAAAAGTGTTCCAAGTTTATCCTATCCATGCAAGTATTTATTTATCCATTGCGTTAATCCAGGAATAACCAATTACAGCAATTAATTTATTCATTTTAAATAGACGATACAATTATAAAAAAACTTTGATTAATTATTTGAAAAATGTTTATGATCCAAGTGTTAAACAAATTAATTAGCAAATATTAATGGCATTGTAAAGTTAAATATCAATCAATATTATATTTTATCAGAATTAAAAAACGGAAATATTAAATATTTTGATAGCTTTAACGCTTTACTTTATTTTAACTTAAACTTTTTTCTTTTTAAAAAACAAAGTTTCATTTTAATAAAACTTCTGTAATTAAAACACTGATTCAAATTTTCCAAATTGTAGAATAATAAATATTTCAAAACATACCAAATTCTTGTATTTAATTCTTTCAAACTGGGAAGCTCCGACATTTCAAAAATGTAATATTGGAAACGCTACCGGTGATTTGATTCTTGGCCGACCGACTTGAAAAGATCTTTAAATTTAGTGATCCATCTTAATTAGATACCACTAAGTTATTTTATGTTTATAACAAATTTTGTGGTAATTTATTCACTTATTAATGGCTTCAAAATAAGCTCAGCAAATTTACACTATTTGCCTTGACCATTTCTGTTCTTCTTCCCTCCAAAAGACAAACTAACAGACGATATTCTCCTAGAAATTCGCGCTCTTTTCTTTTATTACATTGAGACGCATACGTCATTAGTGTATTTATTTTTAATAATTTATTTTAATTGAACAAATGGTTTTACTTTAATTCAATAGAAATAATAATTTAAGATTACTTTAAATAAATGAAAATAAAATATTATTTTTAATAATATTTTACCAAATTTTTATGTGTTGTCAAATTTTTAAAAAGTTAAACGTTTTGATATCAGTTAGCATATGGAATAAAGCAAATTTAAATTTATTAAAATAATATCAGAAAGTAATCTGTTCAAGTGCGAATCAAGCCAACCAAATCACCAAGAGAAGAAAGAGAAATTTTTATATAAGTTACATCAATTCATATATTTTCTACTAAAATATATGGTTACAATATATATATATATATATATATATATATATATTGTAACCATATATTTTAGTATATATATATATATATATATATAACCAAAACAGCCATTACAATTATGACTACATTTATGATTTTACTAAGTCAAAATCATGCAAACTAACAGCATGCTTAATTAATAATAATAAAGCCTTGCTCTATAAGTTTTTGTGTATATGTGTTTATAACATTTTTTATAGATAAAGCAAGTATATGTATCATTACTTCATATAAAATGGATCACCATCCAGCATGTAAAATCGTTTTTAAAACTCTCAAGTCAACATATGTGCTACAAGAATGTATTAAATTTCTGGAAACATGCAGCATTCAGAAAAAATTTCCCAACTGTTATTAAGTGTGCATTGCAAAATCAATTTACAATTGTTATAAAATTAATATGCAGCTTAAATCTCTGATCATCAAAAATATCCTTAAAGACTGTAAAAATGCCTTAGAAAATAATCTATGCTGATATTGCAAGTTCTACAAAATATTTGGTACCTCCTCTGAAATGGTAGATAAATGTCACATCCTCATCCTACAGCTATAAGTGAAGAATGCTAGGAAAATCAGCATTCTCACTAATAAACAAGGAGCAACATTGATGCTGTCTGTCAATCATAACTTTGTCAACTTAAGGGCATTTTCCCCTCCACAGCAAGTGGCTGATATTCTTAACGTTGGCCCATGATTTATTGGAGATAGTTGAACACACCCAGTTAGAGAAATAGCTGTAAAATTGAAAACTTTCAATGGCAACCATCAGCATGATACTATCATTGGACAAAATGTGTAAATCTCCACCTTCAAACATTGTAAATTTAAAAAGTAGAGAGTGGTCTAAAAAAATTTCCAACACCAAGCAATGTGTTCTTGGTTTCAACATCATGTGCATAAAAGAGAATAAAGGCCAGATTTTTGTGCTTTTGCCTAACCAACCCTTTTTATCAAAATTCAACTTTTGTTTATTTTATAGATAGCTTTGATAGATTGAAATTAAAAGATTGAAGGTTCATAATTAGAAATCTGCAGCAATGGAAAATGTTACCAATTTTCTGTGTTCAGCTTCAATCACACAGGACAGTGATGTATGCACTAGTCTTTTTTGGACAAGGCTGTTGATTGGATTGGTACTCATTGCACTGGTGATGGTTGACTGCAATGGCATAATAAAATGAACCACAGACCAACACCTTTCTATAGGAAAAGCAACAAGTCTATGCCTTCTTCTTCCCATGTTAAATTTAAAAGAGTCATGAATTTCATTGCCACTCTAATCTAACAAAATAGTACATTGATTATCTAAACTAGACACTTTAAATGATTTTATTCATGACCACCTGGTTGTTGACAAAATTACAAGCTGCTGGAAAATTGATTAGCATATCTGTGACATTTAGCACATTTACTTTCTTAATTCTAATTTAATTTGTGTTTCAATTTTAAATCTCACAGTTTTATTTTATTTTGGTTGTCTTATATCTCTTGGAATTGGTCAATAGCGCCAGTCGAGTGAACATTGTTTTTAACTACTCATTTTGAAAAAAAATATTATTGTATATCTATGATTTTAAATTTAGACTTCACATTATACCAGTGCAGGTGCAGTTTGGTAATTAAAATTGTTTACAAATAGGTCACTTGAAAACAAAATTAATAATCGGTAAAAAATAATCTTTCGATATATGTGTATGATAGTAATACCTGGATTATACCTAATATGTATGTGATCTAAGTAAAATAAAATATAAAATTGAATGATAATTTAAGCTAAATCACTTTTGAATTACACGACATTTAAATAACTGAAAATATATCTGTAATATACACATCAATCCTATTACAGATTTAACATTCTCAAATATATGTGTGATCACACACATATAACTGTTTGAAGTTGTTTATATACGTACTCGAAGAGGGTTTAAATCTGGTACAGATATATGTGTGAGGGAAAAATAGGTGAAAGAGACAATCAACCAAAACTGACTGTTTCAATATATATATATATATATATATATATATATATATATATATATATATATATATATATATATATATATATATATATGCAAGGAAATTAAGTCATATACACGTGCTTGTGTTATAAATGTTATATAATGAGCTTTCCAATAGCTCTCAACAAACTTTTCATAATATCCCTATCCTCAGACTGATTTCTAGCTCTGGATGTCATCAGTGAGACACTAGGATATTCCAGCATTAGATTTAAAATGCCAGATCAATCCCAGCACTTTATCTAATGTTTAACTATTAAGTAGAAAATCTGCAATGTTCAGACATCCATATATCTTCACATCCAGCAATCTAACTTTAACTGCCATATGGGACTGAATGTAGCTCAGATACACCATATAATAATAACTTTAGCAATATAAAATCACTAAAGTCTTAAGAGCAAAAGAATAATTGCAAGGAAATCGAGTCGTATCACATGACCTAATTTTATAAGCTTTTATCACCAGTGTTATATAATTAGGTTGCCAATAGCTCTTAACAAACTTTTTTTTCTCAGTGATAAAAGTTTATTCATAAAAAACAGATACAAATACAGTTAGAAAAAGGTTTACAAGGGAGTGATTATATGGTAAATTGATTTTCAGGAGCAACATGGTAAGATGAGAAGGATACATGTAAAAAGGGAATGGGAAGTGGAAAAAAAAGGGTGTGTAGTCCCGGCCAGTCCAAGATACATGTCTTCATTGAGCAATCACCACATGGGTCACAAACATTTAAATGATTGAATCCTATGACAGAGGAGAGAGGAGAGTTGGAGGATTGCCCAAGTGTCTGTCAGAAGTGGAGGTAAAGCTAGTTTGGTATCTCTGGTTTTGAGAGAGTGAATTATGTCCAATAGCTTTTGATTCATTGAGTGTACTCTCTGGTCAAAAATAATGACACATCAGAGCAACCAGAGTGCATGCATAAAAAAAACTGATAATCTAATATTTGCAATGACCTTTGTTTCTATGGATTTTTGGAGGTTGAAGATAGTGTTCCTGTGTGAGGAAAGGCAGGAGTTGATGACATGTCTCACTCCAAGCAGAAAGAGACATTTAAGTTGGAAGTGCTGGAGGGTTTTATTGTCAGTTTTACAGAACTGGCATAGGGGAGAGATCTTGGTGCAACCCCTATGGTTGACCAAAAATTGATTTGTGGGGAGTAAAGGTTGATTTTGAAGAGAAAAACAAGGAATTTTGCCTCAAGGGACCACCTTTTGAATTTGTGGATTAATTGATCATTGGTAAGTTTATGGAATGTAGGGGAGACAATGGAGAAGTCTGTGCTCTGATTGAAAACTTCCCATTACTTTAGTTTGCTGCTGATGGATGGTATAAGAAAGTCAGCCTTTTGAAGGATGTTGGCAATGAGTGAGGTCCATGACCTGGGCCTGCCACTGGGAGGAGGAGTGTCAGTGGGTGTGATAATGATATGCACAAGGTTGGCAGGAAAGTGACTTAGGAGTGTGAAGATAATGTTGTGAGATCTCTGGATCATAAGATTGTGGATGGAGTAAGCTTTTCAGAATATCCCTATCTTCAGACTGGTTTCTAGCTCTAGCCAACATCAGTCCCATATGGCTATTTAAATTAAATAGCTGGATTTGAAGACATATGTATGTCTTAATATATTAGATTTTTTACTTATTAGTTAAAGATTAGATAAAGTTCTGGGATTCATCTGGTACTTTAAACCAATGCTGAAATATCCTAGCAACTCACTGATGATGGTCAGAGCTAAAAACCAGTCTGAGGACATTCTGAAATGCTTGTTAAGAGCTATTGGCAAGCTCATTATATAACATTTGTAATAGAAGCTTATTAAATTAGGTCATAAACAAAGCAAAACTCTCCATACAGTATTGCCACCCTGTGCTAAGCAGAGTAATCAATGAATGCCAGAAGGCTTGTGCATAAAATCCCTATCTAATGCCTACACATCCAATATCCTCAAACTAGTTTCTGGCTTGTGGCCATCATCAGTGAGGAGCTTTAAATCTGAGTGCACTGCACCTAGATCTTAGGATCTAATGCAACCCTCCAGCACCCACCTTTTATCTCTACTTAACTACAAAACTATGAGAATGAAATTGAAAACACAAAAATATTTTCAATCTAAGCTCAATAGCTTATATAGTCATATGGGTCTGAACTCAGCTCAGCACCAACACATTTTGGTGTCTTTGGCTCTTTAACAATCATAGCCACCACTATCCTATTAGGCAGGATTGGTGTTAAACCATTAAGCATCACATGATCACTATCTCTTAATACTAGCACATATTTGTTTATAAACAAAGCAAAACTCTCCATACAGTATTGCCACCCTGTGCCAACCAGAGTAATCAATGAATGCCAGAAGGCTTGTGCATAAAATTCCTATCTAATGCTATGGTTGTTAAAGAGCCAAAGACACCAAAATGTATAGGTGCTGAACTGAGTTCAGACCCATATGACTATATAAGCTATTGAACTTAGATTGAAAATATTTGTGTGTTTCAATTTCATTCTCATAGTATTGTATTTAAGTAGAGATAAAAGGTGGGTGCTGGAGGGTTGCATTAGATCCAAAGATCTAGGTGCAGTGCTCTCAGATCCAAAGCTCCTCACTGACGATAGCCACAAGCCAACAACTAGTCTGAGGATATTGGATGAGTAGGCATTAGATAAAGATTTTATGCATAAGCCTTCTGGCATTCATTGATTACTCTGGTTGGCACAGGGTGGCCATACTGTATGGAGAGTTTTGCTTTGTTTATAAACAAATATGTGCTAGTTTTAAGAGATAGTGATCATGTGATGCTTAATGGTTTAACACCAATCCTGCCTATTAGGATAGTGGTGGCTATGGTTGTTAAAGAGCCAAAGACACCAAAATGTATGGATGCTGAGCTGAGTTCAGACCCATATGACTATATAAGCTATTGAGCTTAGATTGAAAATAATTTTGTTTTCAATTTCATTCTCATAATTTTGTAGTTAAGTAGAGATAAAAGATGGGTGCTGGAGGGTTGCATTAGATCCTAAGATCTAGGTGCAGTGCTCTCAGATCCAAAGCTCCTCACTGACGATGGCCACAAGCCAGAAACTAGTCTGAAGATATTGGATGAGTAGGCATTAGATAGTGATTTTATGCACAGGCCTGCTGGCATTCATTGATTACTCTGGTTGGCACAGGGTGGCAATACTGTATGGAGAGTTTTGCTTTGTTTATAAACAAATATGTGCTAGTACTAAGAAATAGTGATCATGTGATGCTTAATGGTTTAACACCAATCCTGTCTAATAGGATAGTGGTGGCTCTGGTTGTTAAAAAGCCAAAGACACCAAAATATATGGGTGCTGAACTGAGTTCAGACCCTTATGCCTATATAAGCTATTGAGCTTAGATTGAAAATATTTTTGTGTTTTCAATTTTATTCTCATAGTTTTGTAGTTAAGTAGAGATAAAAGGTGGGTTCTGGAGGGTTGCATTAGATCCTAAGATCTAGGTGCAGTGCTCTCAGATCCAAAGCTCCTCACTGACGATGGCCACAAGCCAGAAACTAGTCTGAGGATATTGGATGAGTAGGCATTAGATAGGGATTTTATGCACAAGCCTTCTGGCATTCATTGATTACTCTGGTTGGCACAGGGTGGCAATACTGTATGGAGAGTTTTGCTTTGTTTATAAACAAATATGTGCTACTATTAAGAGATAGTGATCATGTGATGCTTAATGGTTTAAATTAGGTCATGTTTATAAACAAATATGTGCTACTATTAAGAGATAGTGATCATGTGATGCTGAATGGTTTAAATTAGGTCATGTGATACATGACTTGATTTCCTTGCAATTACTGTTTTTGCTCTTAAGGCTTTGATGATTTTATATTGCTGAAGCTATTAATTTATGGTGTACCTCAACTGTTCAGCCCCATATGGCTATTTAAGTTAGATAACTGGATTTAAAGTCATATGGATGTTAGAAATTTTCAGATTTCTACTTAATAGTTAAACATTAGATAATGTGCTGAAAAAAGTGATATTCTGTAAAGCTTGTTAAGAGCTATTGGCAAAATCATTATATAACATTTGTAATAGAAGCTTATAAAATTAGGTCATGTGATATATGATTTGATTTCCTTGCAATTATTGTTTTTGCTCTTAAGGCTTTGGTGATTTTATTTTGCTAAAGCTGTTAATATATGGGGTATCTGAACTTCATATGTGATAAATATGTAATTTTAAGCACTGTAACCATGATGCTGCTTGATACTTGTTTGAGTTATTATTATATTCCTATCCTCCATTATAATCATTATCAATCACCATTGGTATTACATCATAAAATGATAGTTTTTAAAAATTGTTAGAATAATCACTAGACTATTGAAAGTTGGAAATTTTGTGAATGTAAGTGGAGAGAAAAATTCTCTCACAACAGATGTTGAAATGTTTACTGTTTATAATAAAAGTAGAGAAAGAATGATTTCATATTTCTATAAATGTCTGAATGTTAGAGATCATTAAACTCAAGTATTACTGCATATTTTGGTTGGATTGTGAGAAAGTGTAATGAAAGCATGATATCTGAATGCTATAGTGGATATAAATTATAAGATTTAATAAATAAAGAATGTCAAGCCATATAATTCTTTAATATAATTTAAATTTGCTATAAGAAGAATGAACTCATAAAACAGAGAAAAAATATAGGATTACATTTTTCAATGTTTTAAAAGTAATCAATTTTATAAAGTGATGCAATAACTATATTTTTCTTTATTTAATTTTTGCATTGAAATGCTAGAACATAACCAAAAGATAAAGGTAAATGCGTTACTGAAATTTAAAGAAAGTGCCGAATAAATTTTTTTAAAATATTATATGCTAGGTTTTCGATAAGTGATAATTTTAATTAAATTTTATGGTAATAAGCATTACCTAATTATAGTTATTTTTAAATAAAGTGAAGCATAGTATTAGTGTAATAAATCATATTTATTTATTGTCATTGTCTTATTATCATCGTGACAATAGATTGTTGTCTTAATGATAAAAATAATAGATCAGTATTATAATGCACTGTATAATTTTATTTATCCATAGGAAATAGTCGGAATGAAGGCTATTTTATGTTTGTTTATTTTATTGTTTTTCTTACGTAAATATTTTAATTTAGTTAATTTTCTTATGTTATTTTATATTGTAAATATTTTAAGTTTATAAATTTATAGTGTTTTGGATATAGTATTTGTTAAATTATACTAAAATTTATTAATGTTTTTAATTCATATTGTCTTGAGAGTTTGATTTATCCCAATGTATTTTTCTTTGATTCTTCATATCCACACACATGATTTGTAAAAATTATTTGGAATATTATTATTGGACATGATTATTAAAAAACATATTATGATAATAGTTATTATTACAAAAGATTTAATTGTTGGTGATGGTTTAAAATTATCCAATGCCAATTTTAAATATTATATATTGCAATTATATTAAGAATATAATATTTTTTATGAATACGCTTAAAAAATAAAAGATTATATAATGTTTTATAAGAATTTATGATTTTATTTATATTTATTGAAGAGTACGAATAATCAAATAGATGTATGATATTAAGAATCATTAAGATATTTTAGTTATTTGTTGTTGTTTTATGAGAGTAGTTAAATATATGTAAAATCCCTCATTATATTTAACTACATGGTATTAATTTGTTTATTATTAGTATTTGAAATGAATCTGAGATATTGAATAACTGTAGAGTTCTATGAAATGATGATGGATAGAAATTTTAGATAATTTTAAATGTTAATGTTTGTTTTATAAAAGAATAGCAATTGATTTATTGATTTTCATAATAAATTTAATAAGTTGTTAAGTCAAAATTGTTCTATGTGTGTTATAAGACATAGGGGTATTAGAGGTAATTTGTGTTATATTAATTAAGTAGGGGTAATATTCTTATGCCATTGAGAATGAAGCTTTCAGAATACATCCTCAATGTTAAGCCATTGTACACTGCTGAATGTCTCATCACTGAACATCATGTCTCATGTTAAATGTTTTCATAATTTTTTGGTATTAATATTTTTTTAATCGAACCACATTTTACTTAAAATTAATAAGGTAGTTGTAATTTAAATTATTATAACAGATGAGCTGACTATTTAATTTGAACCCGATTATTATTATTATTATTATTATTATTATTATTATTATTATTATTATTATTATTATTATTATTATTATTATTATTATTATTATTATTATTATTATTATTATTATTATTATTATTATTATTATTATTATTATTATTATTATTATTATTATTATTATTATTATTATTATTATTATTATTATTATTATTATTATTATTATTATTATTATTATTATTATTATTATTATTATTATTATTATTATTATTATTATTATGTTTCAAAAGGCCTTTATTTTCTCAAAAGAATTACAAATTTTGCATTTACATAGTTTGTCTACATATAATATCCTGGATTGTCCATTATCATTTGAACACCATTAGCAAATCAATTACTTATAATAGAAAAAAAAAAAATTGTTGCTAAATTGTTTTTGTTGCTAATTTGACATGCATATCCTTCTAAGTTTTTTTATAATGTTTAATTTCCTCAATTCACTATAACATAGATCTAATCTTAAGTAATGACCAGGTTGCTGCATAAATGTCAGGTCTGGCCAGTCTCTTATCCCTTTTCTGTATTATTTCAAGTTTATTTGAAAAAGTAACTGGATGTCTCCTGGAATTGTTACCAATTAGAAAAGTGCATCTAGTACACCAGTATGCATATAGAACAAAGGTTGCTGCCCTGACACTTGGTGTTAATCCTTCTCTAAATGCAGAAATCAATTGATGCATTGTTACATTAGACCTCCTGTAACTGCTAGTTATGAGATTTCTTATGTGCCTAAGTCCCTCACAGTGATATAGCAGATGTGATAGGGTTTCCTCAGCTCGATGGCATAACCCACAAAAGGGATCAATTGACGTATACAGTCTTTTATGGCAAAGAAAATATGTGGTAGGTAATGCAGATAGATTAAGTTTTATTAGAAAATTGAAAAACTTTGGTTCTAAGGCCCATCGTTTATACCTTTTAACTAATTGCTTATTATTAATTCCCAGTATTGGTTCTAAAGCAATTGTGTTATTATCTTCATGCATTAATTCATAAATTTCCCAGTATTTGTATTTATTAATAAATTGCTCTGGGATTTTTGATTCTGTTTTACAAAGATGTATTAATTGTTCAAAATATGATAATTTTTTTGGTGGTGGTTTATCAGTTGGAATGACCTCTATGAGCTGCTTAATTTTTGGAAATTGTTTAATAATATCAATTATATTGTTCATCATTCTCTGTTTTGCAAAAATACCAATATCATGTAAGCCCAAACCATTTTTATTCAATGGCTGACATAGTTTTGCCATTGATATTGCCACGACTTTCCTTGACCATAGTAGTTGATTGCAAATGGTCTTAATTTAGGAGATAAAAGCTTTTGAGAAAGCAACCACTGGCATAAAGTAAACTATCTTAGTCATCATCAAACTATTAATCAATTGAATCTTGGAATATACTGACATATAGGTATTGGATAGAGAGTCTGCTATTTTCTGTATTTCATTTTACAATTTGTTCTGCAAATGACATCTCATTCCAGTAGTCCCTAGATGGAATGGAAATCCAAGGAATGAGCCTGGCTTTGCCTGGAAAATGGATGTGCATGGCCTTCCTGTGAATATAGTCCATGCTGCTGTTTTTTCTGGATTGAAACTTAGTTTAAATTCCTTTGAGTATTCTTCTAAAATCATCTGTAGTTTTGGTATCTGCCTTTTTGATTTCAGGAAAACTGTAATATCATCCATGTATGCAATGCAGGTCAATTTTTGACCTGTTCCTGGGATCTCCATTCCCTCAAATGCCTGTTGTAATCGGACAAGAAGTGGATTTATATATAAAATAAATAAGATGGCACTAAGTGGAGACCCTTGTGAAAGTGATTTAGTTGGTGTGAAAGCTGGTGAATTTCTGCCATTTAGAGTAATGTGAAGCTCACGATTTAAGAGTAAATTTGTTATAACATATATATGTGATTTTGGCATTTCAGTGTTATTCAATAATCTCAATAGTATAGATATATTAACATTGTCAAAAGCCAAAGCAATATCCAGCTGTACAACAATCGGGCCATATCTTTTCTTTTCTCTAACTGATATCAAAATAGCCTTAAATAACATAGCAGCTTGTGTGGTAGATGAATGTTTTTTAGCAAACTGAGCTGGTGAAATCATCGGTAAAATAAATGGTTCTATTTTATCTTTAATTACTTTCTCTAAAATCTTTATGGGCAATGGACCCATTGATATTGGCCTTATCTCTGATAACAAAGGAATGGGCTTCTTTTTTTTTATTAAACGGCACGATCGCGATTGTATTAACTCCCTCCATTGTTATTATTCCCTGCGATAAATAATTTGCCAGCTGACACAGGCATTTGCTAGTCAGTTTGTCAAGGTGTTTTAATATGAACAGTGGAATTCCAGGGCTTCCTGGGTGACAGTTGTTGTCCATTTTATTCATTTTCATTATAAAATCATCTATAGTATATGGTGATTCAGTCTCTGCCATTCCAAATACATTTGGCTGGTATTGTATCAATTTTCCTGGTCCCAGCTTATCTTTAAAATAGTTAAGAATTGGTAATATCATATTATTTCCAGTAAATGTTTCATTGTTTATTTTAATTGCTAATGGCACTTTGATTTCAGGTCCCCTCCCTAATGCCCATCTAATATATTGCCGAGTCCATGTGTGTTGATGCATTAGGCATATTCTACTTTTTTTATTTTTTAAATAGCTCTTCAGTGTTTCACATGCTTTGTTATAAACATTTGTTAGTATATGTATACGTTTCTGTGTGTGCTGATTAGGAGTTATGGCCACAATACGTTTATGAATTTGTTCTGCAAGCTTCAACAACCCTGAGGGAGGTGGCTGATTTTTCACTATATGATTAATGTTAAATGACAGGATATTAATGTAAGCTAAATATTGCTGTATTGGGTTAAAGGTCATTGAAAGAATTTTATTCCACATAATATAAGTCTCTGAAAAAATAAATTCGGGTGTTAAGGTTGGAATCAACATTCTTATTGTTCTAGTTAATTGCATTCTAGAGACTTGTATATTACTGAGGTCAATTGATATGAACTGAGCTGAGTGATCAGAAATTGATGAAGGGATTAACTTCATGCTTATTAGATGATGAAACACTGGAGAGTAAAAACAAAGATCAATTAATGATGAAAATCGGCCATTATGAAATGAAACAGCATCTTCAGGTAAGTAACCCTTGCACTCATCAATGGAATTGATAATTTATGTATCCACTTATTTATAAACTCATCATATGTTACATTGCAGTCTCCAATCAAAATTGTTGGATTAGCTGTAGATCCCAGTGTTGAATTAATTGTGGCAATTATTGTATTTATTTTATATTTTTGCAATGGCATATAAACAAAGATTACACTTATTTTAATTATTTTGTGAAATAAAGTAACGATTAATAGATTTGCATCAATGTATATGATTTGAAAATTGGTAAACTGGCAAGCAGTAGCTATCAAAAGACCTGTACCAGCTGATGGAGAGGTAGAGTCTCTTGAACATGCAACAAAGCCCTCACTATTTAGAAATTTTGCTGGATCAATTTGTGACCCTGCATAAATTTTGGTTTCAAGCAGTCCCATTATATGAGGTTTTGTTTCCTTGATCCATTGTTTCAACTTAAATATCTTTTCTATTGAATTCAAACCCCGTACATTAAAAGAAGCAATTTTAATTTTCATTTATAAAAATTTACTTTTTACTTTTAATTTATTTAAATTTACTTTATCTTTAATTATCCTTATTTTAGGCTGTCTATCAATTGTAAATCTTGGGCATCTTCGAATTCACTTTCAGTTTCAACATCAGTATATCTGTCCATTTGATACCGTTCTCCTGTGTCATCAAACATAAGCTCTCCTAATTTTAGCTTTTTTCCTGTTTTCCTGTTTTTTTGGGTCTTCCTGGCTTTCTCTTCTGTTCACTATTAACCTGAGTAACTTGTTGCATATTTGGCATTATTGTCTGAGTAATCTCAGTATTCGTATTGTTCCTAGTTTTTTGTTTTTTAGATAATTCCAGTTCTTCATCCAAATTCATATTCTCTTCATTATATTGCTTCTCATCAACATTTTTTTTAAATGTGTGTTTGTCTATATTTTTTTCTAAAGCTTTAATCACATGCATTTGTATATCATTCCCTTTTTTTTCTTTTACTTTTGTATTATTTATCTTAAGGTACACTTTTTCCTCCAACCTTAATGAAAAATCTGGAATCTTCCCAATTTTGCTATCATCATTATTTACATTTGCAGTTTCATTTTCTTGCTTATCTGTATTCATATGTGTTTGTATAGAATTTTTTTCCTTTTCACTTCCTTGAGTTCCCACATCTGATGTCAGTATTTGCTTTACATCTCTTTGTTTATAGCTTGTTTTCTTTTCTAGTCTTTCTTCTGATAAATCAAATCCTTTGTTATTTCTGTTCTTTGGACAGTCTATAATCAAATGGCTTCTTTCTCCACAGCCAAAACATTGTGGTCTTAGCCCTTTAATGTTTAAGTATAATACTGCTCCATGATCCATAATTTGCCTTGGAATTTCTTCTGGTTTAATATGCTGGTGCAGCTTTATCTTAAAATGATAACTGTTGGTGTATATAAGTGTTGGTGTATCATTGCACAAGATTTGCTTAATGTATATTGCATGCCCAAATGGTTGGACCATACTTTTGAAATCATGAATGCTAAACCCAAAATACGCATTTTTAATGATTCCTGAGCAATAATTTTGCATATTTTCATCAACAACAATCATTACGTATCCACCAATTGTTTTTCTTTGTGATTTAAATCTCATTTTTTGATTTTCATTGAAAAATTGTATAGCTATATATCGTGAGTTTGAATGTTCACCGATTTCTGAGATTGAATCCCATAAGTTTTCTTCTGTTAGTTTTTGATATAATAAGTCTTTGTGAAATTTATATAACGTTAGATTTCTATCTGTAATTGCCAGCACTAATGATTTATTAGAAAAGAATTTTTTAAAAGATTCATATAAATTGTTTGGTATTGTGTTATTAAACTGGATGTTTATTTCTTGAATTTCTTCTTCTGTCCAATTATCTTCAGTTTGATCTGCTATATGATTAGGTGTCTCATCTTCATTTTCTAAACTTAATTCAAAAATGTCTAATGAATTGGCTCTCCTAAATCTGCCTATTTGTCCTTCCCCTCCGTTTTTTTTGTTCTCTTGCTGTATAATATTTTCTAATATTGCTTTTTGTGGTTTCATTGCAGCAATATTTACATAAGATTTTTTTCCTTACTGGCTTCTGCAACTGATTTGACATCTGTATTGTTATTTCTTTTACTAACAACGCAATTGTTATCTGCAGACGCCATTTCAACTAGATGACTAGATTTTCTTAGGACAAAATAATAAAAAAAAACTTACTTTGTTAACAGCGTCTTTTCTTATAATCGGAAATCGATTATAATTTTCAAAATTATAAGATTTTTAAACTAATAATTAGATTCTGTTTGCCTTTAATGAAGTACATTCACGAGCTTTTGTAAGTTTGTTTATTATTATTATTATTATTATTATTATTATTATTATTATTATTATTATTATTATTATTATTATTATTATTATTATTATTATTATTATTATTATTATTATTATTATTATTATTATTATTATTATTATTATTATTATTATTATTATTATTATTATTATTATTATTATTATTATTATTATTATTATTATTATTATTATTATTACTACTACTACTACTACTACTACTACTACTACTACTACTACTACTACTACTACTACTACTACTACTACTACTACTACTACTACTACTACTACTACTACTACTACTACTACTATATTTTAACTCATTTAGTTTATTATATTTAGTTATTATGAATATTATACTTAGAAGTGTATTTTGAGCTATTTATAATAGTATTTATCTTTAATAGTTATTGTTAATATAACTCAATCATAGTTTACTATTTATCGATAATTAGCCAGAGAGTGTTTAGGTCAAATTTACCTTAAGCAAGGGTACAATATGTGTATAATCATCAATAAAGCAAGCCATATATAGGGTGACATTGCTCTTAAAAGTTTGTATTTATAAATATATAAAATAGAGAATGCACCAATAGGTCAAGAAAGCTCTTATTTAATAAGGGTGGTAAGAGAAAAACTTTAAAATCTCTATCTTTTCCCAAGACAAATTGTTTGTGAGCTTATGGCTCACCTCAGTGAGGAACTAGAGCATTCAGACACTAGATCTAAAATATCAACTCAAAACTATTGAGAAAAAAATCTGAAATTTGAAGTCATAAAAATGTCTTTAAATTCAGCTATCTAACTCAAATAGCTATAAGGGGCTAAACCAAATTCAGATCTACCATATATTAATAGCTTAGCATCACCAAAGCCTTAAAGGTAAAATTATAATCAATAAAGAAAGTTATACATAATGTGACATTGCTTTTAACAGCTTGTATTTACAAATATGTAATATAGGTAGCATGCCAATAGCTCAAATAAGCTCTTATTTAATAAGTGTGGTAAGAGAAAATATTTAAAATCTCTACCTACAATATTCTTATTCCCAGACCAATATATATATTTATAATATTACAAATTGATGTCTGTATTTCTTCAAAGTAATATACATAAATTTAAAAATAAATATAAAATTACAGAACTTAAAAGTTTATAAAAAATATATCTATAAATGTCACTTAGTAGTGCTTTCAACTATCCTTGTAATTTTTGTAAACTAATACTTTTAAATGGTCAACTTTCCCATAATTCCATGATCTTAACATTTGCTACTTGCCTATTGATTAAATCTTGCTTATTATATATTAACATCGCTTCCTTAATTTTTCTTTTATTATTTCTTTGTTTCCAATATTTTTACATTACTATAATTAAAATCAAAACCATATATACATGATTTATTATGGTCATAAAAGATGAAAAGTGATAAATGATCATTATTTTTATAATTTTGTTTTGTATTTTAAACCCTTTTTACTAATAACAAGTGCTCTTTTGTTCTTTTTTCTAATATGCACTTTGACTCACCTATATATCCACTGCCACACCTACACATCCATTTGTAAATGATACAATTTTTATTTGTCAATAAGATTTTATCTTTTGAATTATTTATTAATTTATTTAATGTAGGTGGTGCATAAAATTCAATATCACATATACTTTATAAACTTTCTTAATGAAACTTGCCTGTTGATTATAAATTTAAAAAAAATTGCATTTAATAATAATCTTGTGTGCATAAAAGAAGATAAAGATTTAAAAATGTGTTTGTTACTAAAATCTGATTACGAAAATAAAGTTATTACTCAAATGAATATTTGTAATTTTATAAAGATTAATAAAATAAATTTTGAAAGTTTACATGTTTAATTTGTTAATAAGATTAAAAAAAAATAATGTAATTGATAATTGTACTTGTTACAGGATTTATCCATTGGCTGCAATATACCCTAAAATATTTTCAAATATAAAATTGCATAAAGAAAGAGAACCATTATCATTAATGACTTGGGTGGTACATTTTATTATGAAACATATAGATTAATTGAGAAAATGTTACACAAAATTTTTGGTTTTAATATGTATACAATACATTTATCATTTGATTTCGTTGGAAAAATTAATAATGTTGTTAATGATATTTGTGATGTAATTTGTATCTTTGATGTCAGTGAAATGTATGGGTCAATGGATATAATGTCTTCTATTGAAATAATTAATAATACATTAAAGTTAAAAAATGTTAATGTTAAAATAATAAAATTCATTGTTGAAACATTAAACTTTATTGATAAAAAGATTTATGCAATTTTTAAGCATGAATTTTATAAAATGAGTAATGGATGGTTAATGGATCTTCTTACAGTTGCCCAAATACGTAATTTTGTGATATCTACATATGAAAAAATATTTTGAAAAAGTAATATCAGAAAGTTATTACATTTATACAATCGATATGTTGTTGATGTTTTTGTTTGTGAAAAGCCAAATGTTATTAATGATTTGCTTAATGAATTAAATAATATAAATGGCTTAAAATCGATTAAAACAGATGAAAATTCATTGAGTGTTCAATTTTAGATCTTAAGATAACTAGAAACAAAGATAAACTGGATTACTATATGGCTATTAAACCAATAGCAAAAAGAGGATAAATACCGTACAAATCAAAAGTACCCATGTCACATAAATTGTTAGGTTTAAAGTCTTCTTTTTCAGAAATGATAATCTTTGTAAATATTCATCAGTTAAAAACAAAAATATTGAAATTTATTATAATGAATTATTAAACGTTGGATATAGTTATAATTATGTTTATTATACTATTAAAATTTTAATTCTAAATATAAAAATAGTATTAATAATAATGTTAATTCTTCTGATAAAAAAATTTTGATACCAATACCATATATTTTGAATAAACAGGCAAGTTTCATTAAGAAAATGTATAAAGGTATATGTGATATTGCATTTCACACACCACATACATTAAGTAAATTAATAAATAATTCAAATGATAAAACCTTATTGACAAATAAAAATTGTATCATTTACAAATGGACATATAGGTGTGGCAGTGGATATATAGGTGAGTCGAGGTGCACATTGGAAAAGAGCACTTGTTAATAGTAAAAAGGGTTCAAAATACAAAACAAAATTATAAAAATAATTATAATTTATTAGCTTCCATCTTTTATGACCATAACAAATCATGTATATATGGTTTTGAGTTTAATTATAGTAAAGTAAAAATATTGGAAACTGAAAGAAATAATAATAAAAGAAAATTAAGAAAGCAATGTTAATATATAAATACAAGCAAGATTTAATTAATAGGCAAGCAGCAAACATTAACATCACAGAATTATGGGAATGTTGACATCATGGAATTATGGGAAAGTTGACCTTTTAAAAATATTAGTTGACAAAAACTACAAGGATAGTTGAAAGCACTCCTAAGTGATGTTTATAGATATATTTTTTATAAACTTTGAAGTACTGTATTTTTCAATATTTATTTATAAATTTACATATATATATATATACATACACCTGGGTCTCATTTTATGTGATAGATAGGTTCCTCAGAAAACACATGCAAAAGAAATCACTCAAAAATAGATGTAACTTACCTTGATTAAGGGGAGATATGGACTGTGATTTTTCAAAAATCGCATAAAAGCAAAGCACCAACGTAAAATTACTTTAAAATTCACCAAAAAAAAAAAAATAAGGAAATAAAATATGACTAATAAAAAATTTCAAATTTGAAAAAAATTGACACAAGACAAACTTTTTTTAACTATAATATTTAATTTTATTCAAAGCAATATATTTTTATACATAATTTACAGTAATTTAATTTTTTTTATACACGTTTTAATTATTATTGCTATTTGCCGATAAACAGGTTCATTTGCAAACTGGTAAAAAATCAGATTCTTCACAAGAGACAATACAACTAGTGCCAACTTCACTCTCATGTTGTGTTAATGATTTTCTGGTGACAACGTAATTAGTAATTAATCTAACAACTAAAAATTAAATTCTTATTTTTGTCTTTAATTTTTTAATTTTCAATTTCGTTTAAAAATCAAGTTTCATTTCACATCACATTAATTTCAGATCACCTTAAGTAATTTTTAAATTGTTAATTACAATTAAAAATCACATTTTAATTTTTAATTGTCAATTTTAATTGTGCCCAGTGCTATTACTCACCTTTTAAAAATAAACTTGTAGACACTAAATGATTAATAATTGATTACCTTTTTTTTAAAAAAGCAAAAACAGAATGTGATTTAAAATGCAAAATTAACATGCACAATGTTTGAACAAATTTACATTATAATCTTGTAAAATTTAATGTGGGTATACATAAAATGTGGAAATCATGATTTTAATTTCATTATTGCATAAAATCTTACTATTATAAAGCACTGAAAATATTGAAATTACTAAGATGAAAGTCGAATTCCAATAATGTGCTATTACTTTCAATATGACGTAAGTGTGCAAAATTTATTATTTAAAGTAATTGTGCACTATCAGAGTTCGACTTCTGAAGAAACATGAATTGCGTAACTTCAAAATCATGTTAAATAAATCCACATAAAACGAGATCCCGGTGTGTATATATATATATTCAGCGCTGGAAGTATTTTATATTACATACTTTCATTAATTAAATCCATGTTTGCATGTTTAATTTGAGAAAGATTTCTGTCATGGCAATTAAAAATATCCATCAATTTAAAATATCTTTGAAATAAATTTTATGATTGATTACATATTTATTTGTTCAGACCTAAGTATTTCAGACATTCCTCTCTATATATAATGAGATAATGAGAAAAGGCAGACTGCTCTTTTTTCATAAAAATTCTTGTTTTGTACTGTGGCTAAAAGGCATTTCAAACTAAAAATAACATATTGAGTCATAAAAGCTGACATATGTAAACAACAACAATAATAAACTTATTAAAGGAAACATAAAATAAAAAAAATAATTTAACTGTGCAGATAGCTGTTTTTAGAATTTTAATCAGAGTATGAATTTTGACAGAAACATTGTCATTTAACTTTAGTTTCTGAGGGAAGTTGATCTTTTGGTTAAAAGTTTAAAAGCAACAACATGTTGCCCACTTGAATACATATTATTTTGTATATATATTTAAACACAACATTATTATAAGAAGCAATTAAAAATATAACAATTGACAGTAGTTGAATGTCAAACAAATGAAAGTAGTTGAATATCAAACTACTAACACATTCTATTATCGATTCCTATATAACAAACATTTCTCCGATGGTATATGTGTAAAACTTTTTTTTTCACAGTTTTTGTGGCCAAGAACAGGAAAAGCAGCTATTGAAAAATATACCAATGAAAGAACCGATGAAGATATTTTTACAATAGCCAGATTAATGAGATCTCTTAATTGTATTAAGGGATACTCAGTTGACTTTCAAATGTTACTAGCAAAAGTTGTGCGTTTGGAAAGGTAAAGATGATCAAGATTAATTCTTGTTGATTTTTGAATATTTAATTTTTTTTTTTAAATACACAACACAAACATCTCTTTTTCTTTTATATATATATATATATATATATATATATATATATATATATATATATATATATATATATATATATATATATATATATATATATATACCGCCACATTAGATTATATAGTATATATAAATAATTTTTTTTATGATTAATGGAATAAATAATAATAGCATCTAATATTAGGGACCTGAATTATTTTCGATTACTTAAATCATAATATTTATTACTGTAATGAAACTTATAAGAATATGAAACAAAAAATGTCGTGATTTCCCAAGGATCATATATATCAAAATTAATGCATAGCCTATTTATTGTAGAATCTCAAAATTTATTAATGACAATTTCCCCCTACCCTTTAATACTTTCTTTCTGAAATAAAAAAAATTCAACTGCGAGTGTGGTGTATTTTTTTTCAAAAGATTAATAAATTTGTTTTCCTCTCCTATTCATTATCTTCATCCATATGTACGCAAAAAAGAACCAAGGTATAAAACATTTTTTTGTAAAATTTTACATAGAAACACAAAAATTATTCCTATGCTACTAGTTAGAAAATACACATGTAATGGTGGTTAGTTGCAGCTTAATGATATGAAATTTATTAAATAGCTCAAAAACTGAGGTAGTATAATAAATTATTAAATAAATTGAAAAGCAATGATACATTATCTGTGTAATAATTAAGATATTATTATGTCATCTAAATGCTTAGTAACTTGCCTTCATGCAAGGAATTTAATATATCTAAGACTGATAATGGAAACTTATGAAAGTAAGTCTGATAATAAAAGTTGATAAAATTCTGTAATATTATCCAATGATTAATGTATAAAACAAATTGAAATTAAAATTAATTGACAAAGTATTTAAAATTGCTTAATTACCTGAAGAAAACAATATCTATAATGAAAATTTTTGATTATAATAAATGAGTATTGCAATTAAGTCCAGCACACAATCATTATTGATGGTAGTGAACCAAAGCTTTTCAATTCTGTATCAATTGCAGAATTTCCATTTTTGAGTTACTTAATGAAATTTAATTATTAAGATGCAATTAGCCAACATTAAATGTGTATTTTTTAAGCAGTTACATTGCTAGAGTTTTAGGGTCTCTATTCAAAATTTCAGTACAGCCTTTTTATTATATATAACAGATAACTAATACTTTTTAAATAAATGTTATAATGAGAGCTCTATATGTGTACGAATAAAAAGTAAAAGGAAGAAATATAAAATGTACTAAGCCTTTAAAGCAAGGTCATCAGTTAAGATTCAAAATAATTTTTACTGTCAGTGATAAATCTCTCTCTAATAAAACTATAAATTAATTGTGGACCATGGTTGCCAAAGGTATCATGTGAAATATTACTAATTAATAAAATATAATTTAAAAGTATTTACATTTATTTGTTGCAAGAAAGAAATATTTTTAATAGTATTATAATATAATGCACATTATCCATGATAAATAACAATAAGGGTACACCAGAACCAAGTTTAAATGCACCATTCATAATACTATTATTTATTTTATTTAGCATTAAGGTTAAGCAAGTGAAAATATTAGAGCAAAGATATCAAATATATATATAATTAAGAATTACATAGTAAGATAGATGAAGATAACTATAACTTTATTAACAATAAATTAAAAGATGAAAAAAACATATCATACAAAATTAAATATTTAAAAAAATGCATATCAGTATTATACAAATAAACTTATAATTATAATAAAATTAGCTATTAGAAAATGTCAGTTAGTTTCACGAGAATTATATAAATAAAATATCAGTGTCTTAAATATAATTAATAAGAATAGAAGTAGTTTAAATCCGATTATATAAAAAATAATAATAATGAAGTTGAAGAGATATCATTCTTAAGATATTCATTGTTTATAAAAATAGACTTCAATATTATACTTTTAGCTTGTAAATTTATAACTTTCAATATATGTAAGTAAAGAGATTTGAATTTAGGATTTTTCACTGTATGTTCGTCCACTATTCCATCTCAAGCAACTTTTACACATGACCACATGCATACAAAAAGATAGATGAGCCCCAATATTTGTATTTTGTGCAGAACCAACACTCATCAGTTTGCCAAGTCATAATCTCCCACACATATTTACAATAAGTGCTTGTATTATACTAAGATACCAATTCCTTAAACTTTACAGGCTTCAGACTTTTCACTTTTCCAACTATTCAACCATCCATTTCATTGAAAAACCAACAACGGAATTCTCAAAGCCCATATTGGATGTAAAATTGTAGTCATAGCCATGTAGACCTTATGTCAATCTAACTCATATTATTGAACTATTAAATTTCTAGATACATTACTTATACTATGATGTAATCTATTTCCAAAAAATATATATAATTTACTTATGGTGAATTTTTCATCCATATGTAAGTAGAGAATTTCTTATATGTGTAAGTAGATTGCGTCCTAGTATAAAAACAGTCCATCCCTCACCTATTAATATATATGGATACATAATGGGCTGATAGGAGTTTGATTGTCATAACATCTATATGAGTATGACTACAATATAAAATCTAATAAAAACTTTGAGTGTGCCATCATTGATTTTTCACTGAAATAGATATTTGAGTAGGTGGAAAGATGAGAAGATTGAAGTCTATCCAGTAAAATTTAAGGAATTGCTATTATAAAAATAAGCCAACCTCAGATTATATATATATATATATATATATATATAGATCTAGTTTCTATACTCTATCTCCCACTGAGGATAGCAAACCAGCTTGAAATCAGCTGATCTGGGAGTGAGCAAATGAAAGAGGTAGTTAATTTCTGACTCTTTTTTCGTTTATGTAAAACAAATCTTACACTTGTTCGGCGGTTTTGGTATAGCGCCATCTTTTGGACATAAATAACAAGTGATAGCAGGTTACGTGATTAACTTGTATTTGTTTTTTCATAAATGTACCTTTAGAGTTTTCTTGCAATGATATATATTGCAGAGACTTTGATTATATGGTGATTCTGAACTGAGATCAGACCCATATAAATATCTAGCTTGCTAGGCTGGGTTTGAAGACTTTACCGGTCTGAAAAATTCACGCTTGCAATCTGATAGAAACGTTTTGCATAAACACTTGAGAGTCAGTGTTTTAGATCTAGTTTCTATACTCTATCTCCCACTGAGGATAGCAAACCAGCTTGAAATCAGCTGATCTGGGAGTGAGCAAATGAAAGAGGTAGTTAATTTCTGACTCTTTTTTCGTTTATGTAAAACAAATCTTACACTTGTTCGGCGGTTTTGGTATAGCGCCATCTTTTGGACATAAATAACAAGTGATAGCAGGTTACGTGATTAACTTGTATTTGTTTTTTCATAAATGTACCTTTAGAGTTTTCTTGCAATGATATATATTGCAGAGACTTTGATTATATGGTGATTCTGAACTGAGATCAGACCCATATAAATATCTAGCTTGCTAGGCTGGGTTTGAAGACTTTACCGGTCTGAAAAATTCACGCTTGCAATCTGATAGAAACGCTTTGCATAAACACTTGAGAGTCAGTGTTTTAGATCTAGTTTCTATACTCTATCTCCCACTGAGGATAGCAAACCAGCTTGAAATCAGCTGATCTGGGAGTGAGCAAATGAAAGAGGTAGTTAATTTCTGACTCTTTTTTCGTTTATGTAAAACAAATCTTACACTTGTTCGGCGGTTTTGGTATAGCGCCATCTTTTGGACATATATATATATATATATGGGAGATTATCTGCCCCAGCTAATGAATGATGTTTATGCATAAAATATTATAGTATGGAATCATCTATCTTTTAAATATATATGTGGTCATGTGTATCAGTTACTTGAAATGGAGTGGAAGATGACATATAGACTGAAAAGTCCTAAGTTCAAATCCCTCTGCTTACATATATAAAAAACTTTCAATATAATGTCTTATGACATTTTAATTGTTATTTTATTATGAAACAAATCTAGGGTGCAGATCAGTGTTATTTTATATGTCAGCATAACGCTTACATGAAGTTCCAATAACAATAGTATTACAATATAAAATAGGTATAATATTTAAAAAATAAAATTGTATTATAAATATATGCTGGATGATCTTCTAGCTGATTAATCATATAAGCAAATACACATCTCTAATAAAGTTATATATACAAATTTAAATGATTGCTTTATCGTTTCTTTGAAAAACAGTAGAAATAATAAGTCTAAAAGTACTTCTTATACATAATAAAATCCAGTGCTCCTAAAAATTATCATTTTCTTTCACATTCTAAATATTATAATGACAACTACTATCACCATGATGAGCTCTAACCTATCATATGTATATATGTATACATATATTTAATGGTAAGAATGAAAAAGTAAATATAGTGAGATGGGAAAACATTATCAATTCCAACTGAATGGTCACCATAATTATATAAAATGAATGAATATAAAAGAAGCATGAGAGAATCAGCATTACATGAAAATAAATAGTTACACTAATAATCAGGTGCCTCACTAACATTAAACAAGAATAAACAAATTATCAACAGTCATTCTTTGTGACTGGATTTAAAAGATACATTATAAAATCTAGGTTAATTATCTAATCACTACCACACTTAAGGGAAACTATAAAAAATCATTTGAATGCCACTACTTAAGTGCTAAAGTATTTATTATAAAAACAATGCTAGTATTATGGTACATGCTGATCATTACCAATGCTCTGATCATACGGTACATTGAGTGTAAGGCCAACTATCAATTTCTTATCTCTAAAAACATCTAATGGATAGATTTTAAAGAATTTTTATCTTTGTGCTATCCTGAGAAGCATCTGGATATCATATCAAAAATATATACTTCTACTTTGATAGAGATTAATCAGTATTGTCTAGATCTAGCATAAGATCACAAAGATCTAAAGATTGTGACTGTAAACAAAAGAAAATGTAAATGAATATGCTTAGTCTAATTTAAATTGTTTTATTGAGATAATTTGCAGTAAATTCCTTAAAATACTATGCTATAATAAAATCAAGTCACACACGCAGCCAATTCAAAAAGAGATAGCTGGAAAATTTTTCTAATAAATTAATAAATTTAGAAAAGATATGATAATATAATAATTTCAAATCTAATATATATATATGTAAAATAAATAAAATATCCGTTAATTAAAAACAATATTGTAATTATAATTGAAATAATATTTTTAACGGTTTACAAACAATTACAAATAATCTAGGTGCAGCATTGAGAAAAGATTGAAGGAACACAATATAAGCGTATAAAAAATAAAAATAATGGTGATTTAATATCTTCTTCAGTTTTCTTCGATCATGAAAAAACATGTAAATATAAATTTAAATTTAATTTTGAAAATGTTAAAATTCTTCACGAAGAGAGAAACCATAGTAAAAGAAAAATTAAAGAGGCAATTTTTATAAACAGGAATAAAACACATTTAATAAATCGACAAGCTTCTAACATTAAAATACGAGATTCATGGGATTTGAATTGATGACGTTTGCTTCCGCTTTTAGTTTTTGAATTTAATGGCAGTTGAGGCAGGTTAGAAATTAACCGAAAGTACTTCTGCGGATTTAAAGATTATTTGTAATTGTTTGTAAACCGTTAAAAATATTATTTCAATATATATATACTTTGGCTCAATTACATTAAGCTTTATTCAAGTGATCCAGTATGAAAAATTAAAAATTTTAATTATTAATAATTATAATATATTGAAAATCAGTGTATAAAATCAGTAGTAGGTTGAAATGATTGTTGGATTATAATTTTTAAATTAAGTAAAAACTCACCAATAAGTATCTTGAGAATGATGAAGACTTGGACTGCTTAAGATACACTAGAAAATCTGATAGATGGATATGAAGTTAATATACATTTATCATAAGGTCTAGTTGCAATCATATATAAAATAATCATTTAATAGTACTAAACCAATTTGGAAGTATAAAAATATTTAGTACTTTATTTTTATTATTAAACAATAATTAAAAGAAAAAATCAATTTATAATTCTTCAAAATTTTCTAAACAATCTTTCAAGTATATTCAAATTGATATGAAACGGTCTAATTAGTTATCACTAGAGGGAGAGCTATTAATTAGTATTCACACTATTACATTACTGGTCCATTATATGTACCACAATCCATTGCAACAAAATAATAAATAACTTAACAGATAGGGGGAGAGGAGTCTAAAAAGGAGAAACAAGAGCCAAGACCTCAATTCTTCACCTGCAAACTTTAAACAAGAATAAGCTGAAACAAAATCTACAAAACTATTTTGGAATTGAACAAATTTGAATGATATTGTGATTTTACAAGTATGGAGTAAAAAACTTCTACCCTAGTATACGTTCAACCTACAATTCATTGATTGAAAATCTACAAAGCTATGCTGGTAGGAAAAATGGGAACTACATTAATAAATCCGTCTATTACAAGAGAATACTTCAGGATTAAACTGGAAAAGAAAATAGTAAGCATAAAGTTTATTTTACATCTAATAACTTTGATCATAAAATAAATCTAAAAGTTTTGTCTGAATTGTTTAAATTTAAAAGAAAAACAGTAAGCGCTCTCTAGAAAAAAAATGTTTTGTTTTAAATTAGCATCATAAAAAAAATAATAATTGAATAAATAAATCATTTGGATAGATTTTAAAATTGTTATTGAATCAAGTGAATTTTGATTTTAAATAACACAATATTTGGTAAATTTATAAATGTGGAAATGTATATTATATTTAATCTGATTAAAGGAAACAACAATCGTCTGCTTTCCTTAAAAGCGCTAAAACTCTTTGCTATGGAAAATCGTAATACTAAAACAATTATACTATTAATAAATGCGAAGGATGTTTATAATTGTAACTATAACTTAAATAATGTAAAGATTAATAAAGGAAAATAATAAATCTTCATAGATTTTGTTAATATATATATATATATTATACCGGATACTCAATCTACTCTGAAACAGATGGCGCCACCAGACCACTACGTGTCTGGAAAATTTGTCTACT
Organism: Epiperipatus broadwayi; assembly: GCA_028023455.1. NCBI lineage: Eukaryota > Metazoa > Onychophora > Udeonychophora > Euonychophora > Peripatidae > Epiperipatus > Epiperipatus broadwayi. The sequence goes on along the minus strand of JAQFVV010000480.1, from coordinate 157,313 downwards.
GTGATCAGAATAGATGATGATGGTTTGCACCGACTAGACTCAGGGAGAAACAAGAGATCTTAAATTGTTTAGACAATTGAGATAAAAGCACAAAGACAAACGTCAGCCCAGCATTTAAAGAAAATAAACTTACAAACAAATTCTGAGTACACACTCTGACAAATTTAAAGCACACATAATAAATACAAAAAGAAATCTATCGGAGAGTGCACATGAGTACGAAATATCAAAAGTTTAAATACTCTAGCAGAATGAAAGTATTGCTCACCTGTAATTTAAGAAAGGATAAATTTTATCTTCCTGCTGACGACTTATAAAATTACAAAGAAAAACACAATTCTAATTTCCGCCTTTAGAGATATTAGAAACGAAATCTCCACCTGCGAAAATCAGACAATAAAGTCGTCAGCCAAAAGAGTTTTGGAGGTTTAGCAAGAGGGCAAACATAGAGTATAAAATTAATTATTGAATACTAAATAATTACAGGTAAGCATAAAAAAAATATATACAAGACTGCTAAAGCATTTACAAAAGCGAGGCATAAAATATAAAACTCATTCGTCACTCTCCAATAAACAAAACTGAAAGCAAATTGGAATCTTAAAACTAAGATTCCAAGACACACTACAAAATATTGGAACCCCAGCCAAGATTAAATACGAGGCTATATTGATTTAAGAATACACATTTATGATCAGATTGAGTGGAGATTTAATGAGAATTAATTTACCCTGGGAAGAATAAAAACGAAAATAGTTACCTTTCGGTAAAACAAAGTTCACGTAGAGTGCTCACTTTTACTTAAGTTCATTTTCAGGTTCTTTAGGCAGCAAGGTAGATGTAGAGAGGTTCCGGCTTCTTTTAGGTGTTCAAGGCATTACTGGAGCAAACTTGGAAGTCAGGGATCTGTTTTTTGTGGAGTTAGCAAGCCATTCGGGTGGTGGTAACAAGTACAGAATTTTTCATTTTGTTGCAGGCAAAAGTATTTAATCACAGCTGATGTCCTTTAAGAAATTAAATGTCCGCGCTGATATAAATTCTCACTTGATAAACAGCTTGTCTATCAACGAACAATGAAATAACTCCACTCCAAATTTTCGGGGCTATTTATACGTTGCTCCATTTCCCACGAAACACCTTCCTTGTTGTCCAATTTCTACGCCTTAGGCAGGGCAAATATTAATCTCCCGCTCAATCTATCTAAGAATTCTATCCAGGGTTTATTGAAATGAAAACAACAACATAAAAATCAAATCTCCGCTATAAAAATTGTTTACAATAATCAAAATAAAAGCAACAGGAATGCAATTAGCTAGCCAGCTTGTTTTTAAATCAAATGTATTTAAAAACAGGCACTATATGAAAACTATTTTAAAATAAATCGAAAAACATTTTTTAAAAAAATCCGTTTTACATATAAACGCTTGTGTTTTGATACACGCATTCTTTTTAAATAATAATGAAAATTTAAACCCTAAATGTTTAATTAAAATTAAAAGCTTAATAAATTTCTTTTTTTTTTTGTTTAATAACAACACCATTGAACCGGATTTCAATCAGGTTCAATATAATAATAGTTACAAATACTGGTAAACTAAAACGGTACAAAACCTCCTTCAGAATTGGTAAAATAAAAACTTTCATTTAATAATAATAGAAATGAATAAAAATTAATTGATTGAAAATGTGGGAACTTATGCTATATATTATTGTTCTATTCTGCAAAAGAAAATTGACTAGCTAATCTCTGGGAGTGTTGCTTTTTCTTCAAAAAAAAAAAAAAAGAAAAGAAAAAGAACGATGAAAATTAAAAGACATATCCTATACCTATGAAGGCAAATAAATACTTAACCGACTATATTAATAGTTCATAGAAATTGTTATATCTCTGGGTATAATATTTGGTATTATAGAAATCGGAACATAATAAATGCAGAAAATGTTTAAAAGATTCGAAGTATTCGGAGTATTGTTATAATAAATTACTGTGAAAAAAAAAAAGAAAGTCAATAAGTGCATTAAAAAAAGTTATTGCTCTTCTTGAAAAACCAGATACTTATATGATATGGCTTAAACTTTTGGATAAAATGCTGTAGAAAAATTTTTAAGTGTTGTTTGTTCTTTTCAAGATTTTGTTTCTATAAAAATCTTTGAAGGCCTTATTTGTTTGTATTGCTAAAATACATACGTATAAAGAAAGGATAAAAAAAACTATGGAAACATCGTTCTTGAATTAGGTGTCGTAAATAAGTTCATTTCCCCATTGTTTAGCTCATATTAAAAGTACTTAAATGGATGAACTAAAAGAATGGAATATCACATTAATAATATTTTTGTTGTTGTTGTTGTTATTGTTCATGTTATCGAAGGTTTATATATATAATTTTATAAATTATTAAGGTATATTTTGTGACATAAATTTATAAGTCTGTAAACAGAAAATAATACATGTTTTTACAGATTGGTATAAAGGTTAATACTACACTAAACTTTACAAGATATAGATACTCATCTATTAAACATGTGAATAATTTATTACAGATAAACAGAGTCACTCATTAAAAGTGAGATAATAGTTCTTTATAACATAGTTATTTTATATTATAGAATTACCATATACACATTTTATATTTATTACAGTTTGCCTATAATCAGTATGTCCAAGTTAGTGCATAATCTGCTATGTTTTTTTGACTGGGTTTGGTATTTCTTGTTATAGCTATATTTTATAATAATTTTAGAATATTTCCGAGTCATTTGACTTCTAAAATGTTGGCTTGTCTCTTACACTATCAGTTTTGCTTTAGGAAGTGAGATATTTATCTTTAGCTTTAATGTGAAAATTATGTTTATCTTGCCATTGTAGTGATAAAGATTTGTAAGAGTACATCTAATGAATATATGAAAATAAAACTGCTTTAAACACTGTGTTGTATATAGGATACATAAGAAGAACGAGAATAGTCTCACCCATCACTTACTTCACAAGTGGATTATTTTATAGAGGCCAATAAATAAAGCATGCTTAAGCAGCAGCATCAATCCCTAGAGAAAGGGTTTATTCTAAGGTATGTATTTTATTTCCCTTTGTTGAGACAAGATCCACACATATATACTGTAACAGTCAGAATCGTCTATCTCGCTAACACACTGCAGAATTCAAACCCCAGACACGAAACTGAACATTCTAGGAGGGGTTGCCTTCTAGATATACTAAGTTCGAATCTAAAGCCCAAATTTCACAGCGCCATCTATGTGACAACGCATCTGATGCCACTGCTAATATGACCTTTGACCAGTGCCTGGTGGTCAGGGAGAAACAAAAGACTCTATACTAAAAGAAGTTTGGGTGGCTAATTAACGTCTATGGATTTACAAAAGAAATGCAGAAAATATATATATAGACTGAGACAGTGATAGGAATCAAATAAAATAATAGATCAAATTTAGTTTTAAATAATTTCACAAAATTTATTCATATAAATTATATATATACAGGGATGCGTATTAAATAATTATTGGCATTAATTTCAATAAATGACAAAAGGTTTTAAAGCAAAGTGATATATTCTAATCCTTGGGTTAATAGTATTATGATTATGTGCTTGATGAGATAGGAACATGTGCGAGGTGCTTTGAGTAATTATACAAGTCTAAGAAAATATTTGAAAATTAAGTGTTCTAAAATATTTATTGATTTCGAGAATAGCATAGACAAAAGCTTACTAAACAACAAAGTGGGAATGTGATCAAAGCATTTATTTGAGAATAATAATAATAGAATTGCATTGGAAGGTCAGTATTGCTGATAATGAATTTATTAAAGTTGGAGGGTGTGACACGTTTAAGTCATGGATGCTTTGTAAAATAAATATAAAATAAAACAATATTGAATATCCGGAATGATTATGGAGGGCATATTGCCACTAACCCGTAGGAGAGTATTTTTATGAACAGCCAAAATTTAGCGACTGAATGATGATTGCGTTTAATTTCCAGGTGTGTCATTTGGTGACATACTCTGTCTGGAAACCGCAAAAAAACAAAGAGAATGGCCTTAGCTGTGTAAAGAATCCTTGGAAAAATAAAACAAAGCGGTCTCGACAACCAATTAATTTACCAGCAATACGAGACGAGTGTATACAAAACATACTGAATGGGTTTTACTTGGATTAAGAGAAATTCCCAATCAAATTCCCAGAAATTCATTTAAAAGGGTCCACACATTCTCAACATCAATGATGAACTTTGTAATTAAAGTAGAACACGGTAAGTAAAATAGGAAAATACATGCTTGCGGGTATGAAAATTAAGTATAGATTTATATATGCAATCATGCATTAGGGGACACATTTAATCATTGACCTCACACATACTCTCATATTAGATTAAAATCAATAACATGTAGATTTTAAACTATGTGATTATATTATATATTAAAGAAAAGAATCGCCCTCGAATGAGTGATTTGCGAGATAACAAAATTGGAAAATTATAACTTTAAAATATGCCTTAATAGCGGCGTTTTACTTTCAATAAAGGGAATAGTTCACTCGGTCAAAGACCATTCTGACACATTATCATAATAAAATAAAAGAAAGCTTTATAAATAGAAAATATTAACCCAAGGATAGAGCAAAACTGTTGGTTATATTTGAACACTTTAAAGATATTCATAATAAAGTTATGTGAAATAAAAGAAAAAGAATTTAAAATAGCTATAGCATGTTAGTTAGGAATCACAAGAGCTCTTGGGTTAATTTAGGGTTACCTCTGGAGAAGCATTTTTAGGCAGATTGATGGTTGGCAGGTTTTTATATAATTTAACAGCAAAATCTGGAAATGTTCATATTTTTGGCAGCAGCAGCAGTTCCGCGGTTCCCTGTGTGATAACTTCCGATGGTCTATGGCAGCAGATGACCATTCCAGAGAGAAATAGCCTTCTCATGCTCTACTCTGTCATGTCAAGATTTACAAATTACTAGAATAGAACTCAGAATGATTTCTCTTAGAAACATTAGAAAAAAAACTCCAGAACAAAAGAAAACCCTTCTTTTTATAGTAGACTTTAACAATAGAACTGGCCTGGAGCATTACAAAAATATATCGGACTTATCAGCTGTAATTAAATCATCCGAATGTCTAAAGGAATACAACATTAATTAATTTCTTTTGTTAATTTCCCTGTCGACATTCGAATTACAAACTAGATTCAATTAAAAATTACTTTTATTAATCAAAGAAAACCTTAAGTGGACATCTGCTGTTTTTAGATAAACTTATATAATATTAACTAATTAAACCATTGTCCCTCATTTATTTTAAAGAAATATTTGGAATGACTTTTATTAAATTAAACGAAAATTATTTTACTTTTAACTTGCAATATTTGAATCTATTTACTAAACGAATATTTACTAAATGAATTTTATTTTAAATCAAAATATATTACGACGGTAATATATTTGTAAATAGATTCAAACAAAATAACTTTAACAATTTATAATTTTGATATGTTTTAAAATGGATATCATAGTGTGTGTGCAATTATGACTTATATAACTTACTTTGTAATAAATCAAAATTATATGAACATATACATAATCTATAATCTTTTATTTATTTGGGAATGACTTATATATATAATACGAGCATTGAACTCATGATTTAAAATTAGGCGGGATTTTCGGTATATAAGCATATTGCAGATACACTACGATAGATTAGGGTTCAAACTAAGATATGAGGGTAGGAAATACGTGAGAAAAAGTGAAACGAAGATCTGCAAAGCAGACCTTACTGTTTCAATACCCAGGAAAGAGGTATGGGAATCTTCCATATTATAACACAATGAGGTAATGTTGTTGTGAAGAGCCTCTTTTAATATCTTATATCTTAGGAGGATGTGGAGTGATTTTCTCATCGGGTATGGTGAAGATATTTTGTGTATTTTTAAATTATGTATGGCAATGATAAGATAGAGTTAGTCAAGGACACTTGTTGTCTGTAGTATTCAGTTAAGTCAGATAGTGTGTGAGTTGGGCTGTAACAACTTATGGATAAGCCAATAAAACTTACCAACAAAACTCATTAATAACTATAAGATTTAGCTTATGTCTAGCATAACAAGGGATACACACATAGGTACTGTCATTGGTGTTCATCAAGCAGTAATACGCCGATGGAAAGGTAAAGCCTTTTTATAATTTGTATGATTGCTTATGGACATAGGCAGGATTAATATATCATATTTATCTGACTCCTAATGTCACTATTCATATTTAGAATATTCTTTAGGAAATAATAAAAATCTAACTATATGGTTATCTAATTTCATCTTAAAAAATATTGAACAAATTATACCAAAGAATAATTCTATAATTGTGCTTAGTATGATAATTACCATTAGTATATTCTTATTTACAGCTAAGAAAGCTATAGTGAAAGATGCTGCTTCAAACATTGAGTAAATATTAGGTTTGTCAATTACCTTTATAATTGAGAAAACATGCTTGTCTTGGATTGTGATGCTTATTTATGCCAAGCAGTGTAATATACTTGTTTTATCATACCCAATAGTGTAAACCTTAGTAACAATTATGGGGACAATAAGGGCATTATAGTATTTTATTATTTTATTCCCCATACATGTCATTAAACAAAATACCTTGTTTCTTGTATGTTTTCTAGAGATAAATGTTTAACAGTTTATAATGTTAAGAAACTTTGTAAATAATATAAATAAATCTTATTTTGAAATTGTTATCTAGTTGTCTATGGTATTATTGCTAGCCATCACCCACATTATTATTTTCATTATTGCTATCCACACATTACCTTGTTATTCGATATTCTTCATTAATCAATGTAGTATAATTCACCATATATTAATACCATAATAAATTTGGTATACTTTTATATCTTTTAATAGAATATTTAAAGCATCATCACTTTGTTATTTAAATATTGTTTCCTGAAATGCATATATTAATTTAAATAATATAATTTAATAAAGATGAAATAAATAATTTTGATATAGCTTATTGATTTGACCTATCAAATACATCATTTACTGATCTATGATCACATAGATCCTAATTATTGAAAAACATAGAATTTGTAACTTAGGTGGTTCGATTAAGAGTTTGTGTGTACTTTATAGAGTTAAATTTCATATTCAGTTGATATTCAGATTGCTAGATATTTTAGTAATTCTAAGTATTTATTAGCAGTTTTGCCTGATATAGTTGGGTAGTGGCAAAATTCCTCTCATTGACCCAAGTATATCTGGCAAATGAATACTAATTACTTTATTTGAACCCTGAGAAGAATAAGTTAGTAGTTCATAGCATGATATTAAATTTATGGTTAAGTTTTATATTTAGAATTGTTTACTGGACTCTGATTTGAGTTATGTTTATTTTTATAGTTGTTTTATAGTCAGCATAAATTCATGTGTAAAGCTCTTCTTCATTATTTTTGAGTTTATATTTTGTTTTAATTTGATGGTAAATATTCTGGTTTGGTTAAGCTTGGAATCCATATTTTACTTTAGTTTACTTTGCTATCCTTTAAAACAATATCAGTTTATAGTTCTGGATATCATCTTCCATCATCATCATCATTCTCATCTGTCATCTCAATCTTTCTTTATTCTTATTTCATCTTATTTCATTATCATACTTAATTCATCCTTCACTAGCCCTTATTATATTACTATCTTACTCAGTCATTAGTTGTTAGTCTATCACCATCTTAGTCATTCAGTATTCTAACACATCTTTCTCTTCTCTTTGCTTTTAGACCCATTTCATTTTATTATTCAATTCTTATTTATCTTCATCATCCAGTTAATTATTTACTTTCCTAATTTATTTACTACTTAATTTATAATTCTAATCTTATATTCTTTTCATAGACCAGATTAATTATTTATTGGTTTGACAAATAGTAAACTTATATGATAATATTTTGTTTGGGGATTTTAAAGCTAGTTTGACCAGATGTTATTTTCTTCATAATCACCTTGTAATCTTCTTTAGATTTATAGTTTCATGCTAATCATTTCAATAGACAGAAAATAATATCTTTATGTCTTTACATTTTAAATTTTGAGTACATAATTTGTATGTTAGGGAATCATAGGATGGATAGGAAAAGTTACAAAGGAATTTGGATGGAAAAGCATATGAGGTGAGGTTACAATGAAAGTTAGCACCCAAATGTATAGGCATGATAAATGTAAGCATATGAAGGAAGGTTTAATGTGTTCATAATTGATGAGTTAAGTAAAAGTGTAAGTGGTAGCAGGAGAGAGAAGGTTGTATAGGGGGATTTGGTGCTCCTAAAATGTCATACTTGATTAGTTACAATTGTTGGCATATGTAGGTAGGATTGTTACAAAGGTGGATTTGCACCCTGAAACGTGTGGCCAGATTAGTATATGATTCCAGCATAGGTGAAAATGTTATAATATATATATTGAAGCAGTCGATGTCTAATCATCGTCGAGCTTCATGTGTCACCATCTATACTAACCTCCTGTGGGGCCTGCAATTCAGACCTCACTGTAAATACATGCCATTCACACACACACACACTGTATGCATACTGGTTAGAGAAATTAGTAAAATTAATTATATTTAGTAAAATGAAACAGTAGTTTGTGTGATGCATATATATATATATATATATGAATGAAGCAATAATTTTATTAATATTTATTGCTGAAAATTAGATGTTTTGTTTATATAATTGAAAATCTTTTTATATATATGTATTTTAATTAAAGTTTTGAAATGTAAAAACAAGGTAAAATGGGGAAGGCTCGAAATACTGAAATTATCTTGATCTAGATTCAGATCGTTTTCATTAATTGAAATTATAAATCTTAATTGAAACCACAAGTAATTCTTTTGTAAGTTGTTTTCAAATCTTTAAAAATATATCAAATGGTATTTTGGGCCTTATCTGTTTTAAAAATATTTTACTAATTAAATGTTTTTTTATTTAATCAAGAGATTACAGAGATAGCTGTGGGCAACTGAGATTGCATTCTTGGTGGGATTAAAGGGTGTATAAAAAGGCAATAGAACAAAAGAAGAGTTCAGTGGAGTTTTAGTTGAGTGTAGTTACTTTTCAGTGGAGTTAGTTTAGTTACTTTTCCGTTTAGTTACTTTCGGTAAAATAAATTTTAAGAAGCCAACACAAGTTCTGCATGATGAAGTTTGAGTAGTGGAATCTTTCACCTTTCTCTTCTTCTCTCAGAGAACTGTTTGCCTGCTACTGCCATGTTCCATCAGGCCAGCTGTACAAGATGACTGTTTTCACTGCATCTACTTGCTTGCTGAGGTAACCTCACGTAATATAGAGCTGCCTTAATATGTAAATTCCTTTTGTAGTTTCTAATAAGATGTAGTTAAACATTTGTATTTTAATCTACATATTAATTTATAAGTTTCTGCTAATTATGCTCTGAAATTCTCTCTCTGTAATCCCTTACTAATATAATGTATTTTTAACTTACCTTTAATGCTTGAACTCATATATATAACTTTGTGTGGCTCCATTAAGATTTTATGTATTTTATTTAATGTATAGATATAATTGATTTTCTTTAATATGTCAAAAATCACCAAATTTGTGAGGCTGGAAAAGGGGAAAATAATTGTTTAATTTGGGAAGAAGCGGGGCTTCATTTTAAAACCTATCAATAAATTTTTGTTTATATTAAATAGAAATTGCTCACGAGTTTGGTTTCATTTTAAATTCGTTATTCTTAAAGTCAATTAAAAACTTTTACTGTGGATGAATTCTGCTAAATTTACTGCTTTGAATTTGTCTTTAAAATTTCATTTTAAAAGATCGTGAACCTTGATTATTATAATTAGTTCATTCTTTCCTGCTGTTGCCTGAAGGGCTAATGTAATCCATAATACATATATGGGAACCGAATTTAAATATAAATTTTATTAGTTTAATGCTATAGAAAAGAGTTATTATTTATTACACTTTGTTAAATGACTCAGGATTGAAAACAGGTTATTGCTCAAAAGGTTAGACCATTTCCAAACTTTAAAATAATATTATAAAATTATATAAATGCTGGCATACCTTTTCCTTTATTCTGATATTTTATCTTCTCCATTTCTTGATTGTTTTGTCTTGGGGGACATCGGAAGCATGAAGCTCCCATCCTACTTTTCAAAATCATTCGTAATCAGGGACACTATTCCCTGTAGAACGTGAGGCTTGTGAGGTTGATGTGTAGCAGGTGACCATACATCCAGATCTGGGCCTTCAAACCCAGCCTCTCCATCAATATTGCTCCACCAGAATGCACTGACATATCAATTCTAAGTTTGTTTCAAATATTCTTTTAAAAATGATAGAATATCCAAAACTGCCATGAAGGCCAGATTTCTTTATTGTATGCTAGTACCATTACTCTGCTCCTTAATTTGATCACCATCTGCCTAACCTTAGTAAGTCACAATGATGTTTTAAAGTTGATGATTCATTTCATAAAATACATTCAGTATGTTGATTTTCAAACTGCTTTCTTTTAAAAACCATTATCAATTCTGTTTTCTTTTAAAAACCGTTATCGATTCCCATAGACGTAAACCTAATTTGTATTAATGATTGTATAATTTATTCTTGTAAATGTAGCACATTGTTTGTTTCTTGTATACTTATTCTAAAGATGCTATGTCCAAACAATGCCTATCAAACATATATAATGATTTTAAGATTGTAAATAAATTATTGAGACAGTATATTTATATTTATTTGTCAAAATGATTAATGCTAAATTATCAGGTATCTTTCTGTAATTGGAATCTGTTCCGATCTTGTAGTTTGTTTTGTGCATCCACAACATTCTGTTAGTAAAAATTATTAAATTGGCATATTAACTCCACACAAGTTACAATACATTCTATAAAATCATATTCATGAAATAATTAATAAAGAGGATTTTATAAAAACAAATCCCAAGTTTGTAAATGTATAATGTCAGCCCAAGCGTGAAACCATTTTTGTAATATATATATTTGCATTTGTTTAATATTTTATTAAATATATATATTTCATATAAATCCTGGTTTGTCAGTGAATTATTATTTTCTAATTAGTATTTAGAACTATTTTCTTTAGCTAATAACTTAGCATTAATAAATATAACTGTCATAAATGTAATTCCTGGGTTACTCTTATCTAGATCATCGTCATCAGTCTCTACCACTTTGCTTCTGGGTCCAGAATTAAATAATTGTATTGTATCATCAGGATTGTTGTTCATTAAGTCAGAGACTTGAAGAATAGGCAAATAGGTTAGAATTCAGGATTGCTCCAGATCTGCGTATCTCGAGCATGATCAGATTCGAGGTACTTTTGCTTAGGATTTGAATCTTGTTAAGTACTATATTGACCGGTACAATATATATATATATATATATATATACAAGCCTGACCAAACCCCCTATAACTATGCATAACACTAATTGTGTCCATCTCAAATATTAAAATTAGTTTAAATAATACATTTAAATTAATATACAGATATTATAAATATATGTTAATAATGTACTTGTTTTTATCATCTTATGCATCACTAAGCCAAATAACGAAATGACAGGGACTGATAGTTATTAAGTAATCAAACTAATAAATGTCAAAGTAGTCTTTATACAAACAAGTATGAGAATAAAATGATACTTTATTTCATGATTTTTAAATCGATTATAATCATATAATATCTATAACAATGAACAATTACAGCAACAAAATGCAAATGAAAAATTGTATACATTTAAACAATAGGAATTATTTGAGATATATAATTATAATATTATTTTTTTTTGCATGATCTTCATGAATTAATTACATGCTACAAATGACAAGATCAAAAAAAGCAAGAAACGTTTTTAGTATATGAGAGGAAACTGTTATCTCAGAAAATTGCAATTTTCAGACATACTTATCATATGACACCACAATAAGTAAAAGAAGTTTTTGAAATGAAATAGAATAAAGAATTTCATCTGAGTAAATAATGTCAGAAACTCATTTTATACATATATTGTATAAAATAATTTTATCTATTCTATGCAAACATAAATTGAAAAACATTAAAGACCACTAATATTTGAAGTAGAATTTTAATTAATCATCAACCATTTATAAGATCAACTGTAACTGATTTAAAAATAGTATATATTATTAGTCACTATAAAATGGTTTCTAGCTAAATTGCTGATGTCATAGGTGTATCATTGTTTTCCCTGCCATGGAAGCATGATATTTTTCTTTATCCATTCTTGAAATGTGGAAGAAACATCTTTTGCCTTATATGGAATGCTTAATGATGAATCTATGGAAAGAATAAATGAGGACCAAGACATAACTGTTTCGAATACATAATGAACAGATGCCAGCAGACATCTATGCTTCATTTAAAAATAATCATCTGTAATGCATGAACTTTACATATGAAGCACTTTTCCCAAGTCACAAATATTAACTAAATTTATTTAAAGAGATTGTAAAATATTGATTATGTAATTTGAATTTTTAACTCTTGTAAATATTTGTTTTTGTTTCATTTTTTTTTTCATACTTGGAAATGCAAACTTTCTATGATTTTAGAAATGTTCCTTCACTGATGATAGCAAATAGCTCAAAGTCATGATCGGAAAGTGGAATTAAAGTTAGAGATAGTGAATGCATGCTCTGACGTTTATGTAAACAAACACTTGATGGTGTTTTTGGTAGAATTTCTTCTGTTGACAGACATACAAGCGTTAGCCAGTTTTTAACTTGTTTTTTGTTTTTCATAAATGTACCTTTGAAGTCTTTCTAGCAATGATATATGTTACAGAGGCTTCTACAGTGAGGTGATTCTGAACTGAGATCAGACCCATGTAGCTATCTGGCTTGTATGCCAAGTTTGAAGACATTATGTGTCTAAAAGTTTCATGCTTGCAAGCTGAATAGAAACTGTTCATAAATGGTCAGAATTTGTGTTTAGATCTAGTTCCTAAAATTTCTGTCTTTCACTGACGATAGCAAATAGCTTGAAATCATGATCTGAAAGTGGAATTAAAGTTAGAGATAGTGAATGCATGCTGTGACGTTTATGTAAACAAATGCTTGATGGTGTTTTTGGTAGAACGCCATCTGTTGACATAAATACAAGCGTTCGCAAGTTTTTAACTTGTTTTTTGTTTTTCATACATGTACCTTTGAGGTCTTTCTAGCAATGATATATATTGCAGAGGCTTCTACTATGTCGTGATGCGGAACTGAGATCAGACCCATGTAGCTATCTGAATTGCTATGCTGAGTTTGAAAACATTACATGTCTAAAAGATTCACGCTTGCAAGCTGAATAGAAACTGTTTCATAAATGCTCAGAGTTTGTGTTTAGATCTAGATTCTAAAATTCCTGTTTTTCACTGACGATAGAAAATAGCTTGAAATCATGATCTGAAAGTGGAATTAAAGTTAGACATAGTGAATGCATGCTCTTACGTTTATGTAAACAAATGCTTGATGGTGTTTTTGGTAGAATACCATCTGTTGTCATAAATACAAGCGTTAGCAAGATTTTAACTTGGTTTTTTGTTTTTCATAAATCTACCTTTGAGGTCTTTCTAGCAATGATATATATTGCAGAGGCTTCTACTATGTGGTGATGCTGAACTGAGATCAGAACCATGCAGCTATCTGGCTTGCTTTGCTGAGTTTGAAGAAATTACGTGTCTAAAAGATTCATGCTTGCAACCTGTATAGAAACTGTTTCATAAATGCTCAGTGTTTGTGTTTAGATCTAATTTCTACTGTTCCTGTATTTCACTGACAATAGCAAATAGCTTGAAATCATGATCTGAAAGTGGAATTAAAGTTAGAGATAGTGAATGCATCCTGTGACGTTTATGTAAACAAATGCTTGATGGTGTTTTTTGTAGAACACCATCTGTTGACATAAATTCAAGCGTTAGCAAGTTTTTAATTTTTTTTTGTTTTTCATAAATGTACCTTTGAGGTCTTTCTAGCAATGATATATATTGCAGAGGTTTTTACTATGTGGTGATCCTGAACTGAGATCAACACATGTAGGTATCTCACTTGCCATACTGAGTTTGAAGACATTACATGTCTAAAAGACTGTTTCAAAAATGCTCAGAGTTTGTGTTTACAACTAGTTTCTAAAATTCCTGTTTTTCACTGATGATAGCAAATACTTTGAATACATGATCTGAAAATGGAATTAAAGTTAGAGGTAGTGAATGCATGCTCTGACGTTTTTGTAAACAAACGCTTGATGGTGTTTTTGGTAGAAAGCCATCTGTTGACATATATACAAGCACTAGCAAGTTTTTAACTTCTTTTTGTTTTTCATAAATATACTTTTGAAGTCTTTCTAGCAAGGATATATAAGGCAGAGGCTTCTACTATGTGGTGATGTTGAACTGAGATCAGAACCATGTAGCTATCTGGCTTGCTTTGTTGACTTTGACGAAATTACGTGTCTAAAAGATTCACGCTTGCAAGCTGAATAGAAACTGTTTCATAAATGGTCAGAGTTTGTGTTTAATCTAGTTCCTAAAATTTCAGTTTTTCACTGACGATAGCAAATAGCTTGAAATCATGATCTGAAAGTGGAATTAAAGTTAGAGATAGTGAATGCATGCTGTGACGTTTATGTAAACAAATGATTGATGGTGTTTTTGGTAGAACGCCATCTGTTGACATAAATACAAGTGTTAGCAAGTTTTTAACTTGTTTTTTGTTTTTCATACATGTACCTTTGAGGTCTTTCTAGCAAGGACATATATTGCACAGGCTTCTACTATGTGGTGATGCTGAACTGAGATCAGACCCATGTAGCTATTTGACTTGCTATGCTGAGTTTGAAGACATTACATGTCTAAAAGAGTCATGCTTGCAAGCTGAATAGAAACTGTTTCATAAATGCCCAGAGTTTGTGTTTAGATCTAGTTTCTATAATTCCTGTCTTTCACTGACGATAGCAAATAACTTGAAATCATGATCTGAAAGTGGAATTAAAGGTAGACATAGTGAAAGCATGCTCTGACGTTTATGTAAACAAATGCTTGATGGGGTTTTTGGTAGAACGCCATCTGTTGACATATATACAAGCGTTAGCAAGTTGTTAAATTGTTTTTTATTTTTCATAAAAGTACCTTTGATGTCTTTCTAGCACAGATATATATTGCAGAGCCTTCTACTATGTGGTGATGCTGAACTGAGATCAGAACCATGTAGCTATCTGGCTTGCCATGCTGAGTTTGAAGACATTACATGTCTAAAAATTTCACTCTTGCAAGCTGAATAGAAACTGTATCATAAATGCTCAGCGTTTGTGTTTAGATCTAATTTCTAATATTCCTGTCTTTCACTGACAATAGCAAATAGCTTGAAATCATGATCTGAAAGTAGAATTAAAGTTAGAGATAGTGAATGCATCCTGTGATGTTTATGTAAACAAATGCTTGATGGTGTTTTTTGTAGAACACCATCCGTTGACATAAATACAAGCGTTAGCAAGTTTTTAACTTGTTTTGTGTTTTTCATAAATGTACCTTTGAGGTCTTTCTAGCAATGATATATATTGCAGAGGTTTTCACTATGTGGTGATCCTGAGCTGAGATCAGACCCATGTAGCTATCTGACTTGCCATACTGAGTTTGAAGACATTATATGTTTAAAAGACTGTTTCATAAATGCTCAGAGGTTGTGTTTAGATCTAGTTTCTAAAATTCCTGTCTTTCACTGACAATAGCAAGTAGCTTGAAATAATGATCTGAAAGTAAAATTAAAATTAGATATAGTGAATGCATGCTCTGACGTGTATGTAAACAAACGCTTGATGGTGTCTTTTGTAAAACGTCATCTGTTGACATAATTACAAGCATTAGCAAGTTATTAACTTGTTTTTTGTTTTTCTTAAAGGAACCTTTAAGGTCTTTCTAGCAATGCTATATATTGCAGAGGCTTCTACTATGTGGTGATGCTGAACTGAGATCAGACCCATGTACCTATTTGACTTGCTATGCTGAGTTTGAAGACATTACATGTCTAAAAGATTCACGCTTGCAAGCTGAATAGAAACTGTTTCATAAATGCTCAGAGTTTGTGTTTAGATCTAGTTCCTAAAATTTCTGTCTTTCACTGACGATAGCAAATAGCTTGAAATCATGATCTGAAAGTGGAATTAAAGTTAGAGATAGTGAATGCATGCTGTGACATTTATGTAAACAAATGATTGATGGTGTTTTTGGTAGAATGCCATCTGTTGACATAAATACAAGCGTTAGCAAGTTTTTAACTTCTTTTTGTTTTTCAGAAATGTAATTTTGAGGTTTTTCTAGCAAGGATATATAAGGCAGGGGCTTCTACTATGTGGTTATGTTGAACTGAGATCAGAACAGTGTAGCTATCTGGCTTGCTATGCTGAATTTGAAGACATTACATGTCTAAAAGATTCACGCTTGCAAGCTGAATAGAAACTGTTTCATAAATGGTCAGAGTTTGTGTTTAATCTAGTTCCTAAAATTTCTGTCTTTCACTGACGATAGCAAATAGCTTGAAATCATGATCTGAAAGTGGAATTAAAGTTAGAGATAGTGAATGCATGCTGTGACGTTTATGTAAACAAATGATTGATGGTGTTTTTGGTAGAACGCCATCTGTTGACATAAATACAAGCGTTAGCAAGTTTTTAACTTGTTTTTTGTTTTTCATACATGTACATTTGAGGTCTTTCTAGCAATGACATATATTGCAGAGGCTTCTACTATGTGGTGGTGCTGAACTGAGATCAGACCCATGTAGCTATTTGACTTGCTATGCTGAGTTTGAAGACATTACATGTCTAAAAGTTTCATGCTTGCAAGCTGAATAGAAACTGTTTCATAAATGCTCAGAGTTTGTGTTTAGATCTAGTTTCTATAATTCCTGTCTTTCACTGACGATAGCAAATAACTTGAAATCATGATCTGAAAGTGGAATTAAAGTTAGACATAGTGAAAGCATGCTCTGACGTTTATATAAACAAATGCTTGATCGGGTTTTTGGTAGAATGCCATCTGTTGACATAAATACAAGTGTTAGCAAGTTGTTAACTTGTTTTTTATTTTTCAAAACAGTATCTTCGATGTTTTTCTAGCATTGATATATATTGCAGAGCCTTCTACTATGTGGTGATTGCTGAACTGAGATCAGACCCACGTAGCTATCTGGCTTGCCATGCTGAGTTTGAAGACATTACATGTCTAAAAATTTCACGCTTGCAAGCTGAATAGAAACTGTTTCATAAATCCTCAGAGTTTGTGTTTAGATTTAATTTCTAATATTCCTGTCTTTCACTGACAATAGCAAAATGCTTGAAATCATGATCTGAAAATGGAAGTAAAGTTAGAGATAGTGAATGCATCCTGTGATGTTTATGTAAACAAATGCTTGATGGTGTTTTTTGTAGAACACCATCTGTTGACATAAATACAAGCGTTACAAGTTTTTAACTTGTTTTGTGTTTTTCATAAATGTAATTTTGAGGTTTTTCTAGCAAGGATATATAAGGCAGAGGCTTCTACTATGTGGTGATGTTGAACTGAGATCAGAACCATGTAGCTATCTGGCTTGCTATGCTGACTTTGAAGACATTACGTGTCTAAAAAATTCACCCGTGCAAGCTGAATAGAAACTGTTTCATAAATGGTCAGATTTTGGGTTTAGATCTAGTTTCTAAAATTCCTGTCTTTTACTGACGATACCAAGTAGCTTGAAATCATGATCTGAAAGTAAAATTAAAATTAGATATAGTGAATGCATGCTCTGACGTGTATGTAAACAAACGCTTGATGGTGTCTTTTGTAAAACGCCATCTGTTGACATAATTACAAGCATTAGCAAGTTTTTAACTTGTTTTTTGTTTTTCATAAATGTACCTTTGAAGTCTTTCTAGCAATGATATATATTACAGAGGTTTCTAATGTGAGGTGATTCTGAACTGAGATCAGACCCATGTAGCTATCTGCATGCTATGCCAAGTTTGAAGACATTATGTGTCTAAAAGATTAACGCCTGCAAGCTGAATAGAAACTGTTTCATAAATGCTCAGCGTTTGTGTTTAGATCTAATTTCTAATATTCCTGTCTTTCACTGACAATAGCAAAAAGCTAGAAATCATGATCTGAAAGTGGAATTAAAGTTAGAGATACTGAATGCATCCTGTGACGTTTATGTAAACAAATGCTTGATGGTGTTTTTTGTAGAACACCATCTGTTGACATAAATACAAGCGTTAGCAAGATTTTAATTTTTTTTTGTTTTTCATAAATGTACCTTTGAGGTCTTTCTAGCAATGATATATATTGCAGAGCCTTCTACTATGTGGTTTGCTGAACTGAGATCAGACCCATGTAGCTATCTGGCTTGCCATGCTGAGTTTGAAGACATCACATGTCTAAAAGGTTCATGCTTGCAAGCTGAATAGAAACTGTTTCATAAATGCTCAGAGTTTGTGTTTACATCTAGTTTCTAAAATTCCTGTCTTTCACTGACGATAGCAAATAGCTTGAAATCATGATCTGAAAGTGGAATTAAAGTTAGAGATAGTGAATGCATGCTCTGACGTTTATGTAAACAAACGCTTGATGGTGTTTTTGGTAGAACGCCATCTGTTGACATAAATACAAGCGTTAGCAAGATTTTAACTTCTTTTTGTTTTTTATAAATGTAATTTTGAGGTTTTTCTAGCAAAGATATATAAGGCAGAGGCTTCTACTATGTGGTGATGTTGAACTGAGATCAGAACCGTGTTGCTATCTGGCTTGCTATGCTGACATTGAAGATATTACGTGTCTAAAAAAATTCACCATTGCAAGCTGAATAGAAACTGTCTCATAAATGGTCAGATTTTGGGTTTAGATCTAGTTTCTAAAATTCCTGTCTTTCACTGACGATACCAAATAGCTTGAAATCATGATCTGAAAGTAAAATTAAAATTAGATATAGTGAATGCATGCTCTGACGTGTATGTAAACAAATGCTTGATGGTGTCTTTTGTAAAACGCCATCTGTTGACATAATTACAAGCATTAGCAAGTTATTAACTTGTTTTTCGTTTTTCATAAATGAACCTTTGGGGTCTTTCTAGCAATGCTATATATTGCAGAGGCTTCTACTATGTGGTGATGCTGAACTGAGATCAGACCCATGTAGCTATCTGGCTTACTATGCTGAGTTTGAAGACATTACGTGTCTAAAAGATTCACACTTGCAAGCTGAATAGAAACTGTTTCATAAATGCTCAGAGTTTGTGTTTAGATCTAGTTTCTAAAATTCCTGTCCTTCATTGATGATAGCAAATTGCTCGAAGTCATGATCTGAAAGTGGAATTAAAGTTAGAGATAGTGAATGCATGCTCTGACGTTTATGTAAACAAACACTTGACTGTGTTTTTGGTAGAATGCCTTCTGTTGACAGAAATACAAGCGTTAGCAAGTTTTTAAATTGTATTTTGTTTTTCATAAATGTACCTTTGAAGTCTTTCTAGCAATGATATGTATTACAGAGGTTTCTACTATGAGGTGATGCTGAACTGAGATCAGACCCATGTAGCTATCTGGCTTGTATGCCAAGTTTGAAGACATTATGTGTCTAAAAGATTCACGCTTGCAAGCTGAATAGAAACTGTTTCATAAATGGTCAGAGTTTGTGTTTAGATCTAGTTCCTAAAATTTCTGTCTTTCACTGACGATAGCAAATAGCTTGAAATCATGATCTGAAAGTGGAATTAAAGTTAGAGATAGTGAATGCATGCTGTGACCTTTATGTAAACAAATGCTTGATGGTGTTTTTGGTAGAACGCCATCTGTTGACATAAATGCAAGCATTAGCAAGTTTTTAACTTGTTTTTTGTTTTTCATAGATGTACCTTTGAAATCTTTCTAGCAATGATATATATTGCAGAGGCTTCTACTATGTGGTGATGCGGAACTGAGATCAGACCCATGTAGCTATCTGACTTGCTATGCTGAGTTTGAAAACATTACATGTTTAAAAGATTCACGCTTGCAAGCTGAATAGAAACTGTTTCATAAATGCTCAGAATTTGCATTTAGATCTAGTTTCTAAAATTCCTGTCTTTCACTGACGATAGCAAATAGCTTGAAATCATGATCTGAAAGTGGAATTAAAGTTAGACATAGTAAATGCATGCTCTGATGTTTATAGAAACAAATGCTTGATGGTGTTTTTGGTAGAATGCCATCTGTTGACATAAATACAAGCACTAGCAAGTTTTTAACTTGTTTTTTATTTTTCATAAAAGTACCTTTGATGTCTTTCTAGCAATGATATATATTGCAGAGCCTTCTACTATGTGGTATGCTGAACTGAGATCAGACCCATGTAGCTATCTGGCTTGCCATGCTGAGTATGAAGACATCACATGTCTAAAAGGTTCACGCTTGCAAGCTGAATAGAAACTGTTTCATAAATGGTCAGATTTTGGGTTTAGATCTAGTTTCTAAAATTCCTGTCTTTCACTGACGATACCAAGTAGATTGAAATCATGATCTGAAAGTAAAATTAAAATTAGATATAGTGAATGCATGCTGTGACGATTATGTAAACAAACGCTTGATGGTGTTTTTCATAGAACGCCATCTGTTGACATAAATACAAGCGTTAGCAAGTTTTTAACTTGTTTTTTGTTTTTCATAAATCTACCTTTGAGATCTTTCTAGCAATGATATATATTGCAGAGGCTTCTACTATGTGGTGATGCTGAACTGAGATCAGACCCATGTAGCTATCTGGCTTGCCATGCTGAGTTTGAAGACATCACATGTCTAAAAGGTTCACGCTTGCAAGCTGAATAGAAACTGTTTCATAAATCCTCAGAGTTTGTGTTTAGATTTAATTTCTAATATTCCTGTCTTTCACTGACAATAGCAAAATGCTTGAAATCATGATCTGAAAATGGAAGTAAAGTTAGAGATAGTGAATGCATCCTGTGATGTTTATGTAAACAAATGCTTGATGGTGTTTTTTGTAGAACACCATCTGTTGACATAAATACAAGCGTTACAAGTTTTTAACTTGTTTTGTGTTTTTCATAAATGTAATTTTGAGGTTTTTCTAGCAAGGATATATAAGGCAGAGGCTTCTACTATGTGGTGATGTTGAACTGAGATCAGAACCATGTAGCTATCTGGCTTGCTATGCTGACTTTGAAGACATTACGTGTCTAAAAAATTCACCCGTGCAAGCTGAATAGAAACTGTTTCATAAATGGTCAGATTTTGGGTTTAGATCTAGTTTCTAAAATTCCTGTCTTTCACTGACGATACCAAGTAGCTTGAAATCATGATCTGAAAGTAAAATTAAAATTAGATATAGTGAATGCATGCTCTGACGTGTATGTAAACAAACGCTTGATGGTGTCTTTTGTAAAACGCCATCTGTTGACATAATTACAAGCATTAGCAAGTTTTTAACTTGTTTTTTGTTTTTCATAAATGAACCTTTGAAGTCTTTCTAGCAATGATATATATTACAGAGGTTTCTAATGTGAGGTGATTCTGAACTGAGATCAGACCCATGTAGCTATCTGCATGCTATGCCAAGTTTGAAGACATTATGTGTCTAAAAGATTAACGCCTGCAAGCTGAATAGAAACTGTTTCATAAATGCTCAGCGTTTGTGTTTAGATCTAATTTCTAATATTCCTGTCTTTCACTGACAATAGCAAAAAGCTAGAAATCATGATCTGAAAGTGGAATTAAAGTTAGAGATACTGAATGCATCCTGTGACGTTTATGTAAACAAATGCTTGATGGTGTTTTTTGTAGAACACCATCTGTTGACATAAATACAAGCGTTAGCAAGATTTTAATTTTTTTTTGTTTTTCATAAATGTACCTTTGAGGTCTTTCTAGCAATGATATATATTGCAGAGCCTTCTACTATGTGGTTTGCTGAACTGAGATCAGACCCATGTAGCTATCTGGCTTGCCATGCTGAGTTTGAAGACATCACATGTCTAAAAGGTTCATGCTTGCAAGCTGAATAGAAACTGTTTCATAAATGCTCAGAGTTTGTGTTTACATCTAGTTTCAAAAATTCCTGTCTTTCAATGACGATAGCAAATAGCTTGAATACATGATCTGAAAATGGAATTAAAGTTAGAGGTAGTGAATGCATGCTCTGACGTTTATGTAAACAAACACTTGACGGTGTTTTTGGTAGAAAGCCATCTGTTGACATAAATACAAGCGTTAGCAAGATTTTAACTTCTTTTTGTTTTTTATAAATGTAATTTTGAGGTTTTTCTAGCAAAGATATATAAGGCAGAGGCTTCTACTATGTGGTGATGTTGAACTGAGATCAGAACCGTGTTGCTATCTGGCTTGCTATGCTGACATTGAAGATATTACGTGTCTAAAAAAATTCACCATTGCAAGCTGAATAGAAACTGTCTCATAAATGGTCAGATTTTGGGTTTAGATCTAGTTTCTAAAATTCCTGTCTTTCACTGACGATACCAAATAGCTTGAAATCATGATCTGAAAGTAAAATTAAAATTAGATATAGTGAATGCATGCTCTGACGTGTATGTAAACAAATGCTTGATGGTGTCTTTTGTAAAACGCCATCTGTTGACATAATTACAAGCATTAGCAAGTTATTAACTTGTTTCTCGTTTTTCATAAATGAACCTTTGGGGTCTTTCTAGCAATGCTATATATTGCAGAGGCTTCTACTATGTGGTGATGCTGAACTGAGATCAGACCCATGTAGCTATCTGGCTTGCTATGCTGAGTTTGAAGACATTACGTGTCTAAAAGATTCACACTTGCAAGCTGAATAGAAACTGTTTCATAAATGCTCAGAGTTTGTGTTTAGATCTAGTTTCTAAAATTCCTGTCCTTCATTGATGATAGCAAATTGCTCGAAGTCATGATCTGAAAGTGGAATTAAAGTTAGAGATAGTGAATGCATGCTCTGACGTTTATGTAAACAAACACTTGACTGTGTTTTTGGTAGAATGCCTTCTGTTGACAGAAATACAAGCGTTAGCAAGTTTTTAAATTGTATTTTGTTTTTCATAAATGTACCTTTGAAGTCTTTCTAGCAATGATATGTATTACAGAGGTTTCTACTGTGAGGTGATGCTGAACTGAGATCAGACCCATGTAGCTATCTGGCTTGTATGCCAAGTTTGAAGACATTATGTGTCTAAAAGATTCACGCTTGCAAGCTGAATAGAAACTGTTTCATAAATGGTCAGAGTTTGTGTTTAGATCTAGTTCCTAAAATTTCTGTCTTTCACTGACGATAGCAAATAGCTTGAAATCATGATCTGAAAGTGGAATTAAAGTTAGAGATAGTGAATGCATGCTGTGACCTTTATGTAAACAAATGCTTGATGGTGTTTTTGGTAGAACGCCATCTGTTGACATAAATGCAAGCATTAGCAAGTTTTTAACTTGTTTTTTGTTTTTCATAAATGTACCTTTGAAATCTTTCTAGCAATGATATATATTGCAGAGGCTTCTACTATGTGGTGATGCGGAACTGAGATCAGACCCATGTAGCTATCTGACTTGCTATGCTGAGTTTGAAAACATTACATGTTTAAAAGATTCACGCTTGCAAGCTGAATAGAAACTGTTTCATAAATGCTCAGAATTTGCATTTAGATCTAGTTTCTAAAATTCCTGTCTTTCACTGACGATAGCAAATAGCTTGAAATCATGATCTGAAAGTGGAATTAAAGTTAGACATAGTAAATGCATGCTCTGATGTTTATATAAACAAATCCTTGATGGTGTTTTTGGTAGAATGCCATCTGTTGACATAAATACAAGCACTAGCAAGTTTCTAACTTGTTTTTTATTTTTCATAAAAGTACCTTTGATGTCTTTCTAGCAATGATATATATTGCAGAGCCTTCTACTATGTGGTATGCTGAACTGAGATCAGACCCATGTAGCTATCTGGCTTGCCATGCTGAGTATGAAGACATCACATGTCTAAAAGGTTCACGCTTGCAAGCTGAATAGAAACTGTTTCATAAATGGTCAGATTATGGGTTTAGATCTAGTTTCTAAAATTCCTGTCTTTCACTGACGATACCAAGTAGATTGAAATCATGATCTGAAAGTAAAATTAAAATTAGATATAGTGAATGCATGCTGTGACGATTATGTAAACAAACGCTTGATGGTGTTTTTCGTAGAACGCCATCTGTTGACATAAATACAAGCGTTAGCAAGTTTTTAACTTGTTTTTTGTTTTTCATAAATCTACCTTTGAGATCTTTCTAGCAATGATATATATTGCAGAGGCTTCTACTATGTGGTGATGCTGAACTGAGATCAGACCCATGCAGCTATCTGGCTTGCTATGCTGAGTTTGAAGACATTACGTGTCTAAAAGATTCACGGTTGCAGGCTGAATAGAAACTGTTTCATAAATGCTCAGAGTTTGTGTTTAGATCTAGTTTCTAAAATTCCTGTCCTTCACTGAGGATAGCAAATTGCTCAAATTCATGATTGAAAGTGGAATTAAAGTTAGAGATAGTGAATGCATGCTGTGACGTTTATGTAAACAAATGCTTGATGGTGTTTTTGGTAGAATGCCATCTGTTGACATAAATACAAGCACTAGCAAGTTTTTAACTTGTTTTTTATTTTTCATAAAAGTACCTTTGATGTCTTTCTAGCAATGATATATATTGCAGATCCTTCTACTATGTGGTGATGCTGAACTGATATCAGAGCCATGTAGCTATCTGGCTTGCCATTCTGAGTTTGAAGACATTACATGTCTAAAAGATTCACGCTTGCAAGCTGAATAGAAACTGTTTCATAAATCCTCAGATTTTGTGTTTAGATCTAGTTTCTAAAATTCCTGTCTTTCACTGACGATAGAAAATAGCTTGAAATCATGATCTGAAAGTGGAAATAAAGTTAGAGATAGTGAATGCATCCTGTGACGTTTATGTAAAGAAATGCTTGATGGTGTTTTTTGTGGAACACCATCTGTTGACATAAATACAATCGTTAGCAAGTTTTTAATTTTTTTGGTTTTTCATAAATTTACCTTTGAGGTCTTTCTAGCAATGATATATATTGCAGAGGTTTTTACTATGTAGTAATACTGAACTGAGATCAGACACATGTAGCTATCTCCCTTGCCATACTGAGTTTGAAGACATTACGTGTCTGAAAGACTGTTTCATAAATGCTCAGAGTTTGTGTTTACATCTAGTTTCAAAAATTCCTGTCCTTCACTGACGATAGCAAATAGCTTGAATACATGATCTGAAAATGGAATTAAAGTTAGAGGTAGTGAATGCATGCTCTGACGTTTATGTAAACAAACACTTGATGGTGTTTTTGGTAGAATCCATCTGTTGACATAAATACAAGCGTTAGCAAGTTTTTAACTTCTTTTTGTTTTTCATAAATGTAATTTTGAGGTTTTTCTAGCAAGGATATATAAGGCAGAAGCTTCTACTATGTGGTGATGTTGAACTGAGATCAGAACCGTGTAGCTATCTGGCTTGCTATGCTGACTTTGAAGATATTCCGTGTCTAAACAATTTACCCTTGCAAGCTGAATAGAAACTGTTTCATAAATGGTCAGATTTTGGGTTTAGATCTAGTTTCTAAAATTCCTGTCTTTCACTGACGATACCAAGTAGCTTGAAATCATGATCTGAAAGTAAAATTAGTAATAGATATAGTGAATGCATGATCTGACGTGTATGTAAACAAACGCTTGATGGTGTCTTTTGTAGAACGCCATCTGTTGACATAATTACAAGCATTAGCAAGTTATTAACTTGTTTTTTCTTTTTCATAAATGAACCTTTGGGATCTTTCTAGCAATGCTATATATTGCAGAGGCTTCTACTATGTGGTGATGCTGAACTGAGATCAGACCCATGTAGCTATCTGGCTTGCTATGCTGAGTTTGAAGACATTACATGTGTAAAAGATTCACGCTTGCAAGCTGAAAAGAAACTGTTTCATAAATGCTCAGAGTTTGTGTTTAGATCTAGTTTCTAAAATTCCTGTCCTTCACTGATGATAGCAAATAGCTCGAAGTCATGATCTGAATGTGGAATTAAAGTTAGAGATAGTGAATGCATGCTCTGACGTTTATGTAAACAAACACATGACGGTGTTTTTGGTAGAATGCCTTCTGTTGACAGAAATACAAGCGTTAGCAAATTTTTAACTTGTTTTTTGTTTTTCATAAATGTACCTTTGAAGTCTTTCTAGCAATGATATATATTAAAGGGGCTTCTACTATGTGGTGATGCTGAACTGAGATCAGACCCATGTAGCTATCTGGCTTGCTATGCTGAGTTTGAAGACATTACGTGTCTAAAAGATTCACGCTTGCCAGCTGAATAGAAACTGTTTCATAAATGCTCAGAATTTGTGTTTAGATCTAGTTCCTAAAATTTCTGTCTTTCACTGACGATAGCAAATAGCTTGAAATCATGATCTGAAAGTGGAATTAAAGTTAGAGATAGTGAATGCATGCTGTGACTTTTATGTAAACAAATGCTTGATGGTGTTTTTGGTAGAACGCCATCTGTTGACATAAATACAAGCATTAGCAAGTTTTTAACTGGTTTTTTGTTTTTCATAGATGTACCTTTGAAATCTTTCTAGCAATGATATATATTGCAGAGGCTTCTACTATGTGGTGATGCGGAACTGAGATCAGACCCATGTAGCTATCTGACTTGCTATGCTGAGTTTGAAAACATTACATGTTTAAAAGATTCACGCTTGCAAGCTGAATAGAAACTGTTTCATAAATGCTCAGAATTTGCATTTAGATCTAGTTTCTAAAATTCCTGTCTTTCACTGATGATAGCAAATAGCTTGAAATCATGATTGAAAGTGGAATTAAAGTTAGAGATAGTGAGTGCATGCTGTGACGTTTATGTAAACAAATGCTTGACGGTGTTTGTGGTAGAACACCATCTGTTGACATAAATACAAGCATTAGCAAGTTTTTAACTTCTTTTTTGTTTTTCATAAATGTACCTTTGAGGTCTTTCTAGCAATGATATATATTGCAGAGGTTTTTACTATGTGGTGATCCTGAGCTGAGATCAGACCCATGTAGCTATCTCACTTGCCATACTGAGTTTGAAGACATTACGTATCTAATAGACTGTTTCATAAATGCTCAGAGTTTCTGTTTACATCTAGTTTCTAAAATTCCTGTCTTTCACTGACGATAGCAAATAGCTTGAATACATGATCTGAAAATGGAATTAAAGTTAGAGGTAGTGAATGCATACTCTGACGTTTTTGTAAACAAACGCTTGACGGTGTTTTTGGTAGAAATCCATCTGTTGACATAAATACAAGCATTAGCAAGTTTTTAACTGCTTTTTGTTTTTCATAAATGTACATTTAAGTTTTTCTAGCAAGGATATATAAGGCAGAGGCTTCTACTATGTGGTGATGTTGAACTGAGATCAGAACCATTTAGCTATCTGGCTTGCTATGTTGACATTGACGAAATTACGTGTCTAAAAGATTCACGCTTGCAAGCTGAATAGAAACTGTTTCATAAATGGTCAGAGTTTGTGTTTAATCTAGTTCCTAAAATTTCTGTCTTTCACTGACGATAGCAAATAGCTTGAAATCATGATCTGACAGTGGAATTAAAGTTAGAGATAGTGAATGCATGCTGTGACGTTTATGTAAACAAATGATTGATGGTGTTTTTGGTAGAACGCCATCTGTTGACATAAATACAGTGTTAGCAAGTTTTTAACTTGTTTTTTGTTTTCATACATGTACCTTTGAGGTCTTTCTAGCAATGACATATATAACAGAGGCTTCTACTGTGAGGTGATGCTGAACTGAGATCAGACCCATGTAGCTATCTGGCTTGTATGCCAAGTTTGAAGACATTATGTGTCTAAAGGATTCACACTTGCAAGCTGAATAGAAACTGTTTCATAAATGGTCAGAGTTTGTGTTTAGATCTAGTTCCTAAAATTTCTGTCTTTCACTGACGATAGCAAATAGCTTGAAATCATGATCTGAAAGTGGAATTAAAGTTAGAGATAGTGAATGCATGCTGTGACGTTTATGTAAACAAATGCTTGATGGTGTTTTTGGTAGAACGCCATCTGTTGACATAAATACAAGCGTTAGCAAGTTTTTAACTTGTTTTTTGTTTTTCATACATGTACCTTTGAGGTCTTTCTAGCAATGATATATATTGAAGAGGTTTCTACTATGTGGTGATGAGCGTTAGCAAGTGTTTAACTTGTTTTTTGTTTTTTATACATGTACCTTTGAGGTCTTTCTAGCAATGATATATATTGAAGAGGCTTCTACTATGTGGTGATGTGGAACTGAGATCAGACCCATGTAGCTATCTGACTTGCTATGCTGAGTTTGAAGACATTACATGTCTAAAAGATTCATGCTTGCAAGCTGAATAGAAACTGCTTCATAAATGCTCAGAGTTTGTGTTTAGATCTAGTTTCTATAATTCCTGTCTTTCACTGACGATAGCAAATTACTTGAAATCATGATCTGAAAGTGGAATTAAAGTTAAACATAGTGAATGCATGCTCTGATGTTTATGTAAACAAATGCTTGATGGTGTTTTTGGTAGAATGCTATCTGTTGACATAAATACAAGCATTAGCAAGTTGTAAACTTGTTTTTTATTTTTCATAAAAGTACCTTTGATGTCTTTCTAGCACTGATATATATTGCAGAGCCATCTACTATGTGGCGATACTGAACTGAGATCAGACCCATGTAGCTATCTGGCTTGCCATGCTGAGTTTGAAGACATCACATGTCTAAAAGATTCACGCTTGCAAGCTGAATAGAAACTGTTTCATAAATGCTCAGAGTTTGTGTTTAGATCTAGTTTCTAAAATTCCTGTCCTTCACTGATGATAGCAAATAGCTCGAAGTCATGATCTGAATGTGGAATTAAAGTTAGAGATAGTGAATGCATGCTCTGACGTTTATGTAAACAAACACATGACGGTGTTTTTGGTAGAATGCCTTCTGTTGACAAAAATACAAGCGTTAGCAAGTTTTTAACTGCTTTTTGTTTTTCATAAATGTACTTTTGAAGTTTTTCTAGCAAGGATATATAAGGCAGAGGCTTCTACTATGTGGTGATGTTGAACTGAGATCAGAACCATGTAGCTATCTGGCTTGCTGTGTTGACTTTGAAGAAATTACGTGTCGAACAAATTCACCCTTGCAAGCTGAATATAAACTGTTTTATAAATGGTCAGATTTTGTGTTGAGTTCTAGTTTCTAAAATTCCACTCTTTCACTGACGATAGCAAATAGCTCGAAATCATGATCTGAAATTGGAAATAAAGTTAGAGATAGTGAATGCATGCTCTGATGTTTATGTAAACAAATGCTTGATGGTGTTTTTGGTAGAATGCCATCTGTTGGCATAAATACAAGCATTAGAAAGTTTTGAACTTGTTTTTTGTTTTTCATAAATGTACCTTTGAGATCTTTCTAGCAATGATATATATTGCAGAGGCTTCTACTGTGAGGTGATGCTGAACTGACATCAGACCCATGTAGCTATCTGGCTTGCTTTACTAGAAATTATGTGTCTAAAAGATTCATGCTTGCAAGCTGAATAGAAACTGTTTCATAAATGCTCAGCGTTTGTGTTTAGATCTAATTTCTACTATTCCTGTCTTTCACTGACAATAGCAAATAGCTTGAAATCATGATCTGAAAGTGGAATTAAAGTTAAAGATAGTGAATGCATCATGTCACGTTTATGTAAACAAATGCTTGATGGTGTTTTTTGTAGAACACCATCTGTTGACATAAATACAAGTGATAGCAAGTTTTTAACTTGTATTTTGTTTTTCATAAATGTACCTTTGAGGTCTTTCTAGCAATGATATATATTGCAGAGGTTTTTACTATGTGGTGATTCTGAGCTGAGATCAGACCCATGTATCTATCTCACTTGCCATACTGATTTTGAAGACATTATGTGTCTAAAAGACTGTTTCATAAATGCTCAGAGTTTGTGTTTATATCTACTTTCTAAAACGCCTGTCTTTCACTGATGATAGCAAATAGCTTGAATACATGATCTGAAAAAGGAATTAAAGTTAGAGGTAGTGAATGCATGCTCTGACGTTTTTGTAAACAAACGCTTGGCAGTGTTTTTGGTAGAACGCCATCTGTTGACATAAATACAAGCATTAGCAAGTGTTTAACTGTTTTTTGTTTTTCATAAATGTACTTTTGAGGTCTTTCTAGCAAGGATATATAAGGAAGAGGCTTTGACTATGTGGTGATGTTGAACTGAGATCAGAACCATGTAGCTATCTGGCTTGCTATGTTGACTTTGAAGACATTACATGTCTAAAAGATTCACGCTTGCAAGCTGAATAGAAACTGTTTCATAAATGCTCAGAGTTTGTGTTTAGATCTAGTTTCTAAAATTCCTGTCCTTCACTGATGATAGCAAATAGCTCGAAGTCATGATCTGAACGTGGAATTAAAGTTAGAGATAGTGAATGCATGCTCTGACGTTTACGTAAACAAACACTTGATGGTGTTTTTGGTAGAATGCCTTCTGTTGACAGAAATACAAGAATTAACAAGTTTTTAACTTATTTTTATTTTTCATAAATATACTTTTGAAGGCTGTCTAGCAAGGATATATAAGGCAGAGGCTTCTACTATGTGGTGATGTTGAACTGAGATCAGAACCGTTTAGCTATCTGGCTTGCTATGTTGACATTGACGAAATTACGCATCTAAAAGATTCACGCTTGCAAGCTGAATAGAAACTGTTTCATAAATGGTCAGAGTTTGTGTTTAATCTAGTTCCTAAAATTTCTGTCTTTCACTGACGATAGCAAATAGCTTGAAATCATGATCTGACAGTGGAATTAAAGTTAGAGATAGTGAATGCATGCTGTGACGTTTATGTAAACAAATGATTGATGGTGTTTTTGGTAGAACGCCATCTGTTGACATAAATACAGTGTTAGCAAGTTTTTAACTTGTTTTTTGTTTTCATACATGTACCTTTGAGGTCTTTCTAGCAATGATATATATTACAGAGGCTTCTACTATGTGGTGATGAGCGTTAGCAAGTGTTTAACTTGTTTTTTGTTTTTTATACATGTACCTTTGAGGTCTTTCTAGCAATGATATATATTGAAGAGGCTTCTACTATGTGGTGATGTGGAACTGAGATCAGACCCATGTAGCTATCTGACTTGCTATGCTGAGTTTGAAGACATTACATGTCTAAAAGATTCATGCTTGCAAGCTGAATAGAAACTGTTTCATAAATGCTCAGAGTTTGTGTTTAGATCTAGTTTCTATAATTCCTGTCTTTCACTGACGATAGCAAATTACTTGAAATCATGATCTGAAAGTGGAATTAAAGTTAAACATAGTGAATGCATGCTCTGACGTTTATGTAAACAAATGCTTGATGGTGTTTTTGGTAGAATGCTATCTGTTGACATAAATACAAGCATTAGCAAGTTGTAAACTTGTTTTTTATTTTTCATAAAAGTACCTTTGATGTCTTTCTAGCAATGATATATATTGCAGAGGTTTTTACTATGTGGTGATCCTGAGCTGAGATCAGACCCATGTAGCTATCTCACTTGCCATACTGAGTTTGAAGACATTACGTATCTAATAGACTGTTTCATAAATGCTCAGAGTTTCTGTTTACATCTAGTTTCTAAAATTCCTGTCTTTCACTGACGATAGCAAATAGCTTGAATACATGATCTGAAAATGGAATTAAAGTTAGAGATAGTGAATGCATACTCTGACGTTTTTGTAAACAAACGCTTGACGGTGTTTTTGGTAGAAATCCATCTGTTGACATAAATACAAGCATTAGCAAGTTTTTAACTGCTTTTTGTTTTTCATAAATGTACATTTAAGTTTTTCTAGCAAGGATATATAAGGCAGAGGCTTCTACTATGTGGTGATGTTGAACTGAGATCAGAACCATGTAGCTATCTGGCTTGCTGTGTTGACTTTGAAGAAATTACGTGTCTAAAAAATTCACCCTTGCAAGTTGAATAGAAACTGTTTCATAAATGGTCAGATTTTGTGTTTAGTTCTAGTTTCTAAAATTCCCGTCTTTCACTGACGATAGCAAATAGCTTGAAATCATGATCTGAAATTGGAATTAAAGTTAGAGATAGTGAATGCATGCTCTGACGTTTATGTAAACAAATGCTTGATGGTGTTTTTGGTAGAATGCCATCTGTTGACATAAATACAAGCATTAGCAAGTTTTGAACTTGTTTTTTGTTTTTCATAAATGTACCTTTGAGGTCTTTCTAGCAATGATATATATTACAGAGGCTTCTACTGTGAGGTGATGCTGAACTGACATCAGACCCATGTAGCTATCTGGCTTGCTTTACTAGAAATTATGTGTGTAAAAGATTCATGCTTGCAAGCTGAATAGAAACTGTTTCATATATGCTCAGCGTTTGTGTTTAGATCTAATTTCTACTATTCCTGTCTTTCACTGACAATAGCAAATAGCTTGAAATCATGATCTGAAAGTGGAATTAAAGTTAAAGATAGTGAATGCATCATGTGACATTTATGTAAACAAATGCTTGATGGTGTTTTTTGTAGAACACCATCTGTTGACATAAATACAAGCGATAGCAAGTTTTTAACTTGTATTTTGTTTTTCATAAATGTACCTTTGAGGTCTTTCTAGCAATGATATATATTGCAGAGGTTTTTACTATGTGGTGATCCTGAGCTGAGATCAGACCCATGTATTTATCTTACTTGCCATACTGATTTTGAAGACATTACGTGTCTAAAAGACTGTTTCATAAATGCTCAGAGTTTGTGTTTATATCTAGTTTCTAAAATGCCCGTCTTTCACTGATGATAGCAAATAGCTTGAATACATGATCTGAAAATGGAATTAAAGTTAGAGGTAGTGAATGTATGCTCTGAAGTTTTTGTAAACAAACGCTTGGCAGTGTTTTTGGTAGAACGCCATCTGTTGACATAAATACAAGCGTTACCCAGTTTTGAATTGTTTTTTGTTTTTCATAAATGTACCTTTGAGGTCTTTCTAGCAATGATATATAATACAAAGGCTTCTACTCTGAGGTGATGCTGAACTGACATCAAGCCCATGTAGCTATCTGGCTTGCTATGCTGAGTTTGAAGACATTACAAGTCTAAAATATTCACGCTTCCTAGCTGAATACAAACTGTTTCATAAATGCTCAGAGTTTGTGTTTAGATCTAGTTTCTATAATTCCTGTCTTTCACTGAAGTTAGAAAACAGCTTGAAATCATGATCTGAAAGTGGAACTAAAGTTGACATAGTGAGTGCATGCTCTGACGTTTATGTAAACAAATGCTTAATGGTGTTTTTGGTAGAATGCCATCTGTTGACATAAATACAAGCGTTAGCAAGTTGTTAACTTGTTTTTTATTTTTCATAAAAGTACCTTTGATGTCTTTCTAGCAATGATATATATTGCAGAGCCTTCTACTATGTGGTGATGCTGAACTGAGATCAGACCCATGTAGCTATCTGGCTTGCCATGCCGAGTTTGAAGACATTACATGTGTAAAAAATTCACGATTGCAAGCTGACCAGAAACTGTTTTCATAAATGCTCAGAGTTTGTGTTTAGATCTAGTTTCTAAATTTCCTGTCTTTCACTGACGATAGCAAATAGCTTGAAATCATGATCTGAAAGTGGAATTAAAGTTAGAGATAGTGAATGCATGCTCTGACGTTTATGTAAACAAATGCTTGATGGTGTTTTTGGTAGAACGCCATCTGTTGACATAAATACAAGCGTTAGCAAGTTTTGAACTTGTTTTTTGTTTTTCATAAATGTACCTTTGAGGTCTTTCTAGCAATGATATATATTGCAGAGGCTTCTACTATGTGGTGATGCTGAACTGAGATCAGACCCATGTAGCTATCTGGCTTGCCATGCTGAGTTTGAACACATTATGTGTCTAAAAGATTCATGCTTGCAAGCTGAATAAAAACTGTTTCATAAATGCTCAGAGTTTGTGTTTAGATCTAGTTCCTAAAATTTCTGTCTTTCACTGACGATAGCAAATAGCTTGAAATCATGATCTGAAAGTGGAATTAAAGATAGAGATAGTGAATGCATGCTGTGACGTTTATGTAAACAAACGATTGATGGTGTTTTTGGTAGAAATCCATCTGTTGACATAAATACAAGCATTAGCAAGTTTTTAACTACTTTTTGTTTTTCATAAATGTACTTTTGAAGTCTTTCTAGCAAGGATATATAAGGCAGAGGCTTCTACTATATGGTGATGTTGAACTGAGATCAGAACCATGTAGCTATCTGGCTTGCTATGTTGACTTTGAAAAAATTACATGTCTAAAAAATTCACCCTTGCAAGCTGAATAGAAACTGTTTCATAAATGGTCAGATTTTGTGTTTAGTTCTAGTTTCTAAAATTCCAGTCTTTCACTGACGATAGCAAATAGCTTGAAATCATGACCTGAAATTGGAATTAAAGTTAGAGATAGTGAATGCATGCTCTGAGGTTTGTTGACATAAATACAAGCATTAGCAAGTTTTGAACTGGTTTTTTGTTTTTCATAAATGTACCTTTGAGGTCATTCTAGCAATGATATATATTACAGAGGCTTCTACTGTGAGGTGATGCTGAACTGACATCAGACCCATGTAGCTATCTGGCTTGCTTTACTAGAAATTATGTGTGTAAAAGATTCATGCTTGCAAGCTGAATAGAAACTGTTTCATAAATGCTCAGCGTTTGTGTTTAGATCTAATTTCTACTATTCCTGTCTTTCACTGACAATAGCAAATAGCTTGAAATCATGATCTGAAAGTGGAATTAAAGTTAGAGATAGTGAATGCATCATGTGACGTTTATGTAAACAAATGCTTGATGGTGTTTTTGGTAGAACACCATCTGTTGACATAAATACAAGCGTTAGCAAGTTTTTAACTTGTTTTTTGTTTTTCATAAATGTACCTTTGAGGTCTTTCTAGCAATGATATATATTGCAGAGGTTTTTACTATGTGGTGATCCTGAGCTGAGATCAGACCCATGTATTTATCTTACTTGCCATACTGATTTTGAAGACATTACGTGTCTAAAAGACTGTTTCATAAATGCTCAGAGTTTGTGTTTATATCTAGTTTCTAAAATGCCCGTCTTTCACTGATGATAGCAAATAGCTTGAATACATGATCTGAAAATGGAATTAAAGTTAGAGGTAGTGAATGTATGCTCTGAAGTTTTTGTAAACAAACGCTTGGCAGTGTTTTTGGTAGAACGCCATCTGTTGACATAAATACAAGCGTTACCCAGTTTTGAATTGTTTTTTGTTTTTCATAAATGTACCTTTGAGGTCTTTCTAGCAATGATATATAATACAAAGGCTTCTACTCTGAGGTGATGCTGAACTGACATCAAGCCCATGTAGCTATCTGGCTTGCTATGCTGAGTTTGAAGACATTACAAGTCTAAAATATTCACGCTTCCTAGCTGAATACAAACTGTTTCATAAATGCTCAGAGTTTGTGTTTAGATCTAGTTTCTATAATTCCTGTCTTTCACTGACGTTAGAAAACAGCTTGAAATCATGATCTGAAAGTGGAACTAAAGTTGACATAGTGAGTGCATGCTCTGACGTTTATGTAAACAAATGCTTAATGGTGTTTTTGGTAGAATGCCATCTGTTGACATAAATACAAGCGTTAGGAAGTTGTTAACTTGTTTTTTATTTTTCATAAAAGTACCTTTGATGTCTTTCTAGCAATGATATATATTGCAGAGCCTTCTACTATGTGGTGATGCTGAACTGAGATCAGACCCATGTAGCTATCTGGCTTGCCATGCCGAGTTTGAAGACATTACATGTGTAAAAAATTCACGATTGCAAGCTGACCAGAAACTGTTTTCATAAATGCTCAGAGTTTGTGTTTAGATCTAGTTTCTAAATTTCCTGTCTTTCACTGACGATAGCAAATAGCTTGAAATCATGATCTGAAAGTGGAATTAAAGTTAGAGATAGTGAATGCATGCTCTGAGGTTTATGTAAACAAATGCTTGATGGTGTTTTTGGTAGAACGCCATCTGTTGACATAAATACAAGCGTTAGCAAGTTTTTAACTTGTTTTTTGTTTTTCATAAATGTACCTTTGAGGTCTTTCTAGCAATGATATATATTGCAGAGGCTTCTACTATGTGGTGATGCTGAACTGAGATCAGACCCATGTAGCTATCTGGCTTGCTATGCTGAGTTTGAACACATTATGTGTCTAAAAGATTCATGCTTGCAAGCTGAAGAGAAACTGTTTCATAAATGCTCAGAGTTTGTGTTTAGATCTAGTTCCTAAAATTTCTGTCTTTCACTGACGATAGCAAATAGCTTGAAATCATGATCTGAAAGTGGAATTAAAGATAGATATAGTGAATGCATGCTGTGACGTTTATGTAAACAAACGATTGATGGTGTTTTTGGTAGAAATCCATCTGTTGACATAAATACAAGCATTAGCAAGTTTTTAACTACTTTTTGTTTTTCATAAATGTACTTTTGAAGTCTTTCTAGCAAGGATATATAAGGCAGAGGCTTCTACTATATGGTGATGTTGAACTGAGATCAGAACCATGTAGCTATCTGGCTTGCTATGTTGACTTTGAAAAAATTACATGTCTAAAAAATTCACCCTTGCAAGCTGAATAGAAACTGTTTCATAAATGGTCAGATTTTGTGTTTAGTTCTAGTTTCTAAAATTCCAGTCTTTCACTGACGATAGCAAATAGCTTGAAATCATGACCTGAAATTGGAATTAAAGTTAGAGATAGTGAATGCATGCTCTGAGGTTTGTTTGTTGACATAAATACAAGCATTAGCAAGTTTTGAACTGGTTTTTTGTTTTTCATAAATGTACCTTTGAGGTCTTTCTAGCAATGATATATATTACAGAGGCTTCTACTGTGAGGTGATGCTGAACTGACATCAGAACCATGTAGCTATGTGGCTTGCTTTACTAGAAATTATGTGTCTAAAAGATTCATGCTTGCAAGCTGAATATAAACTGTTTCATAAATGCTCAGCGTTTGTGTTTAGATCTAATTTCTACTATTCCTGTCTTTCACTGACAATAGCAAATTGCTTGAAATCATGATCTGAAAGTGGAATTAAAGTTAGAGATAGTGAATGCATCATGTGACGTTTATGTAAACAAATGCTTGATGGTGTTTTTTGTAGAACACCATCTGTTGACATAAATACAAGCGATAGTAAGTTTTTAACTTGTTTTTTGTTTTTTATAAATGTACCTTTGAGGTCTTTCTAGCAATGATATATATTGCAGAGGTTTTTACTATGTGGTGATCCTGAGCTGAGATCACACCCATGTATCTATCTCACTTGCCATACTGATTTTGAAGACATTACGTGTCTAAAAGACTGTTTCATAAATGCTCAGAGTTTGTGTTTATATCTAGTTTCTAAAATGCCTGTCTTTCACTGATGATAGCAAATAGCTTGAAAACATGATCTGAAAATGGAATTAAAGTTAGAGGTAGTGAATGCATGCTCTGACGTTTTTGTAAACAGATGTTGGCAGTGTTTTTGGTAGAACGCCATCTGTTGACATAAATACAAGCATTAGCAAGTTTTGAATTGTTTTTTGTTTTTCATAAATGTACCTTTGAGGTCTTTTTAGCAATGATATATATTGCAGAGCCTTCTACTATGTGGTGATGCTGAACTGAGATCAGACCCATGTAGCTATCTGGCTTGCCATGCTGAGTTTGAAGACATTACATGTCTAAAAGATTCACAATTGCAAGCTGAATAAAAACTGTTTCATAAATGGTCAGAGTTTGGGTTTAGATCTAGTTTATAGAATTTTTGTCTTTCACTGATGATAGCAAATAACTTGAAATCATGATCTGAAAGTGGAATTAAAGTTAGACATAGTGAATGCATGCTCTGACATTTATGTAAACAAATGCTTGATGGTGTTTTTGGTAGAATGCCATCTGTTGACATAAATACAAGCGTTAGCAAGTTGTTAACTTGTTTTTTATTTTTTATAAAAGTACCTTTGAGGTCTTTCTAGCAATGATATATATTACAGAGGCTTCTACTGTGAGGTGATGCTGAACTGACATCAGACCAATGTGGCTATCTGGCTTGCTATGCTGAGTTTGAAGACATTACATGTTTAAAAGATTCACGCTTGCAAGCTGAATAGAAACTGTTTCATAAATGCTCAGCGTTTGTGTTTAGATCTAATTTCTACTATTCCTGTCTTTCACTGACAATAGCAAATAGCTTGAAATCATGATCTGAAAGTGGAATTAAAGTTAAAGATAGAGAATGCATCATGTGACGTTTATGTAAACAAATGCTTGATGGTGTTTTTTGTAGAACACCATCTGTTGAAATAAATACGAGCGATAGCAAGTTTTTAACTTGTTTTTTGTTTTTCATAAATGTACCTTTGAGGTCTTTCTAGCAATGATATATATTGCAGAGGTTTTTAGTATGTGGTAATCCTGAGCTGAGATCAGACCCATGTATCTATCTCACTTGCCATACTGAGTTTGAAGACATTATGTGTCTAAAAGACTATTTCATAAATGCTCAGAGTTTGTGTTTATATCTAGTTTCTAAAATTTCTGTCTTTCACTGACGATAGCAAATAGCTTGAACACATGATCTGAAAATGGAATGAAAGTTAGAGGTAGTGAATGCATGCTCTGACGTTTTTGTAAACAAACCGTTGGCGGTGTTTTTGGTAGAACACCATCTGTTGACATAAATACAAGCATTAGCAAGTTTTTAACTTCTTTTTGTTTTTCATAAATGTAGTTTTGAGGTCTTTCTAGCAAGGATAAATAAGGCAGAGGCTTTGACTATGTGGTGATGTTGAACTGAGATCAGAACCATGTAGCTATCTGGCTTGCTGTGTTGACTTTGAAGAAATGACATGTCTATAAAATTCACCCTTGCAAGCTGAATAGAGACTGTTTCATAAATGGTCAGATTTTGTGTTTAGTTCTAGTTTCTAAAATTCCAGTCTTTCACTGACGATAGCAAATAGCTCGAAATCATGATCTGAAATTGGAATTAAAGTTAGAGATAGTGAATGCATGCTCTGACGTTTATGTAAACAAATGCTTGATGGTGTTTTTGGTAGAATGCCATCTGTTGACATAAATACAAGCATTAGCAAGTTTTGAACTTGTTTTTTGTTTTTCATAAATGTACCTTTGAGGTCTTTCTAGCAATGATATATATTACAGAAGCTTCTACTGTGAGGTGATGCTGAACTGACATCAGACCCATGTAGCTATCTGGCTTGCTATGCTGAGTTTGAAGACATTACATGTCTAAAATATTCACACTTCCAAGCTGAATATAAACTGTTTCATAAATGCTCAGCGTTTGTGTTTAGATCTAATTTCTACTATTCCTGTCTTTCACTGACAATAGCAAATAGCTTGAAATCATGATCTGAAAGTGGAATTAAAGTTAGAGATAGTGAATGCATCATGTGTCGTTTATGTAAACAAATGCTTGATAGTGTTTTTGGTAGAATGCCATCTGTTGACATAAATACAAGCGTTAGCAAGTCCTTAACTTGTTTTTTGTTTTTCATACATGTACTGTTGAGGTCTTTCTAGCAATGATATATATTCCAGAGGCTTCTACTATGTGGTGATGCTGAACTGAGATCAGACCCATGTAGCTATCTGACTTGCTATGCTGAGTTTGAAGACATTACATGTCTAAAAGATTCACTCTTGCAAGCTGAATAGAAACTGTTTCATAAATGCTCAGAGTTTGTGTTTAGATCTAGTTTATAGAATTTTTGTCTTTCACTGATGATAGCAAATAACTTGAAATCATGATCTGAAAGTGGAATTAAAGTTAGACATAGTTAATGCATGCTCTGGCAG
Source organism: Epiperipatus broadwayi (assembly GCA_028023455.1). Classification (NCBI taxonomy): domain Eukaryota; kingdom Metazoa; phylum Onychophora; class Udeonychophora; order Euonychophora; family Peripatidae; genus Epiperipatus; species Epiperipatus broadwayi. The sequence goes on along the minus strand of JAQFVV010000480.1, from coordinate 117,246 downwards.
TTATGTAAACAAATGCTTGACGGTGTTTTTGGTAGACTGCCATCTGTTGACATAAATACAAGCGTTAGCAAGTTGTTAACTTGTTTTTTATTTTTCATAAAAGTACCTTTGATGTCTTTCTAGCAATGATATATATTGCAGAGCCTTCTACTATGTGGTGATGCTGAACTGAGATCAGACCCATGTAGCTATCTGGCTTGCCATGCTGAGTTTGAAGACATTACATGTCTAAAAGATTCACACTTGCAAGCTGAATAGAAACTGTTTCATAAATGCTCAGAGTTTGTGTTTAGATCTACTTTCTAAAATTCCAGTCTTTCACTGATGATAGCAAGTAGCTCGAAATCATGATCTGAAAGTGGAATTAAAGTTAGAGATAGTGAATGCATGCTCTGACGTTTATGTAAACAATTGCTTGATGGTGTTTTTGGTAGAATGCCAACTGTTGACATAAATACAAGCATTAGCAAGTTTTTAACTTTTTTTTGTTTTTCATAAATGTACTTTTGAGGTCTTTCTAGCAAGGATATATAAGGCAGAGGCTTCTACTGTGAGGTAAGGCTGAACTGACATCAGACCCATGTAGCTATCTGGCTTGCCATACTGAGTTTGAAAACATTACATGTCTATAAGATTCATGCTTGCAAGCAGAATAGAAACTGTTTCATAAATGGTCAGAGTTTGTGTTTACATCTAGTTCCTAAAATTTCTGCCTTTCACTGACGATACCAAATAGCTTGAAATCATGATCTGAAAGTGGAATTAAAGTTAGAGATAAACAAATGCTTGATGGTGTTTTAGGTAGAATGTCATCTGTTGACATAAATACAAGTGTTACCAATTATTTAACTTGTTTTCTGTTTTTCATAAATGAACCTTTGTGGCCTTTCTAGCAATGATATATATTGCAGAGGCTTCTACTATGTGGTGATGCTGAAATGAGATCAGACCCATGTAGCTATCTGGCTTGCCATACTGAGTTTGAAAACATTACATGTCTAAAAGATTCATGCTTGCAAGCAGAATAGAAACTGTTTCATAAATGGTCAGAGTATGTGTTTAGATCTAGTTTTTAAAATTTCTGCCTTTCACTGACGATACCAAATAGCTTGAAATCATGATCTGAAAGTGGAGTTAAAGTTAGAGATAGTGAGTGCATGCTCTGACATTTATGGATACAAACACTTGACGTGTTTTTGGTAGAACGCCATCTGTTGACATAAATACAAGCATTAGCAAGTTTTAAACTTGTTTTTTGTTTTTCATAAAAGTACCGTTGATATCTTTCTAGCCATGATATATATTGCAGAGCCTTCTACTATGTAGTGATACTGAACTGAGATCAGACCCATGTAGCTATCTGGCTTGCCATGCTGAGTTTGAAGACATTACATGTCTAAAAGATTCACATCTGCAAGCTGAATAGAAACTGTTTCATAAATGCTCAGAGTTTGTGTATAGATCTAGTTTCTAAAATTCCTATCTTTCACTGACGATAGCAAATAGCTTGAAATCATGATCTGAATGTGGAATTAAAGGTAAAGATAGTGAATGCATGCTCTGACGTTTATGTAAACAAACACTTGACGGTGTGTTTGGTAGAAAGCCATCTGTTGACATAAATACAAGCATTAGCAAGTTTTGAACTTGTTTTTTGTTTTTCATAAATGTACCATTGAAGTCTTTCTAGCAATGACATATATTGCAGAGGCTTCTACTATGTGGAGATGCTGAACTGAGATCAGACCCATGTAGCTATCTAACTTGCTTTACTGAGTTTGAAGAAATTATGTGTCTAAAAGATTCATACTTGCAAGCTGAATAGAAACTGTTTCATAAATGCTCAGCGTTTGTGTTTAGATCTAATTTCTTCTATTCCTGTCTTTCACTGACAATAGCAAATAGCTTGAAATCATGATCTGAAAGTGGAATTAAAGTTAGAGATAGTGAATGCATCCTTTGACGTTTATGTAAACAAATGCTTGATGATGTTTTTTGTAGAACACCATCTGTTGACATAAATACAAGCAATAGCAAGTTTTTAACTTGTATTTTGTTTTTCATAAATGTACCTTTGAGGCCTTTCTAGCAAAAATATATATTGCAGAGGTTTTTACTATGTGGTGATCCTGAGCTGAGATCAGACCCATGTATCTATCTCACTTGCCATACTGAGTTTGAAGACATTATGTGTCTAAAAGACTGTTTCATAAAAGCAGAGTTTGTGTTTAGATCTAGTTTCTAAAATTCCAGTTTTTCACTGACGATAGCAAATAGCCCAAAATCATGATCTGAAAGTGGAATTAAAGTTAGAGATTGTGAATGCTTGCTCTGACGTTTATGTAAACAAATGCTTGATGGTGTTTTTGGTAGAACGCCATCTGTTGACATAAATACAAGCGTTAGCAAGTTTTGAATTGTTTTTTTTTCATAAATGTTTTTTTGAAGTCTTTCTAGCAATGATATATATTACAGAGGCTACTACTGTGAGGTGATGCTGAACTGACATCAGACCCATGTAGCTATCTGGCTTGCCATACTGAGGTTGAAAACATTACGTGTCTAAAAAATTCACACTTGCAAGCTGAATAAAAACTGTTTCATAAATAGTCAGAGTTTGTGTTTAGATATAGTTCCTAAAATTTCTGTCTTTCACTGACGATAGCAAATAGCTTGAAATCATGATCTGAAATTGGAATTAAAGTTATAGATAGTGAATGCATGCTGTGACGTTTATGTAAACAAATGCTTGATGGTGTTTTTGGTAGAACGCCCTCTGTTGATATAAATACAAGTGTTAGCAAGTTTTTAACTTGTTTTTTGTTTTTCATACATGTATTTTTGAGGTCTTGCTAGCAATGATATATATTGCAGAGGCTTCTACTATGTGGTGATGCTGAACTGAGATCAGACCCATGTAGCTATCTGACTTGCTATGCTGAGTTTGAAGACATTACATGTTTAAAATATTCACGCTTGCAAGCTGAATACTAACTGTTTCATAAATGCTCAGAGTTTGTGTTTAGATCTAGTTTCTAGAATTCCTGTCTTTCACTGACGATAGCAAATAGCTTGAAATCATGATCTGAATGTGGAATTAAAGGTAGAGATAGTGAATGCATGTTCTGACGTTTATGTAAATAAAACACTGGATGGTGTTTTTGGTAGAACACCATCTGATGACATAAATACAAGCATTAGGAAGGTTTTAACTTGTTTTTTGTTTTTCATAAATGTACCATTGAAGTCTTTTTAGCAATGACATATATTGCAGAGGCTTCTACTATGTGGTGATGCTGAACTGAGATCAGACCCATGTAGCAATCTCGCTTGCTTTACTGAGTTTGAAAAAATTATGTGTCTAAAAGATTCATGCTTGCAAGCTGAATAGAAACTGTTTCATATTAGCTCAGCGTTTGTGTTTAGATATAATTTCTACTATTCCTGACTTTCACTGACAATAGCAAATAGCTTGAAATCATAATGTGAAAGTGCAATTAAAGTTAGAGATAGTGAATGCATCCTGTGACGTTTATGTAAACAAATGCTTGATGGTGTATTTGTAGAACACCATCTGTTGACATAAATACAAGCGATAGCAAGTTTTTAACTTGTATTTTGTTTTTCATAAATGTAACTTTGACGTCTTTTTAGCAATGATATATATTGCAGAAGTTTTTACTACGTGGTGATCCTGAGCTGAGATCAGACCCATGTATCTATCTCATTTGCCATACTGAGTTTGAAGACATTACATGTCTAAAAGACTGTTTCATAAATGCTCAGAGTTTGTGTTTAGATCTAGTTTCTATAATTCCTGTCTATCTCTGAGGATAGCAAATAGCTTAAAATCATGATCTGAAAGTGGAATTAAAGTTAGACATAGTAAATGCATGCTCTGACGTTTATGTAAACAAATGCTTGACGGTGTTTTTGGTAGAACGCCATCTGTTGACATAAGTACAAGCATTAGCAAGTATTTTAACTGAGATCCGAACCATGTAGCTATCTGGCTTGCTATGTTGACTTTGAAGACATTACGTGTCTAAAAAATTCACCCTTGCAAGCTGAATAGAAACTGTTTCATAAATGGTCAGATTTTGTGTTTAGATCTAGTTTCTAAAATTCCAGTCTTTCACTGCCGATAGCAAATAGCTCGAAATCATGATCTGAAAGTGGAATTAAAGTTAGAGATAGTGAATGCTTGCTCTGACGTTTATGTAAACAAATGCTTGATGGTGTTTTTGGTAGAATGCCATCTGTTGACATAATTACAAGCGTTAGCAAGTTTTGAACTTGTTTTTTGTTTTTCATTAATGTACCTTTGAGGTCTGTCTATCAATGATATATATTACAGAGGCTTCTACTGTGAGGTGATGCTGAACTGACATCAGACCCATGGAGCTATCTGGCTTGCATACTGAGTTTGAACACATTACGTGTCTAAAAGATTCATGCTTGCAAGCTGAACAGAAACTGTTTCATAAATGGTCAGAGTTTGTGTTTAGATCTAGTTCCTAAACATTCTGTCTTTCACGGACGATAGCAAATAACTTGAAATCATGATCTGAAAGTGGAATTAGAGTTAGACATAGTGAATGCATGCTCTGATGTTTATGTAAACAAATGCTTGATGGTGTTTTTGGTAGAATGCCATCTGTTGACATAAATATAAGCGTTAGCAAGTTGTTAACTTGTTTTTTATTTTTCATAAAAGTACCTTTGATGTTCTTCTAGCAATAATATATATTGCAGAGCCTTCTACTATGTGGTGATGCTGAACTGAGATCAGACCCATGTAGCTATCTGGCTTGCCATGCTGAGTTTGAAGACATTACATGTCTAAAAGATTCATGCTTGCAAGCTGAATAGAAACTGTTTCATAAATGCTCAGAGGTTGTGTTTAGATCTAGTTTCTAAAATTCTTGTCTTTCACTGACGATAGAAAATAGCTTGAAATCATGATCTGAAAGTGGAATTAAAGTTAGAGATAGTTAATGCATGCTGTGACGATTATGTAAACAAACACTTGACAGTGTTTTTGGTAGAAGGCCATCTGTTGACATAAATACAAGCGTCAGCATGTTTTTAACTTGTTTTTTGTTTTTCATTAATGTACATTTGAGGTCTTTCTACCAATGATATATATTGCAGAGGCTTCTACTATGTGGTGATGATGAACTGAGATCAGACCCATGCAGCTATCTGTCTTGCTATGCTGAGTTTGAAGACATTATGTTACTAAAAGATTCATGCTTGCAAGCTGAGTAGAAACTGTTTTATAAATGCTCAGTGTTTGTGTTTAGATCTAGTTTCTAAAATTCCTGTCTTACACTGACGATAGCAAATAGCTTGAAATCATGATCTGAATGTGGAATTAAAGGTAGAGATAGTGATTGCATGCTCTGACGTTTATGTAAACAAACACTGGATGGTGTTTTTGGTAGAAGACCGTCTGATGACATAAATACAAGCATTAGCATTTTTTAACTTGTTTTTTGTTTTTCATAAATGTACCATTGAAGTCTTTCTAGCAATGACATATATTGCAGAGGTTTTTACTATGTGGTGATCCTGAGCTGAGATCAGACCCGTGTATCTATTTCACTTGCCATACTGAGTTTGAAGACATTACGTGTCTAAAAGACTGTTTCATAAAAGCTCAGAGTTTGTGTTTACATCTAGTTTCTAAAATTCCTGTCTTTCACTGACGATAGCAAATAGCTTGAATACATGATCTGAATATGCAATTAAAGTTAGAGGTAGTGAATGCATGCTCTGACGTTTTTGTAAAAACGCTTGACGGTGTTTTTGGTAGAACGCCATCTGTTGACATAAATACAAGCATTAGCAATTTTTCTAACTGAGATCAGAACCTTGTAGCTATCTGGTTTGCTATGTTGACTTTGAAAAAATTACGTGTCTAAAAAATTCACCCTTGCAAGCTGAATAAAATCTGTTTCATAAATGGTCAGTGTTTGTGTTTAGATCTAGTTTCTATAATTCCTGTCTTTCACTGACGATAGCAAATAGCTTGAAACCATGATCTGAAAGTGGAATTAAAGTTAGACATAGTGAATGCATGCTCTGACGTTTATTTAAACAAATGCTTGAAGGTGTTTTTGGTAGAATGCCATCTGTTGACATAAATACAAGCGTTAGCAAGTTGTTAACTTGTTTTTTATTTTTCATAAAAGTACCTTTATGTCTTTCTAGCAATGATATATATTGCAGAGCCTTCTACTATGTGGTGATGCTGAACTGTGATCAGACCCATGTAGCTATCTGGCTTGCCATGCTGAGTGTGAAGACATTACATGTCTAAAAGATTCACACTTGCAAGCTGAATAGAAACTGTTTCATAAATGCTCAGAGTTTGTGTTTAGATCTAGTTTCTAAAATTCCTGTCTTTCACTGGCAATAGCAAATAGCTTGAAATCATGATCTGAAAGTGGAATTAAAGTTAGACATAGTGAATGCATGCTCTGACGTTTATTTAAACAAATGCTTGATGGTGTTTTTGGTAGAACGCCATCTGTTGACATAAATACAAGCATCAGCAAGTTTTTAACTTGTTTTTTGTTTTTCATTAATGTACCTTTGAGGTCTTTCTAGCAATGATATATATTGCAGAGGCTTCTACTATGTGGTGATGCTGAACTGAGATCAGACCCATGCAGCTATCTGGCTTGCTATGCTGAGTTTGAAGACATTATGTGACTAAAAGATTCACGCCTGAAGCTGAATAGAAACTGTTTTATAAATGCACAGTGTTTGTGTTTAGATCTAGTTTCTTTAATTCCTGTCTTTCACTGACGATAGCAAATAGCTTGAAATCATGATCTGAATGTGGAATTAAAGGTAGAGATAGTGAATGCATGCTCTGACATTTATGTAAACAAACACTGGATGGTGTTTTTGGTAGAACACCATCTGATGACATAAATACAAGCATTAGCAAGTTTTTAACTTGTTTTTTGTTTTTCATAAATGTACCATTGAAGTCTTTCTAGCAATGACATATATGGCAGAGGTTTTTACTATGTGGTGATCCTGAGCTGAGTTCAGACCCGTGTATCTATTTCACTTGCCATACTGAGTTTGAAGAAATTACGTGTCTAAAAGACTGTTTCATAAAAGCTCAGAGTTTGTGTTTACATCTAGTTTCTAAAATTCCTGTCTTTCACTGACGATAGCAAATAGCTTGAATACATGATCTGAATATGCAATTAAAGTTAGAGGTAGTGAATGCATGCTCTGACGTTTTTGTAAAAACGCTTGACGGTGTTTTTGGTAGAACGCCATCTGTTGACATAAATACAAGCATTAGCAAGTTTTCTAACTGAGATCAGAACCTTGTAGGTATCTGGTTTGCTATGTTGACTTTGAAAAAATTACGTGTCTAAAAAATTCACCCTTGCAAGCTGAATAAAAACTGTTTCATAAATGGTCAGTGTTTGTGTTTAGATCTAGTTTCTATAATTCCTGTCTTTTACTGATGATAGCCAATAGCTTGAAACCATGATCTGAAAGTGGAATTAAAGTTAGACATAGTGAATGCATGCTCTGACGTTTATTTAAACAAATGCTTGATGGTGTTTTTGGTAGAATGCCATCTGTTGACATAAATACAAGCATTAGCAAGTTGTTAACTTGTTTTTTATTTTTCATAAAAGTATCTTTATGTTTTTCTAGCAATGATATATATTGCAGAGCCTTCTACTATGTGGTGATGCTGAACTGAGATCAGAACCCATGTAGCTATCTGGCTTGCCATGCTGAGCGTGAAGACATTACATGTCTAAAAGATTCACACTTGCAAGCTGAATAGAAACTGTTTCATAAATGCTCAGAGTTTGTGTTTAGATCTAGTTTCTAGAATTCCTGTCTTTCACTGGCGATAGCAAATAGCTTGAAATCATGATCTGAAAGTGGAATTAAAGTTAGACATAGTGAATGCATGCTCTGACGTTTATTTAAACAAATGCTTGATGGTGTTTTTGGTAGAACGCCATCTGTTGACATAAATACAAGCGTCAGCAAGTTTTTAACTTGTTTTTTGTTTTTCATTAATGTACCTTTGAGGTCTTTCTAGCAATGACATATATTGCAGAGGCTTCTACTATGTGGTGATGCTGAACTGAGATCAGACCCATGTAGCAATCTCGCTTGCTTTACTGAGTTTGTAGAAATTATGTGTCTAAAAGATTCATGCTTGCAAGCTGAATAGAAACTGTTTCATAAATGCTCAGCGTTTGTGTTTAGATATAATTTCTACTATTCCTATCTTTCACTGACAATAGCAAATACCTTGAAATCATGATGTGAAAGTGGAATTAAAGTTAGAGATAGTGAATGCATCCTGTGACGTTTAGGTAAACAAATGCTTGATGGTGTTTTTTGTAGAACACCATCAGTTGACATAAATACAAGCGATAGCAAGTTTTTAACTTGTATTTTGTTTTTCATAAATGTAACTTTGACGTCTTTTTAGCAATGATATATATTGCAGAGGTTTTTACTATGTGGTGATCCTGAGCTGAGATCAGACCCATGAATCTATCTCACTTGCCATACTGAGTTTGAAGACATTACGTGTCTAAAAGACTGTTTCATAAATGCTCAGAGTTTGTGTTTAGATCTAGTTTTTAAAATTCCTGTTTTTCACTGACGATAGGAAATAGCTTGAATACATGATCTGAAAATGGAATTTAAAGTTAGAGGTAGTGAATGCATGCTCTGACGTTTCTGTAAAAAACCCTTGACGGTGTTTTTGGTAGAACGCCATCTGTTGACATAAATACAAGCATTAGCAAATTTTTTAACTGAGATCAGAACCATGTAGATATCTGGCTTGCTATGTTGACTTTGAAGACATTACGTGTCTAAAAAATTTATGCTTGCAAGCTGAATAGAAACTGTTTCATAAATGGTCAGAGTTTGTGTTTAGATCTTGTTCCTAAAATTTCTGTCTTTCAGTGACTATAGCAAATAGCTTGAAATCATGATCTGAAAGTGGAATTAAAGTTAGACATAGTGAATGCATGCTCTGACGTTTATGTAAACAACCGCTTGATGGTGTTTTTGGTAGACTGCCATCTGTTGACATAAATACAAGCATTAGCAAGTTGTTAACTTGTTTTTTATTTTTCATAAAAGTACCTTTGCTGTCTTTCTAGCAATGATATATATTGCAGAGCCTTCTACTATGTGGTGATGCTGAACTGAGATCAGACCCATGTAGCTATCTGGTTTTACCATGCTGAGTTTGAAGACATTAATTGTCTAAAAAATTCACGCTTGCAAGCTGAATAGAAACTGTTTCATAAATGCTCAGAGTTTGCGTTTAGATCTAGTTTTTAAAATGCCTGTCTTTCACTGACGATAGCAAATAGCTTGAAATCATGATCTGAAAGTGGAATTAAAGTTAGAGATAAACAAATGCTTGATGGTGTTTTTGGTAGAATGCCATCTGTTGACATAAATACAAGCATTAGCAAGTTTTTAACTTGTTTTCTGTTATTCATAAATGTACCTTTGAGGTCTTTCTAGCAATGACATAAATTGCAGAGGCTTCTACTATGTGGTGATGCTGAACTGATATCAGACCCATGTAGCTATCTGGCTTGCCATACTGAGTTTGAAAACATTACGTGTCTAAAAGATTCACGCTTGCAAGCTGAATAGAAACTGTTTCATAAATGGTCAGAGTTTTTGTTTAGATCTAGTTCCTAAAATTTCTGTCTTTCACTGACGATACCAAATAGCTTGAATTCATGATCTGAAAGTGGGATTAAAGTTAGAGATAGTGAATGCATGCTCTGACAATTATGTAAACAAACACTTGACGGTGTTTTTGGTAGAACGCAATCTTTTGACATAAATACAAGCATTAGCAAGTTTTGAACTTTTGTTTTTCATTAATGTACCTTTGAGGTCTTTCTAGCAATGATACATATTACAGAGGCTTCTACTGTGAGGTGATGCTGAACTGACATCAGACCCATGTAGCTATCTGGCTTGCCATACTGAGTTTGAAAACATTACGTGTCTAAAAGATTCATGCTTGCAAGCTGAATAAAAACTGTTTCATAAATGGTCAGAGTTTGTGTTTAGATCTAGTTCCTAAAATTTCTGTCTTTCACTGACGATAGCAAATAGCTTGAAATCATGATCTGATAAGTGGAATTAAAGATAGAGATAGTGAATGCATGCTCTGGCATTTATGTAAACAAACACTTGACGGTGTTTTTGGTAGAACGCCATCTGTTGACATAAATACAAGCTTTAGCAAGTTTTGAATTGTTTTTTTTTTCATAAATTCCTTTTTGAGATCTTTCAAGCAATGATATATATTACAGTGGCTTCTACTGTGAGGTGATGCTGAACTGACATCAGACCCATGTAGCTATCTGGCTTGCCATACTGAGTTTGAAGACATTACGTGTCTAAAAGATTCACACTTGCAAGCTGAATAGAAACTGTTTCATAAATGGTCAGAGTTTGTGTATAGATCTAGTTCCTAATATTTCTGTCTTTCACTGACGACAGCAAATAGCTTGAAATCATGATCTGAAAGTGAAATTAAAGTTATAGATAGTGAATGCTTGCTGTGACGTTTATGTAAACAAATGCTTGATGGTGTTTTTGGTAGAACGCCATCTTTTGACATAAATACAAGCATTAGCAAGTTTTTAACTTATTTTTTGTTTTTCATACATGTATCGTTGAGGTCTTTCTAGCAATGATATATATTGCAGAGGCTTCTACTATGTGGTGATGCTGAACTGAGATCAGACCCATGTAGCTATCTGACTTGGTTTGCTGAGTTTGAAGACATTACATGTCTAAAATATTCACGCTTGCAAGCTGAATACAAACTGTTTCATAAATGCTCAGAGTTTGTGTTTAGAACTAGTTTCTATAATTCCTGTCTTTCATTGACGATAGCAAATAGCTTGAAATCATGACCTGAAAGTGGAATTAAAGTTAGACATAGTAAATGCATGCTCTGACGTTTATGTAAACAAATGCTTGATGGTGTTTTTGGTAGAATGCCGTCTGTTGACATAAATACAAGTGTTAGCAAGTTGTTAACTTGTTTTTTATTTTTCATAAAAGTACCTTTGATGTCTTTCTAGCAATGACATATATTGCTGAGCCTTCTACTATGTGGTGATGCTGAACTGAGATCAGACCCATGTAGCTATCTAGCTTCCCATGCTGAGTTTGAAGACATTACTTGTTTAAAAAATTCACACTTGCAAGCAAAATAAAAACTGTTTCATAAATGCTCAGAGTTTGTGTTTAGATCTAGTTTCTAAAATTCCTGTCTTTCACTGACGATAGCAAATAGCTTGAAATCATGATCTGAAAGTGGAATTAAAGTTAGAGATAAACAAATGCTTGATGGTGTTTTTGGTAGAATGCCATCTGTTGACATAAATACAAGCATTAGCAAGTTTTTAACTTGTTTTCTGTTTTTCATAAATGTACCTTTGAGGTCTTTCTAGCAATGATATATATTGCAGAGGCTTCTACTATGTGGTGATGCTGAACTGAGATCAGACCCATGTAGCTATCTGGCTTGCTATGCTGAGTTTGAAGACATTACATGTATCTATCTGACTTGCCTTACTGAGTTTGAAGACATTATGTGTCTAAAAGACTCTTTCATAAAAGCTCAGAGTTTGTGTTTAGAACTAGTTTCTAAAATTCCTGTCTTTCACTGACGATAGCAAATAGCTTGAATACATGATCTGAAAATGGAATTAAAGTTAGAGGTAGTGAATGCATGCTCTGACTTTTTGTAAAAAACGCTTGACGGTGTTTTTTGTAGAATGCCATCTGTTGACATAAATACAAGCATTAGCAAGTTTTTTAACTGAGATCAGAACCATGTAGCTATCTGGCTTGCTATGTTGACTTTGAAGACATTACGTGTCTAAAAAATTCACCTTGCAAGCTGAATAGAAACTGTTTCATAAATGGTTAGATTTTGTGTTTAGATCTAGTTTCTTAAATTTCAGTATTTCACTGATGATAGGAAATAGCTCAAAATCATGATCTGAAAGTGGAGTTACAGTTAGAGATAGTGAATGCTTGATCTGACGTTTATGTAAACAAATGCTTGATGGTGTTTTTGGTAGAACGCCATCTGTTGACATAAATACAAGCGTTAGCAAGTTTTGAATTTTTGTTTTCCATTAATGTACCTTTGAGGTCTTTCTAGCAATGATATATATTACAGAGGCTTCTACTGTGAGATGATGCTGAACTGACATCAGACCCATGTAGCTATCTGGCTTGCCATACTGAGTTTGAAAACATTACGTGTCTAAAAGATTCACGCTTGCAAGCTGAATAAAAACTGTTTCATAAATGGTCAGAGATTGTGTTTAGATCTAGTTCCTAAAATTTCTGTCTTTCACTGTTGATAGCAAATAGCTTGAAATCATGATCTGATAAGTGGAATTAAAGTTAGAGATAGTGAATGCATGCTCTGACATTTATGTAAACAAACACTTGATGGTGTTTTTGGTAGAACGCCATCTGTTGACATAAATAGAAGCGTTAGCAAATTTTGAATTGTTTTTTTTTCATAAATTCCTTTTTGAGGTCTTTCTAGCAATGATATATATTACAGAGGCTTCTACTGTGAGGTGATGCTGAACTGACATCAGACCCATGTAGCTATCTGGCTTGCAATACTGAGTTTGAGACATTACTTGTCTAAAAAATTCACGCTTGCAAGCTGAATAGAAACTGTTTCATAAATGCTCAGAGTTTGCGTTTAGATCTAGTTTCTAAAATTCCTGTCTTTCAGTGACGATAGCAAATAGCTTGAAATCATGCTCTGAAAGTGGAATTAAAGTTAGAGATAAACAAATGCTTGATGGTGTTTTTGGTAGAATGCCATCTGTTGACATAAATACAAGCATTAGCAAGTTTTTAACTTGTTTTCTGTGTTTCATAAATGTACCTTTGAGGTCTTTCTAGCAATGATATATATTGCAGAGGCTTCTACTATGTGGTGATGCTGAACTGAGATCACACCCATGTAGCTATCTGGCTTGCCATACTGAGTTTGAAAACATTACGTGTCTAAAAGATTCATGCTTGCAAGCTGAATAGAAACTGTTTCATAAATGGTCAGAGATTGTGTTTAGATCTAGTTCCTAAAATTTCTGTCTTTCACTGACGATAGCAAATAGCTTGAAATCATGATCTGAAAGTGGGATTAAAGATAGAGATAGTGAATGCATGCTCTGACAATTACGTAAATAAACACTTGACGGTGTTTTTGGTAGAACGCCATCTGTTGACATAAATACAAGCATTAGCAAGTTTTGAACTTTTGTTTTTCATTAATGTACCTTTGAGGTCTTTCTAGCAATGATATATATTACAGAGGCTTCTACTGTGAGGTGATGCTGAACTGACATCAGACCCATGTAGCTATCTGGCTTGCCATACTGAGTTTGAAAACATTACGTGTCTAAAAGATTCATGCTTGCAAGCTGAATAAAAACTGTTTCATAAATGGTCAGAGTTTGTGTTTAGATCTAGTTCCTAAAATTTCTGTCTTTCACTGATGATAGCAAATAGCTTGAAATCATGATCTGATAAGTGGAATTGAAGATAGAGATAGTGAATGCATGCTCTGGCATTTATGTAAACAAACACTTGATGGTGTTTTTGGTAGAACGCCATCTGTTGACATAAATACAAGCATTAGCAAGTTTTGAATTGTTTTTTTTTTTCATAAATGCCTTTTTGAGGTCTTTCTAGCAATGATATATATTACAGTGGCTTCTACTGTGAGGTGATGCTGAAGTGACATCAGACCCATGTAGCTATCTGGCTTGCCATACTGAGTTTGAAGACATTACATGTCTAAAAGATTCACACTTGCAAGCTGAATAGAAACTGTTTCATAAATGGTCAGAGTTTGTGTATAGATCTAGTTCCTAAAATTTCTGTCTTTCACTGACGACAGCAAATAGCTTGAAATCATGATCTGAAAGTGAAATTAAAGTTATAGATAGTGAATCCATGCTGTGACGTTTATGTAAACAAATGCTTGATGGTGTTTTTGGTAGAACGCCATCTTTTGACATAAATACAAGCGTTAGCAAGATTTTAACTTATTTTTTGTTTTTCATACATGTATCGTTGAGGTCTTTCTAGCAATGATATATATTGCAGAGGCTTCTACTATGTGGTGATGCTGAACTGAGATCAGACCCATGTAGCGATCTGACTTGCTATGCTGAGTTTGAAGACATTACATGTCTAAAATATTCACGCTTGCAAGCTGAATACAAACTGTTTCATAAATGCTCAGAGTTTGTGTTTAGAACTAGTTTCTATAATTCCTGTCTTTCATTGACGATAGCAAATAGCTTGAAATCATGATCTGAAAGTGGAATTAAAGTTAGACATAGTAAATGCATACTCTGCCGTTTATGTAAACAAATGCTTGATGGTGTTTTTGGTAGAATGCCATCTGTTGACATAAATACAAGCATTAGCAAGTTGTTAACTTGTTTTTTATTTTTCATAAAAGTACCTTTGATGTCTTTCTAGCAATGATATATATTGCTGAGCCTTCTACTATCTGGTGATGCTGAACTGAGATTAGACCCATGTAGCTATCTGACTTGTTATGCTGAGTTTGAAGACATTACATGTCTAAAAGACTCTTTCATAAAAGCTCAGAGTTTGTGTTTAGATCTAGTTTCTAAAATTCCTGACTTTCACTGACGATAGCAAATAGCTTGAATACATGATCTGAAAATGGAATTAAAGTTAGAGGTAGTGAATGCATGCTCTGACTTTTTGTAAAAAACGCTTGACGGTGTTTTTTGTAGAATGCCATCTGTTGACATAAATACAAGCATTAGCAAGTTTTTTAACTGAGATCAGAATCATGTAGCTATCTGGCTTGCTATGTTGACTTTGAAGACATTACGTGTCTAAAAAATTCACCTTGCAAGCTGAATAGAAACTGTTTCATAAATGGTCAGATTTTGTGTTTAGATCTAGTTTCTAAAATCTCAGTATTTCACTGATGATAGCTAATAGCTCAAAATCATAATCTGAAAGTGGAGTTAAAGTTAGAGATAGCGAATGCTTGATCTGACGTTTATGTAAACAAATGCTTGATGGTGTTTTTCGTAGAACGCCATCTGTTGACATAAATACAAGCGTTAGCAAGTTTTGAATTTTTGTTTTCCATTAATGTACCTTTGAGGTCTTTCTAGCAATGATATATATTACAGAGGCTTCTACTGTGAGATGATGCTGAACTGACATCAGACCCATGTAGCTATCTGGCTTGCCATACTGAGATTGAAAACATTACGTGTCTAAAAGATTCACGCTTGCAAGCTGAATAAAAACTGTTTCATAAATGGTCAGAGATTGTGTTTAGATCTAGTTCCTAAAATTTTTGTCTTTCACTGATGATAGCAAATAGCTTGAAATCATGATCTGATAAGTGGAATTAAAGTTAGAGATAGTGAATGCATGCTCTGACATTTGTGTAAACAAACACTTGACGGTGTTTTTGGTAGAACTTGCCATCCGTTGACATAAATACAAGCGTTAGGAAATTTTGAATTGTTTTTTTTTCATAAATGCCTTTTTGAGGTCTTTCTAGCAATGATATATATTACAGAGGCTTCTACTGTGAGGTGATGCTGAACTGACATCAGACCCATGTAGCTATCTGGCTTGCAATACTGAGTTTGAGACATTACTTGTCTAAAAAATTCACGCTTGCAAGCTGAATAGAAACTGTTTCATAAATGCTCAGAGTTTGCGTTTAGATCTAGTTTCTAAAATTCCTGTCTTTCAGTGACGATAGCAAATAGCTTGAAATCATGATCTGAAAGTGGAATTAAAGTTAGAGATAAACAAATGCTTGATGGTGTTTTTGGTAGAATATCCATCTGTTGACATAAATACAAGCATTAGCAAGTTTTTAACTTGTTTTCTGTGTTTCATAAATGTACCTTTGAGGTCTTTCTAGCAATGATATCTATTGCAGAGGCTTCTACTATGTGGTGATGCTGAACTGAGATCACACCCATGTAGCTATCTGGCTTGCCATACTGAGTTTGAAAACATTACGTGTCTAAAAGATTCATGCTTGCAAGCTGAATAGAAACTGTTTCATAAATGGTCAGAGTTTGTGTTTAGATCTAGTTCCTAAAATTTCTGTCTTTCACTGACGACAGCAAATAGCTTGAAATCATGATCTGAAAGTGGAATTAAAGTTATAGATAGTGAATGCATGCTGTGACGTTTATGTAAAGAAATGCTTGATGGTATTTTTGGTAGAACGCCATCTGTTGACATAAATACAAGCGTTAGCAAGTTTTTAACTTATTTTTTGTTTTTCATACATGTATCTTTGAGGTCTTTCTAGCAATGATATATATTTCAGAGGCTTCTACTATCTGGTGATGCTGAACTGAGATCAGACCCATGTAGCTATCTGACTTGTTATGCCGAGTTTGAAGACATTACATGTCTAAAAGACTCTTTCATAAAAGCTCAGAGTTTGTGTTTAGATCTAGTTTCTAAAATTCCTCACTTTCACTGACGATAGCAAATAGCTTGAAATCATGATCTGAAAGTGGAATTAAAGTTAGAGATAGTGAATGCATGCTGTGACGATTATGTAAACAAACGCTTGACGGTGTTTTTGATAGAATGCCATCTGTTGACATAAATACAAGCGTCAGCAAGTTTTAACTTGTTTTTTGTTTCTTATTAATGTACCTTTGAGGTCTTTCTAGCAAGGATATATATTGCAGAGGCTTCTACTATGTGGTGATGCTGAACTGAGATCAGACCCATGCAGCTATCTGGCTTGCTATGCTGAGTTTGAAGACATTATGAGACTAAAAGATTCACGCTTGCAAGCTGAATAGAAACTGTTTCACAAATGCTCAGAGTTTGTGTTTAGATCTAGTTTCTAAAATTCCTGTCTTTCACTGACAATAGCAAATAGCTTGAAATCATGATCTGAAAGTGGAATTAAAGTTAGAGATAGTGAATGCATCCTGTGACGTTTATGTAAACAAATGCTTGATGGAGTTTTTTGTAGAGCACCATCTGTTGACATAAATACAAGCGATAGCAAGTTTTTAACTTGTTTTTTGTTTTTCATAAATGTACCTTTGAGGTCTTTCTAGAAATGATATATATTGCAGAGGTTTTTACTATGTGGTGATCCTGAGCTGAGATCAGACCCATGTATCTATCTCACTTGCCTTACTGAATTTGAAGACATTACGTGTCTAAAAGACTCTTTCATAAAAGCTCAGAGTTTGTGTTTAGATCTAATTTCTAAAATTCCTGTCTTTCACTGACAATAGCAAATAGCTTCAATACATGATCTGAAAATGGAATTAAAGTTAGAGGTAGTGAATGCATGCTCTGACTTTTTGTAAAAAACGCTTGATGGTGTTTTTTGTAGAACACCATCTGTTTACATAAATACAAGCATTAGCAAGTTTTTTAACTGAGATCATAACCATGTAGATATCTGGCTTGCTATGTTGACTTTGAAGACATTACGTGTCTAAAAGATTCACGCTTGCAAGCTGAATAGAAAGTGTTTCATAAATGGTCAGAGTTTCTGTTTAGATCTAGTTCCTAAAATTTCTGTCTTTCACTGACGATAGCAAATAGCTTGAAATCATGATCTGAAAGTGGAATTAAAGTGAGAGATATACAAATGCTTGATGGTGTTTTTGGTAGAACACCATCTGTTGACATAAATATAAGCGATAGCAAGTTTTTAACTTGTTTTTTGTTTTTCATAAATGTACCTTTGAGGTCTTCTAGCAATGATATATATTGCAGAGGTTTTTACTATGTGGTGATCCTGAGCTGTGATCAGACCCATGTATCTATCTCACTTGCCATACTGAGTTTGAAGACATTACATGTCTAAAAGACTGTTTCATAAAAGCTCAGAGTTTGTGTTTAGATCTAGTTTCTAAAATTCCTGTCTTTCACTGACGATAGCAAATTGCTTGAATACATGATCTGAAAATTGAATTAAAGTTAGACATAGTGAATGCATGCTCTGACGTTTATGTAAACAAATGCTTGATGGTGTTTTTGGTAGAATGCCATCTGTTGACATAAATACAAGCGTTAGCAAGTTGTTAACTTGTTTTTTATTTTTCATAAAAGTACCTTTGATGTCTTTCTAGCAATGATATATATTGCAGAGGTTTCTACTATGTGGTGATGGTGAACTGACATCAGACCCATGTAGCTATCTGGCTTGCTATGCTGAGTTTGAAGACATTATGTGTCTAAAAGATTCACGCTTGCAAGCTGAATAGAAACTCTTTCATAAATGCTCAGAGTTTGGGTTTAGATCTAGTTTTTAAAATTTTTGTCTTTCACTGACAATAGCAAATAGCTTGAAATCATGATCTGAAAGTGGAATTATAAGTTAGAGATAGTGAATGCATGCTCTGACGTTTATGTAAACAAACACTTGAAGTTGTTTTTGTTAGAACGCCATCTGTTGACAGAAATACAAGCATTAGGAAGTTTTTAACTTGTTTTTTGTTTTTCATAAATGTACCTTTGAGGTCTTTCTAGCAATGATATATATTACAGAGGCTTCTACTGT
This sequence comes from Epiperipatus broadwayi, assembly GCA_028023455.1. Classification (NCBI taxonomy): domain Eukaryota; kingdom Metazoa; phylum Onychophora; class Udeonychophora; order Euonychophora; family Peripatidae; genus Epiperipatus; species Epiperipatus broadwayi. The sequence goes on along the minus strand of JAQFVV010000480.1, from coordinate 98,579 downwards.
GAAGTGATGCTGAACTGAAATCAGATCCATGTCGATATCTGGCTTGCTATGCTGAGTTTGAAGACATTACTTGTCTAAAAGATTCACGCTTGCAAGCTGAATAGAAACTGTTTCATAAGTGGTCAGAGTTTGTGTTTAGATGTAGTTCCTAAAATTTCTGTCTTTCACTGATGATAGCAAATTGCTTGAAATCATGATCTGAAAGTGGAATTAAAGTTAGAGATAGTGAATGCATGCTGTGACGTTTATGTAAACAAATGCTTGATGGTGTTTTTGGTAGAACGCCATCTGTTGAATAAATACAAGCGTTAGCAAGTTTTCAACTTGTTTTTTGTTTTTCATACATGTACCTTTGAGGTCTTTCTAGCAATGATATATATTGCAGAGGCTTCTACTTCGTGGTGATGCTGAACTGAGATCAGACCCCTGTAGCTATCTGACTTGCTATGCTGAGTTTGAAGACATTACCTGTCTAAAATATTCAGCTTGCAAGCTGAATACAAACTGTTTCATAAATGCTCAGAGTTTGTGTTTAGATCTAGTTTCTATAATTCCTGGCTTTCACTGACGATAGCAAATAGCTTAAAATGATGATTTGAAAGTGGAATTAAAGTTAGACATAGTGAATGCATGCTCTGACGTTTATGTAAACATATGCTTGATGGTGTTTTTGGTAGAATGCCATCTGTTGACATAAATACAAACGTTAGGAAGTTGTTAACTTGTTTTTTATTTTTCATAAAAGTACCTTTGATGTCTTTCTAGCAATGATATATATTGCAGAGCATTCTACTATGTGGTGATGCTGAACTGAGATCAGACCAATGTAGCTATCTGGCTTGCCATGCTGAGTTTGAAGACATTACATGTCTAAAAGATTCACGCTTGCAAGCTGAATAGAAACTCTTTCATAAATGCTCAGAGTTTGGGTTTAGATCTAGATTTTAAAATTCCTGTCTTTCACTGACAATAGCAAATAGCTTGAAATCATGATCTGAAAGTGGAATTATAAGTTAGAGGTAGAGAATGCATGCTCTGACGTTTATGTAAACGAACACTTGAAGTTGTTTTTGTTAGAACGTTATCTGTTGACAGAAATACAAGCATTAGGAAGTTTTTAACTTGTTTTTTGTTTTTCATAAATGTACTTTTGAGGTCTTTCTAGCAATGATATATATTACAGAGGCTTCTACTGTGAAGTGATGCTGAACTGAAATCAGATCCATGTAGCTATCTGGCTTGCTATGCTGAGTTTGAAGACATTACTTGTCTAAAAGATTCATGCTTTCAAGCTGAATAGAAACTGTTTCATAAGTGGTCAGAGTTTGTGTTTAGATCTAGTTCCTAAAATTTCTGTCTTTCACTGATGATAGCAAATAGCTTGAAATCATGATCTGAAAGTGGAATTAAAGTTAGACATAGTGAATGCATGCTGTGACGTTTATGTAAACAAATGCTTGATGGTGTTTTTGGTAGAACGCCATCTGTTGAATAAATACAAGCGTTAGCAAATTTTCAAATTGTTTTTTGTTTTTCATACATGTACCTTTGAAGTCTTTCTAGCAATGATATATATTGCAGAAGCTTCTACTATGTGGTTATGCTGAACTGAGATCAGATACCTGTGGCTATCTGACTTGCTATGCTGAGTTTGAAGACATTACATGTCTAAAATATTCAGCTTGCAAGCTGAATACAAACTGTTTCATAAATGCTCAGAGTTCGAGTTTAGATCTAGTTTCTATAATTCCTGGCTTTCACTGACAATAGCAAATAGCTTAAAATCATGATCTGAAAGTGAAATTAAAGTTAGACATAGTGAATGCATGCTCTGACGTTTATGTAAACAAATGCTTGACGGTGTTTTTGGTAGAATGCCATCTGTTGACATAAATACAAGCGTTAGCAAGTTTTTAACTTGTTTTTTCTTTTTCATAAAAGTACCTTTGATTTCTTTCTAGCAATGATATATATTGCAGAGCCTTCTACTATCTGGTGATGCTGAACTGAGATCAGACCCATGTATCTATCTGGCTTGCCATGCTGAGTTTGAAAACCTTACATGTCTTAAAGATTCATGCTTGCAAGCTTAATAGAAACTGTTTCATAAATGCTCAGAGTTTGTGTTTAGATCTAGTTTCTAAAATTCATGTCTTTCACTGACGATAGCAAATAGCTTGAAATCATGATCTGAAAGTGAAATTAAAGTTAGACATAGTGAATGCATGCTCTGACGTTTATGTAAACAAACACTGGATGGTGTTTTTGGTAGAACACCATCTGATGACAAAAATACAAGAATTAGAAAGTTTTTAACTTTGTTTTTTATTTTTCATAAAAGTACCTTTGATTTCTTTCTAGCAATGATATATATTGCAGAGCCTTCTACTATGTGGTGATGCTGAACCGAGATCACACCCATGTAGCTATCTGGCTTGCCATGATGAGTTTGAAGACAATATGTGTCTAAGAGATTCACGCTTGCAAGCTGAATAGAAACTGTTTCATAAATGCTCAGAGTTTGTGTTTAGATCTAGTTTCTTCAATTCCTGTATTTCACTGACGATAGCAAATAGCTTGAAATCATGATCTGAAAATGGAATTAAAGTTAGAGGTAGTGAATGCATGCTTTGACGTTTATGTAAACAAATGCTTGACACTGTTTTTGGTAGAATGCCATCTGTTACCATAAATACAAGCATTAGAAAGTTTTTAACTTTGTTTTTTATTTTTCATAAATGTAACTTTGACGTCTTTCTAGCAGTGACATATATTGCTGAGGCTTCTACTATGTGGTGATGCTGAACTGAGGTCAGACTAATGAAGCTATCTGGCTTGCTATGCTGAGTTTGTAGACCTTACATGTCTAAAATATTCGTACTTGCAAGCTGAATAGAAACTGTTTCATAAATGCTCGTGGTTTGTTTTTAGATCTAGTTTCTAAAATTCCGTTCTTTCACTGACAGTAGTAAATAGCTTGAAATCATGATCTGAAAGTGGAATGAAAGGTAGAGATAGTGAATGCATGCTCTGACGTTTATGTAAACAAACGCTTAATGGTGTTTTTGGTAGAACGCCATCTGTTGACATAAATACAATCATTGGCAAGTATTTAACTTGTTTTTGTTTTTCATAAATGTACCTTTGAAGTCTTTTTAGCAATGATATATATTGCAGAGGTTTTACTTTGTGGTGATGCTGAACTGAGATCAGACCCATGTAGCTATCTGACTTGGTATGCTGAGTTTGAAGACATTACATGTCTAAGAGTTTGTGTTTAGATCTAGTTTTTAAAATTCCTGTCTTTCACTGACGATAGCAAATAGCTTGAGTACATAATCTGAAAATGGAATTAAAGTTAGAGGTAGTGAATGCATGCTTTGATGTTTATGTAAACAAATGTTTGATGGTTTTTTTGGTCGAATGCCATCTGTTAACATAAATACAAGCATTAGGAAGATTTTAACTTGTTTTTTGTTTTTCATAAATGTACCTTTGAGGTGTTTCTAGCAATGATATATATTGCAGAAGCTTCTACTATGTGGTGATGCTGAACTGAGATCAAACCCATGTACCTATCTGGCTTGCTATGCTGAGTTTGAAGATATTATGTGTCTAAAAAACTCACGCTTGCAAACTGAATAGAAACTCTTTCATAAATGCTCAGAGTTTCTGTTTAGATCTAGTTTCTAAAATTCCTGACTTTCACTGACAATAGCAAATAGCTTGAAATCGTGATCTGAAAGTGGAATTAAAGTTAGAGATAGTGAATGCATGCTCTGACATTGATGGAAACAAATGCTTGATGGTGTTTTTGGTAGAATGCCAACTGTTGACAAATACAACTGTTAGCAAGTTTTTAACTTGTTTTTTGTTTTCATAAGTGTGCCTTTGAGTTCTGTTTAGCAATGATATATAATGCAGAAGCTTCTACTATGTTGTGATGCTGAACTGACCCATGTAGCTATCTGGCTTGCTATGCTGAGTTTGAGGACATTACGTGTCTAAAAGATTCACACTTGCAAGCTGAATAGAAACTGTTTCATAAATGCTCAGAGCTTGTTGTTAGATCTAGTTTCTAAAATTCCATTCTTTCAATGACTGCAGCAAATAACTTGAAATCATGATCTGAAAGTGGAATGAAAGGTAGAGAAAGTGAATGCATGCTCTGACCTTTATGTAAACAAATGCTTGATGGTGTTTTTTGTAGATCGCCATCTGTTGACCTAAAAACAAGCGTTGGCAAGTATTTAACTTGGTTTTTTGTTTTTCAAAAATGTAACTTTGAGGTCTTACTAGCAATAATATCCAATGCAGAGGTTTTCACTATGTGGTGATGCTAAACTGAGATCAGACCCATGTAGCTATCTGACTTGCTATGCTGAGTTTAAAGACATTGCATGTTTAAAAGACTGTTTCATAAATGCTCATAGTTTGTGTTTAGATATAGTTTCTTAAATTCCTGTCTTTCACTGACGATAGCAAATAGCTTGAAACCATGATCTGAAAGTGGAATTAAAGTTAGAGATAGTGAATGCATGCTCTGACGTCTATGGAAACAAAGGCTTGATAGTGTTTTTGGTAGAACGACATCTGTTGACATAAATACAAGCATTGGCAAGTATTTAACTTGTTTTTTGTTTTTATAAATGTACCTTTGAGGTCTTTCTAGCAATGATATAAATTGCAGAGGTTTTTACTATGTGGTGATGCTGAACTGAGTTCAGACCCATGTAGCTATCTGACTTGCTATGCTGAGTTTGAAAACATTACGTGTCTAAAAGTCTGTTTCATAAATGCTCAGAGTTTGTGTTTAGATATAGTTTCTAAAATTCCATTCTTTCACTGACGATAGCAAATAGCTTGAAATCATGATCTGAAAAAGAATTAAAGTTAGAGATAGTGAATGCATGCTCTGACGTTTATGTAAACAAATGCTTCATGGTGTTTTTGGTAGAACGCCATCTGTTGACATAAATACAAGCATTAGCAAGTTTTAACTTACCTTTTTGTTTTTCATAAATGTACCATTGAGGTCTTTTTAGCAATGATATATATTGCAGAGGCTTCTACTATGAGGTGATGCTGAACTGAGATCAGACCCATGTAGCTATCTTGGTTGCTATGCTGAGTTTGAAGACATTATGTGTCTAAAAGATTCATGCTTGCAAGCTGAATAGAAACTGTTTCATAAATGCTCAGAGTTTTGTTTAGATCGAGTTTCTAAAATTCCTGTATTTCACTGTCGATAGCAAATAGCTTGAAGTCAAGATTTGAAAATGGAATTAAAGTTAGAGATAGTGAATGCATGCTCTGACGTTTATGTAAACAAACGCTTGCTAGTGTTTTTGTTAGAACGCCATCTTTTGACATAAATACAAGTGTTAGCAAGTTTTTAACTTGCTTTTTGTTTTTCATAAATGTACCTTTGAGGTCATTCTAGCAATGATATATATTGCAGAGGCTTCTACTATGAGGTAATGCTGAACTGAGATCAGACCCATGTAGCTATCTTGGTTGCTATGCTGATTTTGAAGACATTATGTGTCTAAAAGATTCACGCTTGCAAGCTGAATAGAAACTGTTTCATAAATGCTCAGAGTTTGTGTTTAGATCTAGTTTTTAAAATTCCTATCTTTCACTGACGATAGCAAATAGCTTGAAATCATGATCTGAAAGTGGAATTAGAGTTCGAAATAGTGAATGCATGCTCTGATGTTCATGGAAACAAATGCTTGATGGTGTTTTTGGCAGAACACCATCTGTTGACATAAATACAAGCATTGGCAAGTATTTAACTTGTTTATTGTTTATATAAATGTACATTTGAGGTCTTTCTAGCAATGATATATATTGCAGAGGTTTTTACTATGTGGTGATGCTGAATTGAGATCAGACCCATGTAGCTATCTGACTTGCTATGCTGAGTTTGAAAACATTACTTGTCTAAAAGATCGTTTCATAAGTGCTCAGAGTTTGTGTTTAGATCTAGTTTCTAAAATTCCTGTCTTTCACTGCCGATAGCAAATAGCTCTGACATTTATGTAAACAAATGCTTGACAGTGTTTTTAGTAGAATGCTATCTGTTGACATAAATAGAAGCATTAGCAAGTTTTTAACTTGTTATTTTGTTTTTCATAAATGTGCCTTTGAGTTCTGTCTAGCAATGATATATAATGCAGAAGCTTTTACTATGTGGTGATGCTGAACTGAAATCAGACCCATGTAGCTAACTGGCTTGCTATGCTGAGTTTGAGGACATTACGTGTCTAAAAGATTCACACTTGCAAGCTGAATAGAAACTCTTTCATAAAAGCTCAGAGTTTGTTGTTAGATCTAGTTTCTAAAATTCTGTTGTTTCAATGATGGTAGCAAATAACTTGAAATCATGATCTGAAAATGGAATGAAAGGTAGAGAAAGTGAATGCATGCTCTGACGTTTATGTAAACAAATGCTTGACGGTTTTTTTTGTAGATCGCCATCTGTTGGCATAAATACAAGCATTGGCAAGTATTTAACTTGTTTTTTGTTTTTCAAAAATGCACCTTTGAGGTCTTTCTAGCAATGATATATAATGCAGAAGCTTTTACTATGTGGTGATGCTGAACTGAAATCAGACCCATGTAGCTAACTGGCTTGCTATGCTGAGTTTGAGGACATTACATGTCTAAAAGATTAAAACTTGCAAGCTGAATAGAAACTGTTTCATAAATGCTCAGAGTTTGTATTTAGATATAGTTTTTAAAATTTCTGTCTTTCACTGACATTAGCAAATAACTTAAAATCATGATCTGAAAATGGAGTTAAAGTGAGAGAAAGTGAATGCATGCTCTGATATTTATATAAACAAACGCTTGACAGTGTTTTTGGTAGAATGCTGTCTGTTGACATAAATACAAGCGTTAGCAAGTTTTTAACTTGTTTTTTGTTTTTCATAAATGTAGCTTTGAGGTCTTTCTAGCAGTGATATATATTGCTGAAAATTCTAGTATGTGGTGATGCTGAACTGAGATTAGACCCATGTAGCTATCTGACTTGCTAAGCTGAGTTTAAAGACATTACATGTTTAAAAGACTGTTTCATAAATGCTCAGAGTTTGTGTTTAGATATAGTTTCTAAAATTCCTGTCTTTCACTGACGATAGCAAATAGCTTAAAATCATGATCTGAAAATGGAATTAAAGTTAGAGATAGTAAATGCATGCTCTGATGTTTATGTAAACAAATGCTTGACAGTGTTTTTGGTAGAACGCTGTCTGTTGACATAAATACAAGCATTAGCGAGTTTTTAACTTGTTTTTTGTTTTTCATAAATGTCCCTTTGAGGTCTTTTTAGCAATGATATATATTGCAGAGGCTTCTACTATGTGGTGATGCTGAACTGAGATCAGACCCATGTAGCTATCTGGCTTGCTATGTTGAGTTTGACGTCATTACGTGTCTAAAAGATTCACGCTTGCAAGCTGAATAGAAACTGTTTCATAAATGCTCAGTGTTTGTGTTTAGATCTAGTTTCTAAAATTCCTGTCTTTCACTGATGATAGCAAATTGTTGAACTCATGATCTGAAAGAGGAATTAAAGTTAGAGATAGTGAATGCATGCTCTGACGTTTATGTAAACAAATGCTTGATGGTGTTTTTGGTAGAACACCATCTGTTGACATAAATACAAGTGTTAGCAAGTTTTTAACTTGCTTTTTGTTTTTCATAAATGTACCTTTGAGGTCTTTATAGCAATGATATATATTGCTGAGGCTTCTACTATGTGGTGATGTTGAACTGAGATCAGACCCATGTAGCTATCTGGCTTGCTATGCTGAGTTTGACATCATTACATGTCAAAGATTCACGCTTGCATGCTGAATAGAAACTGTTTCATAAATGCTCAGAGTTTGTGTTTAGATCTAGTTTCTTCAATTCCTGATCTGAAAATGGAATTAAAGTTAGAGATAGTGAATGCATGCTTTGACGTTTATGTAAACAAATAATTGACGCTGTTTTTGGTAGAATGCCATCTGTTGCCATAAATACAAGCATTAGAAAGTTTTTAACTTTGTTTTTTATTTTTCATAAATGTAACTTTGAGGTCTTTCTGGCAGTGACATATATTGCTGAGGTTTCTACTATGTGGTGATGCTGAACTGAGATCAGACTAATGTAGCTTTCTGGCTTGCTATGCTGAGTTTGTAGACCTTACCTGTCTAAAAGATTCGTACTTGCAAGCTGAATAGAAACTGTTTCATAATTGCTCAGAGTTTGTTGTTAAATCTAGTTTCTAAAATTCCGTTCTTTCAATGATGGTAGCAAATAGCTTGAAATCATGAGTTGAAAGTGGAATTAAAGGTAGAGAAAGTGAATGCATTATCTGACGTTTATGTAAATAAACGCTTGACGGTGTTTTTGGTAGATCGCCATCGGTTGACATAAGTAAAAGCATTGGCAAGTATTTAACTTGTTTCTTGTTTTTCATAAATGTACCTTTGAGGTTGTTCTAGCAATAATATATATTGCAGAGGTTTTTACTATGTGGTGATGCTGAATTGAGATCAGACCCATGTAGCTATCTGACTTGCTATGCTGAGTTTGAAAACATTACTTGTCTAAAAGATCGTTTCATAAGTGCTCAGAGTTTGTGTTTAGATCTAGTTTCTAAAATTCCTGTCTTTCACTGCCGATAGCAAATAGCTCTGACATTTATGTAAACAAATGCTTGACAGTGTTTTTAGTAGAATGCTATCTGTTGACATAAATAGAAGCATTAGCAAGTTTTTAACTTGTTATTTTGTTTTTCATAAATGTGCCTTTGAGTTCTGTCTAGCAATGATATATAATGCAGAAGCTTTTACTATGTGGTGATGCTGAACTGAAATCAGACCCATGTAGCTAACTGGCTTGCTATGCTGAGTTTGAGGACATTACGTGTCTAAAAGATTCACACTTGCAAGCTGAATAGAAACTCTTTCATAAAAGCTCAGAGTTTGTTGTTAGATCTAGTTTCTAAAAGATCTGAAGAGTTTCAATGATGGTAGCAAATAACTTGAAATCATGATCTGAAAATGGAATGAAAGTTAGAGGTAGTGAATGCATGCTCTGACGTTTATGTAAACAAATGCTTGATGGTGTTTTTGGTAGAACGCCATCTGTTGACATAAATACAAGCATTAGCAAGTTTTTAACTTGTTTTTTGTTTTTCAAAAATGTACCTTTGAGGTCTTTCTAGCAATGATATATATTGCAGAGGCTTCTACTATGTGGTGATGCTGAACTGAAATCAGACCCATGTAGCTAACTGGCTTGCTATGCTGAGTTTGAGGACATTACATGTCTAAAAGATTAAAACTTGCAAGCTGAATAGAAACTGTTTCATAAATGCTCAGAGTTTGTATTTAGATCTAGTTTCTAAAATTCCTGTCTTTCACTGACATTAGCAAATAACTTGAAATCATGATCTGAAAGTGGAGTTAAAGTGAGAGAAAGTGAATGCATGCTCTGATATTTATATAAACAAACGCTTGACAGTGTTTTTGGTAGAATGCTGTCTGTTGACATAAATACAAGCGTTAGCAAGTTTTTAACTTGTTTTTTGTTTTTCATAAATGTACCTTTGAGGTCTTTCTAGCAGTGATATATATTGCTGAAGATTCTAGTATGTGGTGATGCTGAACTGAGATTAGACCCATGTAGCTATCTGACTTGCTAAGCTGAGTTTAAAGACATTACATGTTTAAAGACTGTTTCATAAATGCTCAGAGTTTGTGTTTAGATATAGTTTCTAAAATTCCTGTCTTTCACTGACGATAGCAAATAGCTTGAAATCATGATCTGAAAGTGGAATTAAAGTTAGAGATAGTGAATGCATGCTCTGATGTTTATGTAAACAAATGCTTGATGGTGTTTTTGGTAGAACGCCATCTGTTGACATAAATACAAGCGTTAGCAAGTTTTTAACTTGTTTTTTGTTTTTCATAAATGTACCTTTGAGGTCTTTCTAGCAATGATATATATTGCAGAGGCTTCTACTATGTGGTGATGCTGAACTGAGATCAGACCCATGTAGCTATCTGGCTTGCTATGCTGAGTTTGACGTCATTACGTGTCTAAAAGATTCACGCTTGCAAGCTGAATAGAAACTGTTTCATAAATGCTCAGAGTTTGTGTTTAGATCTAGTTTCTAAAATTCCTGTCTTTCACTGACGATAGCAAATAGCTTGAAATCATGATCTGAAAGAGGAATTAAAGTTAGAGATAGTGAATGCATGCTCTGACGTTTATGTAAACAAATGCTTGATGGTGTTTTTGGTAGAACACCATCTGTTGACATAAATACAAGTGTTAGCAAGTTTTTAACTTGCTTTTTGTTTTTCATAAATGTACCTTTGAGGTCTTTCTAGCAATGATATATATTGCTGAGGCTTCTACTATGTGGTGATGTTGAACTGAGATCAGACCCATGTAGCTATCTGGCTTGCTATGCTGAGTTTGACGTCATTACGTGTCAAAGATTCAAGCTTGCATGCTGAATAGAAACTGTTTCATAAATGCTCAGAGTTTGTGTTTAGATCTAGTTTCTAAAATTCCTGTCTTTCACTGATGATAGCAAATTGCTTGAACTCATGATCTGAAAGAGGAATTAAAGTTAGAGATAGTGAATGCATGCTCTGACGTTTATGTAAACAAACGCTTGATGGTATTTTTGGTGGAACACCATCTGTTGACATAAATACAAGCGTTAGCAAGTTTTTAACTTGTTTTTGTTTTTTATAAATGTACCTTTGAAATCTTTCTAGCAATGATATATATGGCAGAGGCTTCTACTATATGGTGATGCTGAACTGAGATCAGACCCATGTAGCTATCTGGGATGCTATGCTGAGTTTGAAGACATTACGTGTCTAAAAGATTCACGCTTGCAAACTGAATAGAAACTGTTTCATAAATGCTAAGAGTTTGTGTTTAGATCTAGTTTCTTCAATTCCTGATCTGACTGACGATAGCAAATAGCTTGAAATCATGATCTGAAAATGGAATTAAAGTTAGAGATAGTGAATGCATGCTTTGACGTTTATGTAAACAAATGCTTGATGCTGTTTTTGGTAGAATGCCATCTGTTGCCATAAATACAAGCATTAGAAAGTTTTTAACTTTGTTTTTTATTTTTCATAAATGTAACTTTGAGGTCTTTCTAGCAGTGACATATATTGCTGAGGCTTCTACTATGTGGTGATGCTGAACTGAGATCAGACCCATGTAGCTATCTGGCTTGCTATGCTGAGTTTGAAGACATTATGTGTCTAAAAGATTCACGCTTGCAAGCTGAATAGAAACTGTTTCATAAATGCTCAGAGTTTGTGTTTAGATCTAGTTTCTAAAATTCCTGTCTTTCACTGACGATAGCAAATAGCTTGAAATCATGATCTGAAAGTGGAATTAAAGTTAGAGATAGTGAATGCATGCTCTGACGTTTATGTAAACAAACGCTTGACAGTGTTTTTGGTAGAATGCCATCTGTTGACATAAATACAAGCATTAGCAAGTTTTTAACTTGTTTTTTGTTTTTCATAAATGTACCTTTGAGGTCTTTTTAGCAATGATATATATTGCAGAGGCTTCTACTATGTGGTGATGCTGAACTGAGATCAGACCCATGTAGCTATCTGACTTGCTATGCTGAGTTTGAAGACATTATGTGTCTAAAAGATTCACGCTTGCAAGCTGAATAGAAACTGTTTCATAAATGCTCAGAGTTTGTGTTTAGATCTAGTTTCTAAAATTCCTGTCTTTCACTGATGATAGCAAATAGCTTGAAATCATGATCTGAAAGTGGAATTAAAGTTAGAGATAGTGAATGCATGCTCTGACGTTTATGTAAACAAACGCTTGATAGTGTTTTTGGTAGAATGCCATCTGTTGACATAAATACAAGCATTAGCAAGTTTTTAACTTGTTTTTTGTTTTTCATAAATGTACCTTTGAGGTCTTTCTAGCAATGATATATATTGCTGAGGCTTCTACTATGTGGTGATGCTGAACTGAGATCAGACCCATGTAGCTATCTGGCTTGCTATGCTGAGTTTGAAGACATTACGTGTCTAAAAGATTCACGCTTGCAAGCTGAATAGAAACTGTTTCATAAATGCTCAGAGTTTGTGTTTAGATCTAGTTTCTAAAATTCCTGTCTTTCACTGACGATAGCAAATAGCTTGAAATCATGATCTGAAAGTGGAATTAAAGTTAGAGATAGTGAATGCATGCTCTGACGTTTATGTAAACAAACGCTTGATGGTGTTTTTGGTAGAACGCCATCTGTTGACATAAATACAAGCGTTAGCAAGTTTTTAACTTGTTTTTTGTTTTTCATAAATGTACCTTTGAGGTCTTTCTAGCAATGATATATATTGCAGAGGCTTCTACTATGTGGTGATGCTGAACTGAGATCAGACCCATGTAGCTATCTGGCTTGCTATGCTGAGTTTGAAGACATTACATGTCTAAAAGATTCACGCTTGCAAGCTGAATAGAAACTGTTTCATAAATGCTCAGAGTTTGTGTTTAGATCTAGTTTCTAAAATTCCTGTCTTTCACTGATGATAGCAAATAGCTTGAAATCATGATCTGAAAGTGGAATTAAAGTTAGAGATAGTGAATGCATGCTCTGACGTTTATGTAAACAAACGCTTGACAGTGTTTTTGGTAGAACGCCATCTGTTGACATAAATACAAGCGTTAGCAAGTTTTTAACTTGTTTTTTGTTTTTCATAAATGTACCTTTGAGGTCTTTCTAGCAATGATATATATTGCAGAGGCTTCTACTATGTGGTGATGCTGAACTGAGATCAGACCCATGTAGCTATCTGGCTTGCTATGCTGAGTTTGAAGACATTACGTGTCTAAAAGATTCACGCTTGCAAGCTGAATAGAAACTGTTTCATAAATGCTCAGAGTTTGTGTTTAGATCTAGTTTCTAAAATTCCTGTCTTTCACTGATGATAGCAAATAGCTTGAAATCATGATCTGAAAGTGGAATTAAAGTTAGAGATAGTGAATGCATGCTCTGACGTTTATGTAAACAAATGCTTGATGGTGTTTTTGGTAGAACGCCATCTGTTGACATAAATACAAGCGTTAGCAAGTTTTTAACTTGTTTTTTGTTTTTTATAAATGTACCTTTGAGGTCTTTCTAGCAATGATATATATTGCAGAGGCTTCTACTATGTGGTGATGCTGAACTGAGATCAGACCCATGTAGCTATCTGGCTTGCTATGCTGAGTTTGAAGACATTACGTGTCTAAAAGATTCACGCTTGCAAGCTGAATAGAAACTGTTTCATAAATGCTCAGAGTTTGTGTTTAGATCTAGTTTCTAAAATTCCTGTCTTTCACTGATGATAGCAAATAGCTTGAAATCATGATCTGAAAGTGGAATTAAAGTTAGAGATAGTGAATGCATGCTCTGATGTTTATGTAAACAAACGCTTGATGGTGTTTTTGGTAGAACGCCATCTGTTGACATAAATACAAGCATTAGCAAGTTTTTAACTTGTTTTTTGTTTTTCATAAATGTACCTTTGAGGTCTTTCTAGCAATGATATATATTGCAGAGGCTTCTACTATGTGGTGATGCTGAACTGAGATCAGACCCATGTAGCTATCTGGCTTGCTATGCTGAGTTTGAAGACATTATGTGTCTAAAAGATTCATGCTTGCAAGCTGAATAGAAACTGTTTCATAAATGCTCAGAGTTTGTGTTTAGATCTAGTTTCTAAAATTCCTGTCTTTCACTGACGATAGCAAATAGCTTGAAATCATGATCTGAAAGTGGAATTAAAGTTAGAGATAGTGAATGCATGCTCTGACGTTTATGTAAACAAATGCTTGACAGTGTTTTTGGTAGAATGCTATCTGTTGACATAAATAGAAGCATTAGCAAGTTTTTAACTTGTTTTTTGTTTTTCATAAATGTACCTTTGAGGTCTTTTTAGCAATGATATATATTGCAGAGGCTTCTACTATGTGGTGATGCTGAACTGAGATCAGACCCATGTAGCTATCTGGCTTGCTATGATGAGTTTGAAGACATTACGTGTCTAAAAGATTCACGCTTGCAAGCTGAATAGAAACTGTTTCATAAATGCTCAGAGTTTGTGTTTAGATCTAGTTTCTAAAATTCCTGTCTTTCACTGACGATAGCAAATAGCTTGAAATCATGATCTGAAAGTGGAATTAAAGTTAGAGATAGTGAATGCATGCTCTGACGTTTATGTAAACAAATGCTTGATGGTGTTTTTGGTAGAATGCCATCTGTTGACATAAATACAAGCATTAGCAAGTTTTTAACTTGTTTTTTGTTTTTCATAAATGTACCTTTGAGGTCTTTCTAGCAATGATATATATTGCAGAGGCTTCTACTATGTGGTGATGCTGAACTGAGATCAGACCCATGTAGCTATCTGGCTTGCTATGCTGAGTTTGAAGACATTACGTGTCTAAAAGATTCACGCTTGCAAGCTGAATAGAAACTGTTTCATAAATGCTCAGAGTTTGTGTTTAGATCTAGTTTCTAAAATTCCTGTCTTTCACTGATGATAGCAAATAGCTTGAAATCATGATCTGAAAGTGGAATTAAAGTTAGAGAAAGTGAATGCATGCTCTGACATTTATGTAAACAAACGCTTGACGGTGTTTTTGGTAGAACGCCATCTGTTGACATAAATACAAGCATTAGCAAGTTTTTAACTTGTTTTTTGTTTTTCATAAATGTACCTTTGAGGTCTTTCTAGCAATGATATATATTGCAGAGGCTTCTACTATGTGGTGATGCTGAACTGAGATCAGACCCATGTAGCTATCTGGCTTGCTATGCTGAGTTTGAAGACATTACGTGTCTAAAAGATTCACGCTTGCAAGCTGAATAGAAACTGTTTCATAAATGCTCAGAGTTTGTGTTTAGATCTAGTTTTTAAAATTCCTGTCTTTCACTGACGATAGCAAATAGCTTGAAATCATGATCTGAAAGTGGAATTAAAGTTAGAGATAGTGAATGCATGCTCTGACGTTTATGTAAACAAATGCTTGATGGTGTTTTTGGTAGAACGCCATCTGTTGACATAAATACAAGCGTTAGCAAGTTTTTAACTTGTTTTTTGTTTTTCATAAATGTACCTTTGAGGTCTTTCTAGCAATGATATATATTGCAGAGGCTTCTACTATGTGGTGATGCTGAACTGAGATCAGACCCATGTAGCTATCTGGCTTGCTATGCTGAGTTTGAAAACATTATGTGTCTAAAAGATTCACGCTTGCAAGCTGAATAGAAACTGTTTCATAAATGCTCAGAGTTTGTGTTTAGATCTAGTTTCTAAAATTCCTGTCTTTCACTGATGATAGCAAATAGCTTGAAATCATGATCTGAAAGTGGAATTAAAGTTAGAGATAGAGAATGCATGCTCTGACGTTTATGTAAACATACGCTTGACAGTGTTTTTGGTAGAACGCCATCTGTTGACATAAATACAAGCGTTAGCAAGTTTTTAACTTGTTTTTTGTTTTTCATAAATGTACCTTTGAGGTCTTTCTAGCAATGATATATATTGCAGAGGCTTCTACTATGTGGTGATGCTGAACTGAGATCAGACCCATGTAGCTATCTGGCTTGCTATGCTGAGTTTGAAGACATTATGTGTCTAAAAGATTCATGCTTGCAAGCTGAATAGAAACTGTTTCATAAATGCTCAGAGTTTGTGTTTAGATCTAGTTTCTAAAATTCCTGTCTTTCACTGACGATAGCAAATAGCTTGAAATCATGATCTGAAAGTGGAATTAAAGTTAGAGATAGTGAATGCATGCTCTGACGTTTATGTAAACAAACGCTTGATGGTGTTTTTGGTAGAATGCCATCTGTTGACATAAATACAAGCGTTAGCAAGTTTTTAACTTGTTTTTTGTTTTTCATAAATGTACCTTTGAGGTCTTTCTAGCAATGATATATATTGCAGAGGCTTCTACTATGTGGTGATGCTGAACTGAGATCAGACCCATGTAGCTATCTGGCTTGCTATGCTGAGTTTGATGACATTACGTGTCTAAAAGATTCACGCTTGCAAGCTGAATAGAAACTGTTTCATAAATGCTCAGAGTTTGTGTTTAGATCTAGTTTCTAAAATTCCTGTCTTTCACTGATGATAGCAAATAGCTTGAAACCAGGATCTGAAAGTGGAAATAAAGTTAGAGATAGTGAATGCATGCTCTGATGTTTATGTAAACAAATGCTTGATGGTGTTTTTGGTAGAACGCCATCTGTTGACATAAATACAAGCATTTGCAAGTATTTAACTTTTTTGTTTTTCATAAATGTACCTTTGAGGTCTTTCTAGCAATGATATATATTGCAGAGGCTTCTACTATGTGTTGATGCTGAACAGAGATCAATCCCATGTAGCTATCTGGCTTGCTACACTTAGTTTGAAGACATTATGTGTCTAAAAGATTGACGGTTGCAAGCTGAATAGAAATTGTTTCATAAATGCTCAGAGTTTGTTGTTAATTCTAGTTTCTAAAATTCCGTTCTTTCAATGATGGTAGCAAATAGCTTGAAATCATGATCTGAAAGTGGAATTAAAGTTAGAGATAGTGAATGCATGCTCTGACATTTATGTAAACAAACGCTTGACGGTGTTTTTGGTAGAACGCCATCTGTTGACATAAATACAAGCGTTAGCAAGTTTTTAACTTGTTTTTTGTTTTTCATAAATGTACCTTTGAGGTCTTTCTAGCAATGATATATATTGAAGAGGTTTCTACTATGTGGTGATGCTGAACTGAGATCAGACCCATGTAGCTATCTTGGTTGCTATGCTGAGTTTGAAGACATTATGTGTCTAAAAGATTCACGCTTGCAAGCTGAATAGAAACTGTTTCATAAATGCTCAGAGTTTT
The DNA here is from genome assembly GCA_028023455.1 of Epiperipatus broadwayi. Lineage (NCBI taxonomy): Eukaryota > Metazoa > Onychophora > Udeonychophora > Euonychophora > Peripatidae > Epiperipatus > Epiperipatus broadwayi. The sequence goes on along the minus strand of JAQFVV010000480.1, from coordinate 81,647 downwards.
TGTTTAGATCTAGTTTTTAAAATTCCTATCTTTCACTGACGATAGCAAATAGCTTGAAATCATGATCTGAAGGTGGAATTAGAGTTCGAGATAGTGAATGCATGCTCTGACGTTTATGAAAACAAATGCTTGATGGTGTTTTTGGCAGAACACCATCTGTTGACATAAATACAAGCATTGGCAAGTATTTAACTTGTTTTTTGTTTTTATAAATGTACATTTGAGGTCTTTCTAGCAATGATATATATTGCAGAGGTTTTTACTATCTGGTGATAATGAATTGACATCAGACCCATGTAGCTATCTGACTTGCTGTGCTGAGTTTGAAAACATTACTTGTCTAAAAGATCGTTTCATAAGTGCTCAGAGTTTGTGTTTAGATCTAGTTTATAAACCTCCTGTCTTTCACTGACGATAGCAAATAGCTCTGACGTTTATGTAAACAAATGCTTGACAGTGTTTTTGGTAGAATGCTATCTGTTGACATAAATAGAAGCATTAGCAAGTTTTTAACTTGTTTTTTGTTTTTCATAAATGTACCTTTGAGGTCTTTCTAGCAATGATATATATTGTTAAGGCTTCTACTATGTGGTGATGGTGAAATGAGATCAGACCCATGTAGCTATCTGGCTTGCTATGCTGAGTTTGAAGACATTACGTTTCTAAAAGATTTATGCTTGCAAGCTGAATAGAATCTGTTTTATACATGCTCAGAGTTTGTGTTTAGATCTAGTTTCTAAAATTTCTGTCTTTCACTGACGATAGCAAAGAGCTTGAAATCATGATCTGAAAGTGGAATTAAAGTTAGAGATAGTGAATGCATGCTCTGACGTTTATGTAAACAAACGCTTGATGGTGTTTTTGGTAGAATGCCAACTGTTGACATAAATACAACCGTTAGCAAGTTCTTAACTTGTTTTTTGTTTTTATAAGTGTGCCTTTGAGTTCTGTCTAGCAATGATATATAACGCAGAAGCTTTTACTATGTGGTGATGCTGAATTGAGATCAGACCCATGTAGCATACTGGCTTGCTATGCTTAGTTTGAGGACCATACGTTTCTAAAAGATTCACACTTGCAAGCTGAATTGAAACTGTTTCATAAATGCTCAGAGTTTGTTGTTAGATCTAGTTTCTAAAATTCTGTTCCTTCAATGACGGTAGCAAATAACTTGAAATCCTGATCTGAAAGTGGAATGAAAGGTAGAGAAAGTGAATGCATGCTCTGACGTTTATGTAAACAAATGCTTGACGGTGTTTTTTGTAGATCACGATCAGTTGACATAAATACAAGCGTTGGCAAGTATTTAACTTGTATTTTGTTTTTCAAAAATGTACCTTTGAGGTCTTTCTAGCAATAATATATATTGCAGAGGTTTTTACTATGTGGTGATGCTAAACTGTGATCAGACCCATGTAGCTATCTGACTTGCTATGCTGAGTTTAAAGACATTACATCTTTAAAAGACTGTTTCATAAATGCTCAGTGTTTGTGTAAAGATATAGTTTCTAAAATTTCTGTCTTTCACTGAGATTAGCAAATAGCTTAAAATCATGATCTGAAAATGGAGTTAAAGTTAGAGAAAGTGAATGCATGCTCTGATATTTATGTAAACAAAGGCTTGACAGTGTTTTTGGTAAAACACTGTCTGTTGACATAAATATAAGCGTTAGCAAGTTTTTAGCTTGTTTTTTGTTTTTCATAAATGTAGCTTTGAGCTCTTTCTAGCAGTGATATATATTGCTGAAAATTCTACTATGTGGTGATGCTGAACTGAGATCAGACCCATGTAGCTATCTGGCTTGCTATGCTGAGTTTAAAGACATTACATTTCTAAAAGATTCACGCTTACAAGCTGATAAAAACTGTTTCATAAATGCTTAGAGTTTGTGTTTAGATCTAGTTTCTAAAATTTCTGTCTTTCACTGACGATAGCAAATAGCTTGAAATCATGATCTGAAAGTGGAATTCAAGTTAGAGATAGTGAATGCATACTCTGATATTTATGTAAACAAATGCTTGACAGTGTTTTTGGTAGAACGCTGTCTGTTGACATAAATACAACCGTTATCAAGTTTTTAACTTGTTTTTTGTTTTCATAAGTGTGCCTTTGAGTTCTGTCTAGCAATGATATATAATGCAGAAGCTTCCACTATGTGGTGATGCTGAACTGAGATCAGACCCATGTAGCTATCTGGCTTGCTATCCTGAGTTTGAAGATATCACGTGTCTAAAAGATTCACACTTGCAAGCTGAATAGAAACTGTTTCATAAATGCTCAGAGTTTGTTGTTAAATCTAGTTTCTAAAATTCCGTTCTTTCAATGATGGTAGCAAATAGCTTGAAATCAAGATCTGAAAGTGGAATTAAAGGTAGAGAAAGTGAATGCATGCTCTGACATTTATGTAAATAAACGCTTGACGGTGTTTTTGGTAGATCGCCATCGGTTGACATATATACAAGCATTGGCAAGTATTTAACTTGTTTCTTGTTTATTGTAAATGTACCTTTGAGGTCTTTCTAGCAATAATATATATTGCAGAGGTTTTTACTATGTGGTGAAGCTGAACTGAGATCAGACCCATGTATCTATCTTGGTTGCTATGCTGAGTTTGAAGACATTATGTGTCTAAAAGATTCACGCTTGCAAGCTGAATAGAAACTGTTTCATAAATGCTCAGAGTTTGTGTTTAGATCTAGTTTTTAAAATTCCTATCTTTCACTGACGATAGCAAATAGTTTGAAATCATGATCTGAAAGTGGAATTAGAGTTCGAGATAGTGAATGCATGCTCTGACGTTTATGGAAACAAATGCTTGATGGTGTTTTTGGCAGAACATCATCTGTTGACATAAATACAAGCATTGGCAAGTATTTAACTTGTTTTTTGTTTTTATAAATGTACATTTGAGGTTTTTCTAGACGTTTTTACTATGTGGTGATGCTGAATTGAGATCAGACCCATGTAGCTATCTGACTTGCTATGCTGAGTTTGAAAACATTACTTGTCTAAAAGATCGTTTCATAAGTGCTCAGAGTTTGTGTTTAGATCTAGTTTGTAAAATTCCTGTGTTTCACTGACGATAGCAATAGCTCTGACGTTTATGTAAACAAATGCTTGACAGTGTTTTTAGTAGAATGCTATCTGTTGACATAAATAGAAGCATTAGCAAGTTTTTAACTTGTTTTTTGTTTTTCATAAATGAACCTTTGAGGTCTTTCTAGCAATGATATATATTGTTAAGGCTTCTACTATGTGGTGAAGCTGAACTGAAATCAGACCCATGTAGCTATCTGACTTGCTAAGCTGAGTTTATAGACATTACATGTTTAAAAGACTGTTTCATAAATGCTCAGAGTTTGTGTTTAGATATAGTTTCTAAAACTCCTGTCTTTCACTGACGATAGCAAATAGCTTAAAATCATGATCTGAAAATGGAATTAAAGTTAGAGATAGTGAATGCATGCTCTGATGTTTATGTAAACAAACGCTTGACAGTGTTTTTGGTAGAACGCTGTCTGTTGACATAAATACAAGCATTAGCAAGTTTTTAACTTGTTTTTTGTTTTTGATAAATGTACCTTTGAAGTCTTTTTAGCAATGATATATATTGCAGAGGCTTCTAATATGTGGTGATGCTGAACTGAGATCAGACCCATGTAGCTATCTGGCTTCCTATGTTGAGTTAGACGTCATTACGCGTCTAAAAGATTCACACTTGCAAGCTGAATAGAAACTGTTTCATAAATGCTCAGAGTTTCTATTTAGATCTAGTTTTTAAAATTCCTGTCTTTCACTGACGATAGCAAATAGCTTGACTACATGATCTGAAAATGGAATTAAAGTTAGAGGTAGTGAATGCATGCTTTGACGTTTATGTAAACAAACACTTGACGGTATTTTTGGTGGAACACCATCTGTTGACATAAATACAAGCGTTACCAAGTTTTTAACTTGTTTTTGTTTTTTATAAATGTACCTCTAGCTATGATAGATATGGCAGAGGCTTCTACTATGTGGTGATGCTGAACTGAGATCAGACCCATGAAGCTATCTGGCTTGCTATGCTGAGTTTGAAGACATTACATGTCTAAAAGATTTACGCTTGCAAGCTGAATAGAAACTGTTTCATAAATGCTAAGAGTTTGTGTTTAGATCTAGTTTCTTCAATTCCTGTATTTCACTGACGATAGCAAATAGCTTGAAATCATGATCTGAAAATGGTATTAAAGCTAGAAGTAGTGAATGCATGCTTTGACGTTTATGTAAACAAACGCTTGACGCTGTTTTTGGTAGAATGCCATCTGTTGCCATAAATACAAGCATTAGAATGTTTTTAACTTTGTTTTTTATTTTTCATAAATGTAACTTTGAGGTCTTTCTAGCAGTGACATATATTGCTGAGGCTTCTACTATGTAGTGATGCTGAACTGAGATCAGACTAATGTAGCTATCTGGCTTGCTATGCTGAGTTTGTAGACCTTACATGTCTAAAAGATTCGTACTTGCAAGCTGAATAGAAACTGTTTCATAAAAGCTCAGAGTTTGTTGTCACATCTAGTTTCTAAAATTCCGTTCTTTCACTGACAGTAGTAAATAGCTTGAAATCATGATCTGAAAGTGGAATGAAAGGTAGAGATAGTGAATGCATGCTCTGACGTTTATGTAAACAAAAGCTTAAAGGTGTTTTTGGTAGAACGCCATCTGTTGACATAAATACAAGCATTGGCAAGTATTTAACTTGTTTTTCATAAATGTACCTTTGAGGTCTTTTTAGTAATGATATATATTGCAGAGGTTTTACTTTGTGGTTATGCTGAACTGAGATCAGACCTATATAGCTATCTGACTTGCTATGTTGAGTTTGAAGACATTACATGTCTAAAAGATTCATGCTTGCAAGCTGAATAGAAACTGTTTCATTAATGCTCAGAGTTTGTGCTTAAATCTAGTTTCTAAAATTCTATTCTTTCACTGACGATAGCAAATAGCTTAAAATTATGATCTAAAAATGGAATTAAAGTTAGAGATAGTGAATGCATGCTCTTAAGTTTATGTAAACAAATGCTTGACAGTGTTTTTGGTAGAACGCTGTCTGTTGACATAAATACAAGCATTAGCAAGTTTTTAACTTGTTTTTTGTTTTTCATAATGGTACCTTTGAGGTCTTTTTAGCAATGATATATAATGCAGAGGCTTCACTATGTGGTGATGCTGAACTGAGATCAGACCCATGTAGCTATCTGGCTTGCTATGTTGAGTTTGATGTCGTTACATGTTTAAAAGATTCACACTTGCAAGCTGAATAGAAACTGTTTCATAAATGCTGAGAGTTTCTATTTAGATCTAGTTTCTAAAATTCCTGTTTTTCACTGACGATAGCAAATAGCTTGAAACCATGATCTGAAAGTGAAATTAAAGTTAGAGATAGTGAATGCATGCTCTGACGTCTAAGGAAACAAACGCTTGATGGTGTTTTTGGTAGAACGCCATCTGTTGACATAAATGCAAGCACTGGCAAGTATTTAACTTGTTTTTTCGTTTTTATAAATGTACCTTTGAGGTCTTTCTAGCAATGATATATATTGCAGAGGTTTTTACAATGTGGTGATGCTGAACTGAGTTCAGACCCATGTAGCTATCTGACTTGCTATGCTGAGTTTGAAAACATTACGTGTCTAAAAGATTCATGCTTGCATGCTGAATAGAAACTCTTTCATAAATGCTCAGAGTTTCTATTTAGATCTAGTTTCTAAAATTCCTGTATTTCACTGTCGATAGCAAATAGCTTGAAATCATGATTTGAAGGTGGAATTAAAGTTAGAGATAGTGAATGCATGCTCTGACATTTATGTAAACAAATGCTTGCTAGTGTTTTTGTTAGAACGCCATCTGTTGACATAAATACAAATGTGAACAAGGTTTTAACTTCTTTTTTGTTTTTCATAAATGGACCTTTGAGGTCTTTTTAGCAATGATATATATTGCAGAGGCTTCTACTATGTGGTGATGCTGAACTGAGATCAGACCCATGTAGCTATCTGGCTTGATATGTTGAGTTTGACGTCATTACGTGTCTAAAAGATTCACGCTTGCAAGCTGAATAGAAACTGTTTCATAAATGCTCAGAGTTTTTATTTAGATCTAGTTGCTAAAATTCCTGTTTTTCACTGATGATAGCAAATAGCTTGAAACCATGATCTGAAAGTGGAATTAAAGTTAGAGATAGTGAAGGCATGCTCTGATGTTTATGTAAACAAATGCTCGATGGTGTTTTTGGTAGAACGCCATCTGTTGACATAAATACAAGCATTTGCAAGTATTTAACTTGTTTTTTGTTTTTCATAAATGTACCTTTGAGGTCTTTCTAGAAATGATATATATTGCAGAGGCTTCTACTATGAGGTGATGCTGAACTGAGATCAGACCCATGTAGCTATCTTGGGTGCTATGCTGAGTTTGAAGACATTATGTGTCTAAAAGATTCACGCTTGCAAGCTGAATAGAAACTGTTTCATAAATGCTCAGAGTTTGTGTTTAGATCTAGTTTTTAAAATTCCTATCTTTCACTGACGATAGCAAATAGTTTGAAATCATGATCTGAAAGTAGAATTAGAGTTCGAGGTAGTGAATGCATGCTCTGACGTTTATGGAAACAAATGCTTGATGGTGTTTTTGGCAGAACACCATCTGTTGACATAAATACAAGCATTGGCAAGTATTCAACTTGTTTTTTGTTTTTATAAATGTACATTTGAGGTTTTTCTAGCAATGATATATATTGCAGAGGTTTTTACTATGTGGTGATGCTGAATTGAGATCAGACCCATGTAGCTATCTGACTTGCTATGCTGAGTTTGAAAACATTACTTGTCTAAAAGATCGTTCCATAAGTGCTGAGTTTGTGTTTAGATCTAGTTTGTAAAATTCCTGTCTTTCACTGATGATAGCAAATAGCTCTGACGTTTATGTAAACAAATGCTTGACAGTGTTTTTGGTAGAATGCTATCTGTTGACATATATAGAAGCATTAGCAAGTTTTTAACTTGTTTTTTGTTTTTCATAAATGTACCTTTGAGGTCTTTCTAGCAATGATATATATTGTTAAGGCTTCTACTATGTGGTGAAGCTGAACTGAAATCAGACCCATGTAGCTATCTGACTTGCTAAGCTGAGTTTAAAGACATTACATGTTTAAAAGACTGTTTCATAAATGCTCAGAGTTTGTGTTTAGATATAGTTTCTAAAATTCCTGTCTTTCACTGACGATAGCAAATAGCTTAAAATCATGATCTGAAAATGGAATTAAAGTTAGAGATAGTGAATGCATGCTCTGATGTTTATGTAAACAAATGCTTGACAGTGTTTTTGGTAGAATGCTGTCTGTTGACATAAATACAAGCATTAGCAAGTTTTTAACTTGTTTTTTGTTTTTCATAAATGTACCTTTGAAGTCTTTTTAGCAATGATATATATTGCAGAGGCTTCTACTATGTGGTGATGCTGAACAGAGATCAAACTTATGTAGCTATGTGGCTTGCTATGCTGAGTTTGAAGACATTATGTGTCTAAAAGATTCACGCTTGCAAGCTAAATAGAAACTGTTTCATAAATGCTCACAGTTTCTATTTAGATTTAGTTTTTAAAATTCCTGTCTTTCACTGACGATAGCAAATAGCTTGAGTACATGATCTGAAAATGGAATTAAAGTTAGAGGTAGTAAATGCATGCTTTGATGTTTATGTAAACAAACGCTTGTTGGTGTTTTTGGTAGAATGCCATCTGTTGACATAAATACAAGCATTAGCAAGTATTTAACTTGTTTTTTGTTTTTCATGAATGTACCTTTGATGTCTTTCTAGCAATGATATATTTTGCAGAGGCTTCTACTATGTGGTGATGCTGAACAGAGATCAAACCCATGTAGCTATGTGGCTTGCTATGCTGAGTTTGAAGACATTATGTGTCTAAAAGATTCACGCTTGCAAGCTAAATAGAAACTGTTTCATAAATGCTCAGAGATTTGTTTAGATCTAGTTTCTAAAATTCTTGTATTTCACTGTCGATAGCAAATAGCTTGAAATCATGATCTGAAAGAGGAATTAAAGTTAGAGATAGTGAATGCATGCTCTGACGTTTATGTAAACAAACACTTGACGGTATTTTTGGTGGAACACCATCTGTTGACATAAATACAAGCGTTAGCAAGTTTTTAACTTGTTTTTGTTTTTCATAAATGTACCTTTGAGGTCTTTTTAGCAATGATATATATTGCAGAGGTTTTACTTTGTGGTTATGCAGAACTGAGATCAGACCTATATAGCTATCTGATTTGCTATGCTGAGTTTGAAGACATTATGTGTCTAAGAGTTGGTGTTTAGATCTAGTTTTTAAAATTCCTGTCTTTCACTGATGATAGCAAATAGCTTGAGTACATGATCTGAAAATGGAATTAAAGTTAGAGGTAGTGAAAGCATGCTTTGATGTTTATGTAAACAAACGATTGATGGTCTTTTTGGTCGAATGCCATCTGTTAACATAAATACAAGTATTAGGAAGTTTTTAACTTGTTTTTTGTTTTTCATAAATGTACCTTTGAGGTCTTTCTAGCAATGATATATATTGCAGAGGCTTCTACTATGTGGTGATGCTGAACTGAGATCAGACCCATGTAGCTATCCGGCTTGCTATGCTGAGTTTGAAGATATTACGTGTCTAAAAGACTCACGGTTGCAAACTGAATAGAAACTTTTTCATAAATGCTCAGAATTTCTGATTAGATCTAGTGTCTAAAATTCCTGACTTTCACTGACGATAGCAAATAGCTTGAAATCATAATCTGAAAGTGGAATTAAATTTAGAGATAGTGAATGCATGTTCTGACGTTTATGTAAACAAACACTTCATGGTGTTTTTGGTAGAATGCCAACTGTTGACATAAATACAACCGTTAGCAAGATTTTAACTTGTTTTTTTGTTTTCATAAGTGTGCCTTTGAGTTCTGTCTAGCAATGATATATACTGCAAGGCTTCTACTATCTGGTGGTGCTGAACTGAGATCAGACCCAGGTAGCTATCTGACTTGCTATGTTGAGTTTGAAGACATTACGTGTCTAAAAGATTCATGCTTGCAAGCTGAATAGAAACTGTTTCATTAATGCTCAGAGTTTGTGCTTAAATCTAGTTTCTAAAATTCTATTCTTTCACTGACGATAGCAAATAGCTTAAAATCATGATCTGAAAGTGGAATTAAAGATAGAGATAGTGCATGCATGCTCTGACGTTTATGTAAACAAATGCTTGATGGTGTTTTTGGTAGAACGCTATCTGTTGACATAAATACAAGCATTAGCAAGTTTTTAACTTGTTTTTTGTTTTTCATAAATGTACCTTTGAGGTCTTTCTAGCAATAATATATATTGCAGAGGTTTTTACTATGTGGTGATGCTAAACTGAGATCAGACCCATGTAGCTATCTGACTTGCTATGCTGAGTTTAAAGACATTACATGTTTAAAAGACTGTTTCATAAATGCTCAGAGTTTGTGTTTAGATATAGTTTCTAAAATTCCTGTCTTTCACTGACGATAGCAAATAGCTTAAAATCATGATCTAAAAATGGAATTAAAGTTAGAGATAGTGAATGCATGCTCTTAAGTTTATGTAAACAAATGCTTGACAGTGTTTTTGGTAGAACGCTGTCTGTTGACATAAATACAAGCATTAGCAAGTTTTTAACTTGTTTTTTGTTTTTCATAATGGTACCTTTGAGGTCTTTTTAGCAATGATATATAATGAAGAGGCTTCACTATGTGGTGATGCTGAACTGAGATCAGACCCATGTAGCTATCTGGCTTGCTATGTTGAGTTTGATGTCGTTACATGTTTAAAAGATTCACACTTGCAAGCTGAATAGAAACTGTTTCATAAATGCTCAGAGTTTCTATTTAGATCTAGTTTCTAAAATACCTGTTTTTCACTGACGATAGCAAATAGCTTGAAACCATGATCTGAAAGTGAAATTAAAGTAAGAGATAGTGAATGCATGCTCTGACGTCTAAGGAAACAAACGCTTGATGGTGTTTTTGGTAGAACGCCATCTGTTGACATAAATGCAAGCACTGGCAAGTATTGAACTTTTTTTTTCGTTTTTATAAATGTACCTTTGAGGTCTTTCTAGCAATGATATATATTGCAGAGGTTTTTACAATGTGGTGATGCTGAACTGAGTTCAGACCCATGTAGCTATCTGACTTGCTATGCTGAGTTTGAAAACATTACGTGTCTAAAAGATTCATGCTTGCATGCTGAATAGAAACTCTTTCATAAATGCTCAGAGTTTCTATTTAGATCTAGTTTCTAAAATTCCTGTATTTCACTGTCGATAGCAAATAGCTTGAAATCATGATTTGAAGGTGGAATTAAAGTTAGAGATAGTGAATGCATGCTCTGACATTTATGTAAACAAATGCTTGCTAGTGTTTTTGTTAGAACGCCATCTGTTGACATAAATACAAATGTGAACAAGGTTTTAACTCCTTTTTTGTTTTTCATAAATGTACCTTTGAGGTCTTTTTAGCAATGATATATATTGCAGAGGCTTCTACTATGTGGTGATGCTGAACTGAGATCAGACCCATGTAGCTATCTGGCTTGCTATGTTGAGTTTGACGTCATTACGTGTCTAAAAGATTCACGCTTGCAAGCTGAATAGAAACTGTTTCATAAATGCTCAGAGTTTGTTGTTAAATCTAGTTTCTAAAATTCCGTTCTTTCAATGATGGTAGCAAATAGCTTGAAATCAAGATCTGAAAGTGGAATTAAAGGTAGAGAAAGTGAATGCATGCTCTGACGTTTATGTAAATAAACGCTTGACGGTGTTTTTGGTAGATCGCCATCGGTTGACATATATACAAGCATTGGCAAGTATTTAACTTGTTTCTTGTTTATTGTAAATGTACCTTTGAGGTCTTTCTAGCAATAATATATATTGCAGAGGTTTTTACTATGTGGTGAAGCTGAACTGAGATCAGACCCATGTATCTATCTTGGTTGCTATGCTGAGTTTGAAGACATTATGTGTCTAAAAGATTTACGCTTGCAAGCTGAATAGAAACTGTTTCATAAATGCTCAGAGTTTGTGTTTAGAACTAGTTTTTAAAATTCCTATCTTTCACTGACGATAGCAAATAGTTTGAAATCATGATCTGAAAGTGGAATTAGAGTTCGAGATAGTGAATGCATGCTCTGACGTTTATGGAAACAAATGCTTGATGGTGTTTTTGGCAGAACACCATCTGTTGACATAAATACAAGCATTGGCAAGTATTTAACTTGTTTTTTGTTTTTATAAATGTACATTTGAGGTTTTTCTAGCAATGATATATATTGCAGAGGTTTTTACTATGTGGTGATGCTGAATTGAGATCAGACCCATGTAGCTATCTGACTTGCTATGCTGAGTTTGAAAACATTACTTGTCTAAAAGATCGTTTCATAAGTGCTCAGAGTTTGTGTTTAGATCTAGTTTGTAAAATTCCTGTCTTTCACTGACGATAGCAAATAGCTCTGACGTTTATGTAAACAAATGCTTTACAGTGTTTTTGGTAGAATGCTATCTGTTGACATAAATAGAAGCATTAGCAAGTTTTTAACTTGTTTTTTGTTTTTCATAAATGTACCTTTGAGGTCTTTCTAGCAATGATATATATTGTTAAGGCTTCTACTATGTGGTGAAGCTGAAATGAAATCAGACCCATGTAGCTATCTGACTTGCTAAGCTGAGTTTAAAGACATTACATGTTTAAAAGACTGTTTCATAAATGCTCAGAGTTTGTGTTTAGATATAGTTTCTAAAATTTTTGTCTTTCACTGACGATAGCAAATAGCTTAAAATCATGATCTGAAAATGGAATTAAAGTTAGAGATAGTGAATGCATGCTCTGACGTTTATGTAAACAAACGCTTGACAGTGTTTTTGGGAGAACGCTGTCTGTTGACATAAATACAAGCATTAACAAGTTTTTAACTTGTTTTTTGTTTTTCATAAATGTACCTTTGAAGTCTTTTTAGCAATGATATATATTGCAGAGGCTTCTACTATGTGGTGATGCTGAACTGAGATCAGACCCATGTAGCTATCTGGCTTGCTATGTTGAGTTTGACGTCATTACGTGTCTAAAACATTCACGCTTGCAAGCTGAATAGAAACTGTTTCATAAATTCTCAGAGTTTCTATTTAGATCTAGTTTTTAAAATTCCTGTCTTTCACTGACGATAGCAAATAGCTTGAGTACATGATCTGAAAATGGAATTAAAGTTAGAGGTAGTGAATGCATGCTTTGATGTTTATGTAAACAAACGCTTGTTGGTGTTTTTGGTAGAATGCCATCTGTTGACATAAATACAAGCATTAGCAAGTATTTAACTTGTTTTTTGTTTTTCATGAATGTACCTTTGATGTCTTTCTAGCAATGATATATTTTGCAGAGGCTTCTACTATGTGGTGATGCTGAACAGAGATCAAACCCATGTATCTATGTGGATTGCTATGCTGAGTTTGAAGACATTATGTGTCTAAAAGATTCATGTTTGCAAGCTAAATAGAAACTGTTTCATAAATGCTCAGAGATTTGTTTAGATCTAGTTTCTAAAATTCTTGTATTTCACTGTCGATAGCAAATAGCTTGAAATCATGATCTGAAAGAGGAATTAAAGTTAGAGATAGTGAATGCATGCTCTGACGTTTATGTAAACAAACACTTGACGGTATATTTGGTGGAACACCATCTGTTGACACAAATACAAGCGTTAGCAAGTTTTTAACTTGTTTTTGTTTTTTATAAATGTACCTCTAGCTATGATAAATAAGGCAGAGGCTTCTACTATGTGGTGATGCTGAACTGAGATCAGACCCATGTAGCTATCTGGCTTGCTATGCTGAGTTTGAAGACATTACGTGTCTAAAAGATTCACACTTGCAAGCTGAATAGAAACTGTTTCATAAATTCTAAGAGTTTGTGTTTAGATCTAGTTTCTTCAATTCCTGTATTTCACTGACGATAGCAAATAGCTTGAAATCATGATCTGAAAATGGAATTAAAGTTAGAGGTAGTGAATGCATGCTTTGACGTTTATGTAAACAAATGCTTGACGCTGTTTTTGGTAGAATGCCATCTGTTGCCATAAATACAAGCCTTAGAAAGTTTTTAACTTTGTTTTTTATTTTTCATAAATGTAACTTTGAGGTCTTTTTAGCAGTGACATATATTGCTGAGGCTTCTACTATGTAGTGATGCTGAACTGAGATCAGACTAATGTAGCTATCTGGCTTGCTATGCTGAGTTTGTAGACCTTACATGTCTAAAAGATTCGTACTTGCAAGCTGAATAGAAACTATTTCATAAATGCTCAGATTTTGTTGTCAGATCTAGTTTCTAAAATTCCGTTCTTTCACTGACAGTAGTAAATAGCTTGAAATCATGATCTGAAAGTGGAATGAAAGGTAGAGATAGTGAATGCATGCTCTATCGTTTATGTAAACAAAAGCTTAACGGTGTTTTTGGTAGAACGCCATCTGTTGACATAAATACAAGCATTGGCAAGTATTTAACTTGTTTTTGTTTTTCATAAATGTACCTTTGAGGTCTTTCTAGCAATGATATATATTGCAGAGGCTTCTACTATGTGGTGATGCTGAACTGACCCATGTAGCTATCTGGCTTCCTATGCTGAGTTTGAGGACATAATGTGTCTAAAAGATTCACACTTGCAAGCTGAATAGAAACTGTTTCATAAATGCTCAGAGTTTCTGTTTAGATCTAGTTTCTAAAATTCCCGACTTTCACTGACGATAGCAAATAGCTTCAAATCATGTTCTAAAAGTGGAATTAAAGATAGAGATATTGCATGCATGCTCTGACGTTTATGTAAACAAATTCTTGATGGTGTTTTTGGTAGAACGCTATCTGTTGACATAAATACAAGCATTAGCAAGTTTTTAACTTGTTTTTTGTTTTTGATAAATGTACCTTTGAGATCTTTCTAGCAATGATATATACTGCAAGGCTTCTACTATGTGGTGGTGCTGAACTGAGATCAGACCCAGGTAGCTATCTGACTTGCTATGTTGAGTTTGAAGACATTACGTGTCTAAAAGATTCATGCTTGCAAGCTGAATAGAAACTGTTTCATTAATGCTCAGAGTTTGTGCTTAAATCTAGTTTCTAAAATTCCATTCTTTCACTGACGATAGCAAATAGCTTTAAATCATGATCTGAAAGTGGAATTAAAGATAGAGATAGTGCATGCATGCTCTGACGTTTATGTAAACAAACGCTTGACAGTGTTTTTGGTAGAACACTGTCTGTTGACATAAATACAAGCATTAGCAAGTTTTTAACTTGTTTTTTGTTTTTCATAAATGTACCTTTGAGGTCTTTTTAGCAATGATATTTAATGCAGAGGCTTCACTATGTGGTGTTGCTGAACTGAGATCAGACCCTTGTAGCTATCTGGCTTGCTATGTTGAGTTTGATGTCGTTACATGTCTAAAAGATTCACTCTTGCAAGCTGAATAGAAACTGTTTCATAAATGCTCAGAGTTTCTATTTAGATCTAGTTTTTAAAATTCCTGTTTTTCACTAACGATAGCAAAGAGCTTGAAACCATGATCTGAAAGTGAAATTAACATTAGAGATAGTGAATGCATGCTCTGACGTCTAAGGAAACAAACGCTTGATGGTGATTTTGGTAGAACGCCATCTGTTGACATAAATACAAGCATTGGCAAGTATTTAACTTGTTTTTTCATTTTTATAAATGTACCTTTGAGGTCTTTCTAGCAATGATATATATTGCAGAGGTTTTTACAATGTGGTGATGCTGAACTGAGTTCAGACCCATGTAGCTATCTGACTTGCTATGCTGAGTTTGCAAACATTACGTGTCTAAAAGACTGTTTCATAAATGCTCAGAGTTTGTGTTTAGATATAGTTTCTAAAATTCCATTCTTTCACTGACGATAGCAAATAGCTTGAAATCATGATCTGAAAGTGGAATTAAAGTTAGAAATAGTGAATGCATGCTCTGACGTTTATGTAAACAAACGCTTGATGGTGTTTTTGGTAGAACGCCATCTGTTGACATAAATACAAGCATTAGCAAGTTTTAACTTATTTTTTTGTTTTTCATAAATGTACCATTGAGATCTTTCTAGCAATGATATATATTGCAGAGGCTTCTACTATGTGTTGATGCTGAACTGTGATCAGACCCATGTAGCTATCTGGCTTGCTATGCTGAGTTTGAAGACATCACGTGTCTAAAAAATACACACTTGCAAGCTGAATAGAAACTGTTTCATAAATGCTCAGACTTTGTTGTTAAATCTAGTTTCTAAAATTCCATTCTTTCAATGATGGTAGCAAATAGCTTGAAATCATGATCTGAAAGTGGAATTAAAGGTAGAAAAAGTGAATGCATGCTCTGACGTTTATGTAAATAAATGCTTGACAGTGTTTTTGGTAGATCGCCATCAGTTGACATAAATACAAGCATTAGCAAGTTTTTAACTTCTTTTTTGTTTTTCATAAATGTACCTTTGAGGACATTCTAGCAATGATATATATTGTAGAGGCTTCTACTATGAGTTGATGCTGAACTGAGATCAGACCCATGTAGCTATCTTGGTTGTTATGCTGAGTTTGAAGACATTACGTGTTTAAAAGACTGTTTCATAAATGCTCAGATTTTGTGTTTAGATCTAGTTTATAAAATGCCTGTCTTTCACTGATGATAGCAAATAGCTTAAAATCATGATCTGAAAATGGAATTAAAGTTAGAGATAGTTAATGCATGCTCTGACGTTTATGTAAACAAATGCTTGACAGTGTTTTTGGTAGAACACTATCTGTTGACATAAATACAAGCATTAGCAAGATTTTAACTTGTTTTTTGTTTTTCATAAATGTAGCTTAGAGGTCTTTCTAGCAGTGAGATATAATGCAGAAGCTTCTACAATGTGGTGATGCTGAACTGAGATTAGACCCATGTAGCTATCTGGCTTCCTATGCAGGGTTTGAAGACATTACATTTCTAAAAGATTCACGCTTGCAAGCTGAATAGAAACTGTTTCATAAATGCTCAGAGTTTGTGTTTAGATCTAGTTTCTAAAATTTCTGTCTTTCCCTGACGATAGCAAATAGCTTGAAATCATGATCTGAAAGTGGAATTAAAGTTAGAGATCGTGAATGCATACTCTGACGTTTATGTAAACAAATGCTTCATGATGTTTTTGGTAGAACGCTGTCTGTTGACGTAAATACAACCGTTAGCAAGTTTTTAACTTGTTTTTTGTTTTCATAAGTGTGCCTTTGAGTTCTGTCTAGCAATGATATATAATGCACAAGCTTCCACTATGTGGTGATGCTGAACTGAGATCAGACCCATGTAGCTATCTGGCTTGCTATGCTGAGTTTGAAGATATCACGTGTCTAAAAGATTCACACTTGCAAGCTGAATAGAAACTGTTTCATAAATGCTCAGAGTTTGTTGTTAAATCTAGTTTCTAAAATTCCGTTCTTTCAATGATGGTAGCAAACAGCTTGAAATCAAGATCTGAAAGTGGAATTAAAGGTAGAGAAAGTGAATGCATGCTCTGACGTTTATGTAAATAAATGCTTGACGGTGTTTTTGGTAGATCGCCATCGGTTGACATATATACAAGCATTGCAAGTATTTAACTTGTTTCTTGTTTATTGTAAATGTACCTTTGAGGTCTTTCTAGCAATGATATATATTGCAGAGGTTTTTTCTATGTGGTGATGCTGAATTGACATCAGACCCATGTAGCTATCTGTCTTGCTATGCTGAGTTTGAAAACATTACTTGTCTAAAAGATCGTTTCATAAGTGCTCAGAGTTTGTGTTTAGATCTAGTTTGTAAAATTCCTGTCTTTCACTGACGATAGCAAATAGTTCTGACGTTTATGTACACAAATGCTTGACAGTGTTTTTGGTAGAATGCTATCTGTTGACATAAATAGAAGCATTAGCAAGTTTTTAACTTGTTTTTTGTTTTTCATAAATGTACCTTTGAGGTCTTTCTAGCAATGATATATATTGTTAAGGCTTCTACTATGTGGTGAAGCTGAACTGAAATCAGACCCATGTAGCTATCTGACTTGCTAAGCTGAGTTTAAAGACATTACATGTTTAAAAGACTGTTTCATAAATGCTCAGAGTTTGTGTTTAGATATAGTTTCTAAAATTCCTGTCTTTCACTGACGATAGCAAATAGCTTAAAATCATGATCTGAAAATGGAATTAAAGTTAGAGATAGTGAATGCATGCTCTGATGTTTATGTAAACAAACGCTTGACAGTGTTTTTGGTAGAACGCTGTCTGTTGACATAAATACAAGCATTAGCAAGTTTTTAACTTGTTTTTTGTTTTTCATAAATGTACCTTTGAGGTCTTTTTAGCAATGATATATATTGCAGAGGCTTCTACTATGTGGTGATGCTGAACTGAGATCAGACCCATGTAGCTATCTGGCTTGCTATGTTGAGTTTGACGTCATTACGTGTCTAAAAGATTCACGCTTGCAAGCTGAATAGAAACTGTTTCATAAATGCTCAGAGTTTCTATTTAGATCTAGTTTTTAAAATTCCTGTCTTTCACTGACGATAGCAAATAGCTTGAGTACATCATCTGAAAATGGAATTAAAGTTAGAGGTAGTGAATGCATGCTTTGATGTTTATGTAAACAAACGCTTGTTGGTGTTTTTGATAGAATGCCATCTGTTGACATAAATACAAGCATTAGCAAGTATTTAACTTGTTTTTTGTTTTTCATGAATGTACCTTTGATGTCTTTCTAGCAATGATATATTTTGCAGAGGCTTCTACTATGTGGTGATGCTGAACAGAGATCAAAACCATGTAGCTATGTGGCTTGCTATGTTGAGTTTGAAGACATTATGTGTCTAAAAGATTCATGCTTGCAAGCTAAATAGAAACTGTTTCATAAATGCTCAGAGATTTGTTTAGATCTAGTTTCTTCAATTCCTGTATT
Source organism: Epiperipatus broadwayi (assembly GCA_028023455.1). Classification (NCBI taxonomy): domain Eukaryota; kingdom Metazoa; phylum Onychophora; class Udeonychophora; order Euonychophora; family Peripatidae; genus Epiperipatus; species Epiperipatus broadwayi. The sequence continues at coordinate 63,572 of JAQFVV010000480.1, read as the reverse complement.
TCACTGACGATAGCAAATAGCTTGAAATCATGATCTGAAAATAAAATTAAAGTTAGAGGTAGTGAATGCATGCTTTGACGTTTATGTAAACAAATGCTTGACGCTGTTTTTGGTAGAATGCCATCTGTTGCCATAAATACAAGCCTTAGAAAGTTTTTAACTTTGTTTTTTATTTTTCATAAATGTAACTTTGAGGTCTTTCTAGCAGTGACATATATTGCTGAGGCTTCTACTATGTAGTGATGCTGAACTGAGATCAGACTAATGTAGCTATCTGGCTTGCTATGCTGAGTTTGTAGACCTTACATGTCTAAAAGATTCGTACTTGCAAGCTGAATAGAAACTGTTTCATAAATGCTCAGAGTTTGTTGTCAGATCTAGTTTCTAAAATTCCGTTCTTTCACTGACAGTAGTAAATAGCTTGAAATCATGATCTGAAAGTGGAATGAAAGGTAGAGATAGTGAATGGATGCTCTATCGTTTATGTAAACAAAAGCTTAACGGTGTTTTTGGTAGAACGCCATCTGTTGACATAAATACAAGCATTGGCAAGTATTTAACTTGATTTTGTTTTTCATAAATGTACCTTTGAGGTCTTTCTAGCAATGATATATATTGCAGAGGCTTGTACTATGTGGTGATGCTGAACTGAGATCAGACCCATGTAGCTATCTAACTTGCTATGCTGAGTTTGAAGATATTATGTGTCTAAAAGACTCACGGTTTCAAACTGAATAGAAACTTTTTCATAAATGCTCAGAGTTTCTGTTTAGATCTAGTTTCTAAAATTCCTGACTTTCACTGACGATAGCAAATACCTTGAAATCATGATCTGAAAGTGGAATTAGAGTTAGAGATAGTGAATGCATGTTCTGACGTTTATGTAAACAAACACTTCATGGTGTTTTTTGGTAGAATGCCAACTGTTGACATAAATACAACCGTTAGCAAGATTTTAACTTGTTTTTTGTTTTCATAAGTGTGCCTTTGAGTTCTGTCTAGCAATGATATATAATGCAGAAGTTTCTACTATGTGGTGATGCTGAACTGACCCATGTAGCTATCTGGCTTCCTATGCTGAGTTTGAGGACATAATGTGTCTAAAAGATTCACACTTGCAAGCTGAATAGAAACTGTTTCATAAATGCTCAGAGTTTCTGTTTAGATCTAGTTCCTAAAATTCCCGACTTTCACTGACGATAGCAAATAGCTTCAAATCATGTTCTAAAAGTGGAATTAAAGATAGAGATAGTGCATGCATGCTCTGACGTTTATGTAAACAAATTCTTGATGGTGTTTTGGGTAGAACGCTATCTGTTGACATAAATACAAGCATTAGCAAGTTTTTAACTTGTTTTTTGTTTTTCATAAATGTACCTTTGAGATCTTTCTAGCAATGATATATACTGCAAGGCTTCTACTATGTGGTGGTGCTGAACTGAGATCAGACCCAGGTAGCTATCTGACTTGCTATGTTGAGTTTGAAGACATTCCGTGTCTAAAAGATTCATGCTTGCAAGCTGAATAGAAACTGTTTCATTAATGCTCAGAGTTTGTGCTTAAATCTAGTTTCTAAAATTCCATTCTTTCACTGACGATAGCAAATAGCTTTAAATCATGATCTGAAAGTGGAATTAAAGATAGAGATAGTGCATGCATGCTCTGACGTTTATGTAAACAAATGCTTGACAGTGTTTTTGGTAGAACACTGTCTGTTGACATAAATACAAGCATTAGCAAGTTTTTAACTTGTTTTTTGTTTTTCATAAATGTACCTTTGAGGTCTTTTTAGCAATGATATATAATGCAGAGGCTTCACTATGTGGTGATGCTGAACTGAGATCAGACCCTTGTAGCTATCTGGCTTGCTATGTTGAGTTTGATGTCGTTACATGTCTAAAAGATTCACTCTTGCAAGCTGAATAGAAACTGTTTCATAAATGCTCAGAGTTTCTATTTAGATCTAGTTTCTAAAATTTCTGTTTTTCACTGATGATAGCAAAGAGCTTGAAACCATGATCTGAAAGTGAAATTAACGTTAGAGATAGTGAATGCATGCTCTGACGTCTAAGGAAACAAATGCTTGATGGTGATTTTGGTAGAACGCCATCTGTTGACATAAATACAAGCATTGGCAAGTATTTAACTTGTTTTTTCATTTTTATAAATGTACCTTTGAGGTCTTTCTAGCAATGATATATATTGCAGAGGTTTTTACAATGTGGTGATGCTGAACTGAGTTCAGACCCATGTAGCTATCTGACTTGCTATGCTGAGTTTGCAAACATTACGTGTCTAAAAGACTGTTTCATAAATGCTCAGAGTTTGTGTTTAGATATAGTTTCTAAAATTCCATTCTTTCACTGACGATTGCAAATAGCTTGAAATCATGATCTGAAAGTGGAATTAAAGTTAGAGATAGTGAATGCATGCTCTGACGTTTATGTAAACAAACGCTTGATGGTGTTTTTGGTAGAACGCCATCTGTTGACATAAATACAAGCATTAGCAAGTTTTAACTTATTTTTTTGTTTTTCATAAATGTACCATTGAGATCTTTCTAGCAATGATATATATTGCAGAGGCTTCTACTATGTGGTGATGCTGAACTGTGATCAGACCCATGTAGCTATCTGGCTTGCTATGCTGAGTTTGAAGACATCACGTGTCTAAAAAATACACACTTGCAAGCTGAATAGAAACTGTTTCATAAATGCTCAGACTTTGTTGTTAAATCTAGTTTCTAAAATTCCATTCTTTCAATGATGGTAGCAAATAGCTTGAAATCATGATCTGAAAGTGGAATTAAAGGTAGAGAAAGTGAATGCATGCTCTGACGTTTATGTAAATAAATGCTTGACAGTGTTTTTGGTAGATCGCCATCAGTTGACATAAATACAAGCATTAGCAAGTTTTTAACTTCTTTTTTGTTTTTCATAAGTGTACCTTTGAGGACATTCTAGCAATGATATATATTGTAGAGGCTTCTACTATGAGTTGATGCTGAACTGAGATCAGACCCATGTAGCTATCTTGGTTGCTATGCTGAGTTTGAAGACATTACGTGTTTAAAGAACTGTTTCATAAATGCTCAGAGTTTGTGTTTAGATCTAGTTTATAAAATGCCTGTCTTTCACTGATGATAGCAAATAGCTTAAAATCATGATCTGAAAATGGAATTAAAGTTAGAGATAGTTAATGCATGCTCTGACGTTTATGTAAACAAATGCTTGACAGTGTTTTTGGTAGAACACTATCTGTTGACATAAATACAAGCATTAGCAAGATTTTAACTTGTTTTTTGTTCTTCATAAATGTAGCTTAGAGGTCTTTCTAGCAGTGAGATATAATGCAGAAGCTTCTACAATGTGGTGATGCTGAACTGAGATCAGACCCATGTAGCTATCTGGCTTCCTATGCTGAGTTTGAAGACATTACATTTATAAAAGATTCACGCTTGCAAGCTGAATAGAAACTGTTTCATAAATGCTCAGAGTTTGTGTTTAGATCTAGTTTCTAAAATTTCTGTCTTTTTCTGACGATAGCAAATAGCTTGAAATCATGATCTGAAAGTGGAATTAAAGTTAGAGATCGTGAATGCATACTCTGACGTTTATGTAAACAAATGCTTCATGATGTTTTTGATAGAATGCCAACTGTCGACATAAATACAACCGTTAGCAAGTTTTTAACTTGTTTTTTGTTTTCATAAGTGTGCCTTTGAGTTCTGTCTAGCAATGATATATAATGCAGAAGCTTCTACTATGTGGTGATGGGGAACTGAGATCAGAACCATGTAGCTATCTGACATGCTATGCTGAATTTGAGGACATTATGTCTCTAAAAGATTCACACTTGCAAGCTGAATAGAAACTGTTTCATAAATGCTCAGAGTTTGTTGTTAAATCTAGTTTCTAAAATTCCATTCTTTCAATGATGGTAGCAAATAGCTTGAAATCATGATCTGAAAGTGGAATTAAAGGTAGAGAAAGTGAATGCATGCTCTGACGTTTATGTAAATAAACGCTTGACAGTGTTTTTGGTATATCGCCATCAGTTGACATAAGTACAAGCATTGGCAAGTATTTAACTTGTTTCTTGTTTTTCATAAATGTACCTTTGAGGTCTTTCTAGCAATAATATATATTGCAGAGGTTTTTACTATGTGGTGATGCTGAACTGAGATCAGACCCATGTAGCTATCTGACTTGCTAAGCTGAGTTTAAAGACATTACATGTTTAAAAGACTGTTTCATCAATGCTCAGAGTTTGTGTTTAGATCTAGTTTTTAAAATTCCTGTCTTTCCCTGATGATAGCAAATAGCGTGAACTCATGATCTGAAAGAGGAATTAAAGTTAGAGATAGTGAATGCATGCTCTGACGTTTATGTAAACAAATGCTTGACGGTATTTTTGGTAGAACGCCATCTGTTGACATAAATACAACCGTTAGCAAGATTTTAACTTGTTTTTTGTTTTCATAAGTGTGCCTTTGAGTTCTGTCTAGCAATGATATATACTGCAAGGCTTCTACTATGTGGTGGTGCTGAACTGAGATCAGACCCATGTAGCTATCTGGCTTGCTATGCTGAGTTTGAAGATATCACGTGTCTAAAAGATTCACACTTGCAAGCTGAATAGAAACTGTTTCATAAATGCTCAGAATTTGTTGTTAAATCTAGTTTCTAAAATTCCGTCCTTTCAATGATGGTAGCAAATAGCTTGAAATCAAGATCTGAAAGTGGAATTAAAGGTAGAGAAAGTGAATGCATGCTCTGACGTTTATGTAAATAAACGCTTGACGGTGTTTTTGGTAGATCGCCATCGGTTGACATATATACAAGCATTGGCAAGTATTTAACTTGTTTCTTGTTTATTGTAAATGTACCTTTGAGGTCTTTCTAGCAATGATATATATTGCAGAGGTTTTTACTATGTGGTGATGCTGAATTGACATCAGACCCATGTAGCTATCTGACTTGCTATGCTGAGTTTGAAAACATTACTTGTCTAAAAGATCGTTTCATAAGTGCTCAGAGTTTGTGTTTAGATCTAGTTTGTAAAATTCCTGTCTTTCACTGACGATAGCAAATAGCTCTGACGTTTATGTACACAAATGCTTGACAGTGTTTTTGGTAGAATGCTATCTGTTGACATAAATAGAAGCATTAGCGAGTTTTTAACTTGTTTTTTGTTTTTCATAAATATACCTTTGAGGTCTTTCTAGCAATGATATATATTGTTAAGGCTTCTACTATGTGGTGAAGCTGAACTGAAATCAGACCCATGTAGCTATCTGACTTGCTAAGCTGAGTTTAAAGACATTACATGTTTAAAAGACTGTTTCATAAATGCTCAGAGTTTGTGTTTAGATATAGTTTCTAAAATTCCTGTCTTTCACTGACGATAGCAAATAGCTTAAAATCATGATCTGAAAATGGAATTAAAGTTAGAGATAGTGAATGCATGCTCTGATGTTTATGTAAACAAACGCTTGACAGTGTTTTTGGTAGAACGCTGTCTGTTGACATAAATACAAGCATTAGCAAGTTTTTAACTTGTTTTTTGTTTTTCATAAATGTACCTTTGAAGTCTTTTTAGCAATGATATATATTGCAGAGGCTTCTACTATGTGGTGATGCTGAACTGAGATCAGACCCAGTAGCTATCTGGCTTGCTATGTTGAGTTTGACGTCATTATGTGTCTAAAAGATTCACGCTCGCAAGCTGAATAGAAACTGTTTCATAAATGCTCAGAGTTTCTATTTAGATCTAGTTTTTAAAATTCCTGTCTTTCACTGACGATAGCAAATAGCTTGAGTACATGATCTGAAAATGGAATTAAAGTTAGAGGTAGTTAATGCATGCTTTGATGTTTATGTAAACAAACGCTTGTTGGTGTTTTTGGTAGAATGCCATCTGTTGACATAAATACAAGCATTAGCAAGTATTTAACTTGTTTTTTGTTTTTCATGAATGTACCTTTGATGTCTTTCTAGCAATGATATATTTTGCAGAGGCTTCTACTATGTGGTGATGCTGAACAGAGATCAAACCCATGTAGCTATGTGGCTTGCTATGCTGAGTTTGAAGACATTATGTGCCTAAAAGATTCATGCTTGCAAGCTAAATAGAAACTGTTTCATAAATGCTCAGAGATTTGTTTAGATCTAGTTTCTAAAATTCTTGTATTTCACTGTCGAGAGCAAATAGCTTGAAATCATGATCTGAAAGAGGAGTTAAAGTTAGAGATAGTGAATGCATGCTCTGACGTTTATGTAAACAAACACTTGATGGTATTTTTGGTGGAACACCATCTGTTGACATAAATACAAGCGTTAGCAAGTTTTTAACTTGTTTTTGTTTTTTATAAATGTACCTCTAGCTATGATAAATATGGCAGAGGCTTCTACTATGTGGTGATGCTGAACTGAGATCAGACCCATGTAGCTATCTGGCTTGCTATGCTGAGTTTGAAGACATTACGTGTCTAAAAGATTCACGCTTGCAAGCTGAATAGAAACTGTTTCATAAATGCTAAGAGTTTGTGTTTAGATCTAGTTTCTTCAATTCCTGTATTTCACTGACGATAGCAAATAGCTTGAAATCATGATCTGAAAATAAAATTAAAGTTAGAGGTAGTGAATGCATGCTTTGACGTTTATGTAAACAAATGCTTGACGCTGTTTTTGGTAGAACGCCATCTGTTGACATAAATACAAACATTGGCAAGTGTTTAACTTGTTTTTGTTTTTCATAAATGTACCTTTGAGGTCTTTTTAGCAATGATATATATATTGCAGAGGTTTTACTTTGTGGTGATGCTGAACTGAGATCAGACCCATGTAGCTATCTGACTTGCTATGCTGAGTTTGAAGACATTACATGTCTAAGAGTTTGTGTTTAGATCTAGTTCCTAAAATTCCTGTCTTTCCCTGATGATAGCAAATAGCTTGAAATCATGATCTAAAAGTGGAATTAAAGATAGAGATAGTGAATGCATGCTCTGATGATTATGTAAACAAACGCTTGATGGTGTTTTTGGTAGAATGCCATCTGTTGACATAAATACAAGCATTAGCAAGTTTTAACTTGTTTTTTTGTTTTTCATAAATGTACCATTGAGATCTTTCTAGCAATGATATATATTGCAGAGGCTTCTACTATGTGGGGATGCTGAACTGTGATCAGAGCCATGTAGCTATCTGGCTTGCTATGCTGAGTTTGAAGACATTATGTGTCTAAAAGATTCACGCTTGCAAGCTAAATAGAAACTGTTTCATAAATGCTCAGAGATTTGTTTAGATCTAGTTTTTAAAATTCCTGTCTTTCACTGACGATAGCAAATAGCTTGAAATCATGATCTGAAAGAGGAATTAAAGTTAGAGATAGTGAATGCATGCTCTGACGTTTGTGTAAACAAATGCTTGATGGTGTTTTTGGTAGAACACCATCTGTTGACATAAATACAAGTGTTAGCAAGTTTTTAACTTGCTTTTTGTTTTTCATAAATGTACCTTTGAGGTCTTTCTAGCAATGATATATATTGCTGAGGCTTCTACTTTGTGGTGATGTTGAACTGAGATCAGACCCATGTAGCTATCTGGCTTGCTATGCTGAGTTTGACGTCATTACTTGTTAAAGATTCACGCTTGCATGCTGAATAGAAACTGTTTCATAAATGATCAGAGTTTGTGTTTAGATCTAGTTTCTAAAATTCCTGTTTTTCACTGATGATAACAAATTGCTTGAACTCATGATCTGAAAGAGGAATTAAAGTTAGAGATAGTGAATGCATGCTCTGACGTTTATGTAAACAAATGCTTGACGGTATTTTTGGTGGAACACCATCTGTTGACATAAATACTAGCGTTAGCACGTTTTTAACTTGTTTTTGTTTTTTATAAATGTACCTTTGAAATCTTTGTAGCAATGATATATATGGCAGAGGCTTCTACTATATGGTGATGCTGAACTGAGATCAGACCCATGTAGCTATCTGGCTTGCTATGCTGAGTTTGAAGACATTATGTGTCTAAAAGATTCACTCTTGCAAGCTGAATAGAAACTGTTTCATAAATGCTAAGAGTTTGTGTTTAGATCTAGTTTCTTCAATTCCCGTATTTCACTGACGATAGCAAATAGCTTGAAATCATGATCTGAAAATGGAATTAAAGTTAGAGATAGTGAAGGCATGCTTTGACGTTTATGTAAATAAACGCTTGACAGTGTTTTTGGTAGATCGCCATCGGTTGACATAAGTACAAGCATTGGCAAGTATTTAACTTGTTTCTTGTTTTTCATCAATGTACCTTTGAGGTCTTTCTAGCAATAATATATATTGCAGAGGTTTTTACTATGTGGTGATGCTGAACTGAGATCAGACCCATGTATCTATCTCGCTTGCTATGCTGAGTTTGAAAACATTACGTGTTTAAAAGATTCACGCTTGCAAGCTGAATAGAAACTGTTTCATAAATGCTCAGAGTTTGTGTTTAGATCTAGTTTCTAAATTTCCGTTCTTTCACTGACGATAGCAAATAGCTTGAAATCATGATCTGAAAGTGAAATTAAAGTTAGAGATAGAGAATGCATGCTCTGAGAATTATGTAAACAAACGCTTGACAGTCATCTTGGTAGAACGCCATCTGTTGAAATAAATACAAGCGTTATCAAGTTTTTAACTTGTTTTTTGTTTTTCATAAATGTAACTTTGAGGTCATTATAGCAATGATATATAATGCAGAGGCTTCTACTATATGATGATAGTGAACTGAGATCAGACCCATGTAGCTATCTGGCTTGCTATGCTGAGTTTGAACACATTATGTGTCTAAAAGATTCATGCTTGCAAGCTGAATAGAAACTGTTTCATAAATGCTCAGAGTTTGTGTTTAAATCTAGTTTCTAAAATTCCGTTCTTTCACTGACGATAGCAAATAGTTTAAAATCTTGATGTATAAATAGAATTAAGGTTAGAGATAGTGAATGCATGCTGTGACGTTTATGTAAACAAATGCTTGGCAGTGTTTTTGGTAGAACGCTGTCTGTTGACATAAATACAAGCATTAGCAAGTTTTAACTTGTTTTTTGTTTTTCATAAATGTACCTTTGAAATCTTTTTAGCAATGATATATATTGCAGAGGCTTCTACTATGTGGTGATGCTGAACTGAGATCAGACCCATGTAGCTATCTGGCTTGCTATGTTGAGTTTGACAACATTACGTGTCTAAAAGATTCATGCTTGCAATCTGAATAGAAACTGTTTCATAAATGCTCAGAATTTCTATTTAGATCTAGTTTTTAAAATTCCTATCTTTCACTGACGATACCAAATAGCTTGAAATCATGATCTGAAAGTGGAATTAGAGTTCGAGATAGTGAATGCATGCTCTGACGTTTATGGAAACAAATGCTTGATGGTGTTTTTGGCAGAACACCATCTGTTGACATAAATACAAGCATTGGCAAGTATTTAACTTGTTTTTTGTTTTTATAAATGTATATTTGAGGTCTTTCTAGCAATAATATATATTGCAGAGGTTTTTACTATGTGGTGATGCTAAATTGAGATCAGACCCATGTAGCTATTTGACTTGCTATGCTGAGTTTGAAAACATTACTTGTCTAAAAGATCGTTTCATAAGTGCTCAGAGTTTGTGTTTAGATCTAGTTTATAAAATTCCTGTCTTTCACTGACGATAGCAAATAGCTCTGACGTTTATGTAAACAAATGCTTGACAGTGTTTTTGGTAGAATGCTATCTGTTGACATAAATAGAAGCATTAGCAAGTTTTTAACTTGTTTTTTCTTTTTCATAAATGTACCTTTGAGGTCTTTCTAGCAATGATATATATTGTTAAGGCTTCTACTATGTAGTGATGGTGAAATGAGATCAGACCCATGTAGCTATCTGGCTTGCTCTGCTGAGTTTGAAGACATTACGTTTCTAAAAGATTCATGCTTGCAAGCTGAATAGAATCTATTTTATAAATGCTCAGAGTTTGTGTTTAGATCTAGTTTCTAAAATTTCTGTCTTTTACTGACGAAAACAAAGAGCTTGAAATCATGATCTGAAAGTGGAATTAAAGTTGGAGATAGTGAATGCATGCTCTGACGTTTATGTAAACAAACGCTTGATGGTGTTTTTGGTAGAATGCCAACTGTTGACATAAATACAACCGTTGGCAAGTATTTAACTTGTTTTTTGTTTTTCAAAAATGTACCTTTGAGGTCTTTCTAGCAATAATATATATTGCAGAGGTTTTTACTATGTGGTGATGCTAAACTGTGATCAGACCCATGTAGCTATCTGACTTGCTATGCTGAGTTTAAAGACATTACATGTTTAAAAGACTGTTTCATAAATGCTCAGAGTTTGTGTTTAAATATAGTTTCTAAAATTTCTGTCTTTCACTGAGATTAGCAAATAGCTTAAAATCATGATCTGAAAATAAAGTTAAAGTTAGAGAAAGTGAATGCATGCTCTGATATTTATGTAAACAAACGCTTGACAGTGTTTTTGGTAGAACGCTGTCTGTTGACATAAATACAAGCGTTAGCAAGTTTTTAACTTGTTTTTTGTTTTTCATAAATGAAGCTTTGAGGTCTTTCTAGCAGTTATATATATTGCTGAAAATTCGACTATGTGGTGATGTTGAACTGAGATGAGACCCATGTAGCTATCTGGCTTGCTATGCTGAGTTTGAAGATATCACGTGTCTAAAAGATTCACACTTGCAAGCTGAATAGAAACTGTTTCATAAATGCTCAGAGTTTGTTGTTAAATCTAGTTTCTAAAATTCCGTTTTTTCAATGATGGTAGCAAATAGCTATAAATCATGATTTGAAAGTGGAATTATATGCAGAGAAAGTGAATGCATGCTCTGACGTTTATGTAAATAAACGCTTGATGGTGTTTTTGGTAGATTGCTATCAGTTGACATAAATACAAGCATTGGCAAGTATTTAACTTGTTTCTTGTTTATCGTAAATGTACCTTTGAGGTCTTTCTAGCAATAATATATATTGCAGAGGTTTTTACTATGTGGTGAAGCTGAACTGAGATCAGACCCATGTAGCTATCTGACTTGCTAAGCTGAGTTTAAAGACATTACATGTTTAAAAGACTGTTTCATAAATGCTCAGAGTTTGTGTTTAGATATAGTTACTCAAATTCCTGTCTTTCACTGACGATAGCAAATAGCTTAAAATCATGATCTGAAAATGGAATTAAAGTTAGGGATAGTGAATGCATGCTCTGATGTTTATGTAAACAAACGCTTGACAGTGTTTTTGGTAGAATGCTGTCTGTTGACATAAATACAAGCATTAGCAAGTTTTTAACTTGTTTTTTGTTTTTCATAAATGTACCTTTGAGGTCTTTTTAGCAATGATATATATTGCAGAGGCTTCTACTATGTGGTGATGCTGAACTGAGATCAGACCCATGTAGCTATCTGGCTTGCTATGCTGAGTTTGACGACATTATGTGTCTAAAAGATTCACGCTTGCAAGCTGAATAGAAACTGTTTCATAAATGCTCAGAGTTTGTGTTTAGATCTAGTTTCTAAAATTCCTGTCTTTCACTGATGATAGCAAATAGCTTGAAATCATGATCTGAAAGTGGAATTAAAGTTAGAGATAGTGAATGCATGCTCTGATGTTTATGTAAACAAACGCTTGATGGTGTTTTTGGTAGAATGCCATCTGTTGACATAAATACAAGCATTAGCAAGTTTTTAACTTGTTTTTTGTTTTTCATAAATGTACCTTTGAGGTCTTTCTAGCAATGATATATATTGCAGAGGCTTCTACTATGTGGTGATGCTGAACTGAGATCAGACCCATGTAGGTATCTGGTTTGCTATGCTGAGTTTGAAGACATTACGTGTCTAAAAGATTCATGCTTGCAAGCTGAATAGAAACTGTTTCATAAATGCTCAGAGTTTGTGTTTAGATCTAGTTTCTAAAATTCCTGTCTTTCACTGACGATAGCAAATAGCTTGAAATCATGATCTGAAAGAGGAATTAAAGTTAGAGATAGTGAATGCATGCTCTGACGTTTATGTAAACAAACACTTGCTAGTGTTTTTGGTAGAACGCCATCTGTTGACATAAATACAAGTGTTAGCAAGTTTTTAACTTGCTTTTTGTTTTTCATAAATGTACCTTTGAGGTCTTTCTAGCAATGATATATATTGCAGAGGCTTCTACTATGTGGTGATGCTGAACTGAGATCAAACCCATGTAGCTATCTTGGTTGCTATGCTAAGTTTGAAGACATTATGTGTCTAAAAAATTCATGCTTGCAAGCTGAATAGAAACTGTTTCATAAATGCTCAGAGTTTGTGTTTAGATCTAGTTTCTAAAATTCCTGTCTTTCACTGACGATAGCAAATAGCTTGAAATCATGATCTGAAAGAGGAATTAAAGTTAGAGATAGTGAATGCATGCTCTGACGTTTATGTAAACAAATGCTTGATGGTGTTTTTGGTAGAACACCATCTGTTGACATAAATACAAGTGTTAGCAAGTTTTTAACTTGCTTTTTGTTTTTCATAAATGTACCTTTGAGGTCTTTCTAGCAATGATATATATTGCAGAGGCTTCTACTATGTGGTGATGCTGAACTGAGATCAGACCCATGTAGCTATCTGGCTTGCTATGCTGAGTTTGAAGACATTATGTGTCTAAAAGATTCACGCTTGCAAGCTGAATAGAAACTGTTTCATAAATGCTCAGAGTTTGTGTTTAGATCTAGTTTCTAAAATTCCTGTCTTTCACTGATGATAGCAAATAGCTTGAACTCATGATCTGAAAGAGGAATTAAAGTTAGAGATAGTGAATGCATGCTCTGACGTTTATGTAAACAAACGCTTGATGGTATTTTTGGTGGAACACCATCTGTTGACATAAATACAAGCGTTAGCAAGTTTTTAACTTGTTTTTGTTTTTTATAAATGTACCTTTGAAATCTTTCTAGCAATGATATATATGGCAGAGGCTTCTACTATGTGGTGATGCTGAACTGAGATCAGACCCATGTAGCTATCTGGCTTCCTATGCTGAGTTTGAAGACATTGCGTGTCTAAAAGATTCACGCTTGCAAGCTGAATAGAAACTGTTTCATAAATGCTAAGAGTTTGTGTTTAGATCTAGTTTCTTCAATTCCTGTATTTCACTGACGATAGCAAATAGCTTGAAATCATGATCTGAAAATGGAATTAAAGTTAAAAATAGTGAATGCATGCTTTGACGTTTATGTAAACAAATGCTTGACGCTGTTTTTGGTAGAATGCCATCTGTTGCCATAAATACAAGCATTAGAAAGTTTTTAACTTTGTTTTTTATTTTTCATAAATGTAACTTTGAGGTCTTTCTAGCAGTGACATATTTACTGAGGCTTCTACTATGTGGTGATGCTGAACTGAGATCAGAATAATGTAGCTATCTGGCTTGCTATGCTGAGTTTGAAGACATTACATGTCTAAAAGATTCATGCTTGCAAGCTGAATAGAAACTGTTTCATAAATGCTCAGAGTTTGTGTTTAGATCTAGTTTCTAAAATTCCTGTCTTTCACTGACAGTAGCAAATAGCTTGAAATCATGATCTGAAAGTGGAATGAAAGGTAGAGATAGTGAATGCATGCTCTGACGTTTATTTTAAACAAACGCTTAACAGTGTTTTTGGTAGAATGCCATCTGTTGACATAAATACATACATTGGCAAGTCTTTAACTTGTTTTTGTTTTTCATAAATGTACCTTTGAGGTCTTTCTAGCAATGATATATATTGCAGAGGCTTCTACTTTGTGGTGATGCTGAACTGAGATCAGACCCATGTAGCTATCTGACTTGCTATGCTGAGTTTGAAGACATTACGTGTCTAAAAATTCCTCCTTAATTTCCCAGAGTTTGTGTTTAGATCTAGTTTTTAAAATTCCTGTCTTTCACTGACGATAGCAAATAGCTTGTGTACATGATCTGAAAATGGAATTAAAGTTAGAGGTAGTTAATGCATGCTTTGATGTTTATGTAAACAAATGCTTGATGGTCTTTTTGATCGAATGCCATCTGTTAACATAAATACAAGCATTAGGATGTTTTTAACTTGTTTTTTGTTTTTCATAAATGTACCTTTGATGTCTTTCTAGAAATGATATATATTGCAGAGGCCTCTACTATGTGATGATGCTGAACTGAGATCAGACTCATGTAGCTATCTGGCTTGCTATGCTGAGTTTGAAGACATCACGTGTCTAAAAGATTCACACTTGCAAGCTGAATAGAAACTGTTTCATAAAAGCTCAGAGTTTGTTGTTAAATCTTGTTTCTAAAATTCCGTTCTTTCAATGATGTTAGCAAATAGCTTGAAATCATGATCTGAAAGTGGAATTAAAGTTAGAGATAGTGAATGCATGCTCTGACATTTATGTAAACATATGCTTGATGGTGTTTTTGGTAGAACGCCATCTGTTGACATAAATACAAGCATTAGCAAGTTTTTAACTTGTTTTTTGTTTTTCATAAATGTACCTTTGAGGTCTTTCTAGCAATAATATATATTGCAGAGGTTTTTACTATGTGGTGATGCTGAACTGAGATCAGACCCATGTAGCTATCTGACTTGCTAAGCTGAGTTTAAAGACATTACATGTTTAAAAGACTGTTTCATAAATGCTCAGAGTTTGTGTTTAGATATAGTTTCTAAAATTCCTGTCTTTCACTGAAGATAGCAAATAGCTTGAAATCATGATCTGAAAGTGGAATTAAAGTTAGAGATAGTGAATGCATGCTCTGACATTTATGTAAACAAATGCTTGACAGTGTTTTTGGTAGAACGCTGTCTGTTGACATAAATACAAGCATTAGCAAGTTTTTAACTTGTTTTTTGTTTTTCATAAATGTACCTTTGAGGTCTTTCTAGCAATGATATATATTGCAGAGGCTTCTACTATGTGGTGATGCTGAACTGAGATCAGACCCATGTAGCTATCTGGCTTGCTATGCTGAGTTTGAAGACATTACGTGTCTAAAAGATTCATGCTTGCAAGCTGAATAGAAACTGTTTCATAAATGCTCAGAGTTTCTATTTAGATCTAGTTTCTAAAATTCCTGTATTTCACTGTCGATAGCAAATAGCTTGAAATCATGATCTGAAAGTGGAATTAAAGTTAGAGATAGTGAATGCATGCTCTGACGTTTATGTAAACAAATGCTTGATGGTGTTTTTGGTAGAACGCCATCTGTTGACATAAATACAAGCGTTAGCAAGTTTTTAACTTGTTTTTTGTTTTTCATAAATGTACCTTTGAGGTCTTTCTAGCAATGATATATATTGCAGAGGCTTCTACTATGTGGTGATGCTGAACTGAGATCAGACCCATGTAGCTATCTGGTTTGCTATGCTGAGTTTGAAGACATTACGTGTCTAAAAGATTCATGCTTGCAAGCTGAATAGAAACTGTTTCATAAATGCTCAGAGTTTGTGTTTAGATCTAGTTTCTAAAATTCCTGTCTTTCACTGACGATAGCAAATAGCTTGAAATCATGATCTGAAAGTGGAATTAAAGTTAGAGATAGTGAATGCATGCTCTGACGTTTATGTAAACAAATGCTTGACGGTGTTTTTGGTAGAACGCCATCTGTTGACATAAATAGAAGCATTAGCAAGTTTTTAACTTGTTTTTTGTTTTTCATAAATGTACCTTTGAGGTCTTTCTAGCAATGATATAGATTGCAGAGGCTTCTACTATGTGGTGATGCTGAACTGAGATCAGACCCATATAGCTATCTGGTTTGCTATGCTGAGTTTGACGACATTACGTGTCTAAAAGATTCACGCTTGCAAGCTGAATAGAAACTGTTTCATAAATGCTCAGAGTTTGTATTTAGATCTAGTTTCTAAAATTCCTGTCTTTCACTGATGATAGCAAATAGCTTGAAATCAGGATCTGAAAGTGGAATTAAAGTTAGAGATAGTGAATGCATGCTCTGACGTTTATGTAAACAAATGCTTGATGGTGTTTTTGGTAGAACGCCATCTGTTGACATAAATACAAGCATTAGCAAGTTTTTAACTTGCTTTTTGTTTTTCATAAATGTACCTTTGAGGTCTTTCTAGCAATGATATATATTGCAGAGGCTTCTACTATGAGGTGATGCTGAACTGAGATCAGACCCATGTAGCTATCTTGGTTGCTATGCTGAGTTTGAAGACATTATGTGTCTAAAAGATTCACGCTTGCAAGCTGAATAGAAACTGTTTCATAAATGCTCATAGTTTGAGTTTAGATCTAGTTTTTAAAATTCCTATCTTTCACTGACGATAGCAAATAGCTTGAAACCATGATCTGAAAGTGGAATTAAGGTTCGAGTTAGTGAATGCATGCTCTGACGTTTATGGAAACAAATGCTTGATGGTGTTTTTGACAGAACACCATCTGTTGACATAAATACAAGCATTAGCAAGTTTTTAACTTGTTTTTTGTTTTTCATAAATGTACCTTTGAGGTCTTTCTAGCAATGATATATATTGCAGAGGCTTCTACTATGTGGTGGTGCTGAACTGAGATCAGACCCATGTAGCTATCTGACTTGCTATGCTGAGTTTGAAGACATTACTTGTCTAAAGATTCACCTTGCAACTGAATAGAAACTGTTTCATAAGTGCTCAGAGTTTGTGTTTAGATCTAGTTTCTAAAATTCCTGTCTTTCACTGACGATAGCAAATAGCTTGAAATCATGATCTAAAGTGAATTATAGTTAGAGATAGTGAATCATACTCTGACGTTTATATAAACAAAATGCTTGACAGTGTTTTGGGTAGAATGCTATCTGTTGACATAAATAGAAGCATTAGCAAGTTTTTAACTTGTTTTTTGTTTTTCATAAATGTACCTTTGAGGTCTTTCTAGCAATGATATATATTGTTAAGGCTTCTACTATGTGGTGATGGTGAAATCAGATCAGACCCATGTAGCTATCTGGCTTGCTATGCTGAGTTTGAAGACATTACACTTCTAAAAGATTCATGCTTGCAAGCTGAATAGAATCTGTTTTATAAATGCTCAGAGTTTGTGTTTAGATCTAGTTTCTAAAAGTTCTGTCTTTCACTGACGATAGCAAAGAGCTTGAAATCATGATCTGAAAGTGGAATTAAAGTTAGAGATAGTGAATGCATGCTCTGACGTTTATGTAAACAAATGCTTGATGGTGTTTTTGGTAGAATGCCAACTGTTGACATAAATACAACCGTTAGCAAGTTCTTAACTTGTTTTTTGTTTTCATAAGTGTGCCTTTGAGTTCTGTCTAGCAATGATATATAATGCAGAAGCTTTTACTATGTGGTGATGCTGAACTGAGATCAGACCCATGTAGCTAACTGGCTTGCTATGCTGAGTTTGAGGACATTACGTGTTTAAAAGATTAACACTTGCAAGCTGAATAGAAACTGTTTCATAAATGCTCAGAGTTTGTTGTTAGATCTAGTTTCTAAAATTCTGTTCTTTGAATGACGGTAGCAAATAACTTGAAATCATGATCTGAAAGTGGAATGAAAGGTAGAGAAAGTGAATGCATGCTCTGAGAATTATGTAAACAAACGCTTGACAGTCATCTTGGTAGAATGCTATCTGTTGACATAAATAGAAGCATTAGCAAGTTTTTAACTTGTTTTTTGTTTTTCATAAATGTACTTTGATGTCTTTCTAGCAATGATATATTTTGCAGAGGCTTCTACTATGTGGTGATGCTGAACAGAGATCAATCCCATGTAGCTATCTGGCTTGCTACGCTGAGTTTGAAGACATTATGTGTCTAAAAGATTCACGCTTGCAAGCTGAATAGAAATTGTTTCATAAATGCTCAGAGTTTTGTTTAGATCTAGTTTCTAAAATTCCTGTATTTCACTGTCGATAGCAAATAGCTTGAAATCATGATTTGAAAGTGGAATTAAAGTTAGAGATAGTGAATGCATGCTCTGACGTTTATGTAAACAAACGCTTGCTAGTGTTTTTGTTAGAACGCCATCTGTTGACATAAATACAAGCGTTAGCAAGTTTTTAACTTGTTTTTGTTTTTTATAAATGTACCTCTAGCAATGATAAATATGGCAGAGGCTTCTACTATGTGGTGATGCTGAACTGAGATCAGACCCATGTAGCTATCTGGCTTGCTATGCTGAGTTTGAAGACATTACGTGTCTAAAAGATTCACGCTTGCAAGCTGAATAGAAACTGTTTCATAAATGCTAAGAGTTTGTGTTTAGATCTAGTTTCTTCAATTCCTGTATTTCACTGACGATAGCAAATAGCTTGAAATCATGATCTGAAAATGGAAGTAAAGTTAGGGGTAGTGAATGCATGCTTTGACGTTTATGTAAACAAATGCTTGATGCTGTTTTTGGTAGAATGCCATCTGTTGCCATAAATATAAGCATTAGAAAGTTTTTAACTTTGTTTTTTATTTTTCATAAATGTAACTTTGAGGTCTTTCTAGCAGTGACATATATTGCTGAGGCTTCTACTATGTGGTGATGCTGAATTGAGATCAGACTAATGTAGCTATCTGGCTTGCTATGCTGAGTTTGTAGACCTTACATGTCTAAAAGATTCATACTTGCAAGCTGAATAGAAACTGTTTCATAAATGCTCAGAGTTTGTTGTTAGATATAGTTTCTAAAATTTCGTTTTTTCACTGACAGTAGGAAATAGCTTGAAATCATGATCTGAAAGTGGAATGAAAGGTAGAGATAGTGAATGCATGCTCTGATGTTTATGTAAACAAATGCTTAACGGTGTTTTTGGTAGAACGCCATCTGTCGACATAAATACAAGCATTGGCAAGTATTTAACTTGTTTTTGTTTTTCATAAATGTACCTTTGAGGTCTTTTTAGCAATGATATATATTGCAGAGGTTTTACTTTGTGGTTATGCTGAACTGAGATCAGACCCATGTAGCTATCTGATTTGCTATGCTGAGTTTGAAGACATTACATGTCTAAGAGTTTGTGTTTAGATCTAGTTTTTAAAATTCCTGTCTTTCACTGATGATAGCAAATAGCTTGAGTACATGATCTGAAAATGGAATTAAAGTTAGAGGTAGTGAATGCATGCTTTGATGTTTATGTAAACAAACGCTTGATGGTCTTTTTGGTCGAATGCCATCTGTTAACATAAATACAAGCATTAGGAAGTTTTTAACTTGTTTTTTGTTTTTCATAAATGTACCTGTGAGGTCTTTTTAGCAATGATATATATTGCAGAGGCTTCTACTATGTGGTGATGCTGAACTGAGATCAGACCCATATAGCTATCTGGCTTGCTATGCTGAGTTTGAAGATATTACGTGTCTAAAAGACTCACGCTTGCAAACTGAATAGAAACTTTTTCATAAATGCTCAGAGTTTCTGTTTAGATCTAGTTTCCAAAATTCCTGACTTTCACTGACGATAGCAAATAGCTTGAAATCATGATCTGAAAGTGGAATTAAAGTTAGAGATAGTGAATGCATGTTCTGACGTTTATGTAAACAAACACTTCATGGTGTTTTTGGTAGAACACTATCTGTTGACATAAATACAAGCATTAGCAAGTTTTAACTTGTTTTTCATAAATGTAGCTTTGAGGTCTTTTTAGCAGTGATATATATTGCTGAGGCTTCTACTATGTGGTGATGCTGACATGAGATCAGACCCATGTAGCTATCTGGTTTGCTATGCTGAGTTTGAAGACATTACATTTTTAAAATATTCACGCTTGCAAGCTGAATAGAAACTGTTTCATAAATGCTCAGAGTTTGTGTTTAGATCTAGTTTCTAAAATTTTTGTCTTTCTCTGACGATAGTAAATAGCTTGAAACAATGATCTGAAACAGGAATTAAAGTTAGAGATAGTGGATGCATGCTCTGACGTTTATGTAAACAAATGCTTGATGGTGTTTTTAGTAGAACGCTATCTGTTGACATAAATACAAGCATGAGCAAGTTTTTTACTTGTTTTTTGTTTTTCATAAATGTACCTTTGAGATCCTTCTAGCAATGATATATATTGCAAGGCTTCTACTATGTGGTGGTGCTTAACTGAGATCAGACCCAGGTAGCTATCTGACTTGCTATGTTGAGTTTGAAGACATTACGTGTCTAAATAATTCATGCTTGCAAGCTTAATAGAAACTGTTTCATTAATGCTCAGAGTTTGTGCTTAAATCTAGTTTCTAAAATTCCATTCTTTCACTGACGATACCAAATAGCTTAAAATCATGATCTGAAAGTGGAATTAAAGATAGAGATAGTGCATGCATGCTCTGACGTTTATGTAAACAAATGCTTGATGGTGTTTTTGGTAGAACGCTATCTGTTGACATAAATACAAGCATTAGCAAGTTTTTAACTTGTTTTTTGTTTTTCATAAATGTACCTTTGAGATCTGTCTAGCAATGATATATATTGCAAGGCTTCTACTATGTGGTGGTGCTGAACTGAGATCAGACCCAGGTAGCTATCTGACTTGCTATGTTGAGTTTGAAGACATTACGTGTCTAAAAGATTCATGCTTGCAAGCTTAATAGAAACTGTTTCATAAATGCTCAGAGTTTGTGTTTAAATCTAGTTTCTAAAATTCCGTTCTTTCACTGACGATAGCAAATAGCTTAAAATCATGATGTAAAAATGGAATTAAGGTTAGAGATAGTGAATGCATCCTGTGACGTTTATGTAAACAAATGCTTGACAGTGTTTTTGGTAGAATGCTATCTGTTGACATAAATAGAAGCATTAGCAAGTTTTTAACTTGTTTTTTGTTTTTCTTAAATGTACCTTTGAGGTCTTTTTAGCAATGATATATATTGCTGAGGTTTCTACTATGTGGTGATGCTGAACTGAGATCAGACTAATGTAGCTTTCTGGCTTGCTATGCTGAGTTTGTAGACCTTACCTGTCTAAAAGATTCGTACTTGCAAGCTGAATAGAAACTGTTTCATAAATGCTCAGAGTTTGTTGTTAGATCTAGTTTCTAAAATTCCGTTCTTTCACTGACAGTAGTAAGAAGCTTGAAATCATGATCTGAAAGTGGAATGAAAGGTAGAGATAGTGAATGCATGCTCTGACGTTTATGTAAACAAACGCTTAACGGTGTTTTTGGTAGAACGCCATCTGTCGACATAAATACAAGCATTGGCAAGTATTTAACTTGTTTTTGTTTTTCATAAATGTACCTTTGAGGTCTTTTTAGCAATGATATATATTGCAGAGGTTTTACTTTGTGGTTATGCTGAACTGAGATGAGACCCATGTAGCTATCTGATTTGCTATGCTGAGTTTGAAGACATTACGTGTTAAGAGTTTGTGTTTAGATCTAGTTTTTAAAATTCATGTCTTTCACTGATGACAGCAAATAGCTTGAGTACATGATCTGAAAATGGAATTAAAGTTAGAGGATGTGAAAGCATGCTTTGATGTTTATGTAAACAAACGCTTGATGGTCTTTTTGGTCGAATGCCATCTGTTAACATAAATACAAGCATTAGGAAGTTTTTAACTTGTTTTTTGTTTTTCATAAATGTACCTTTGAGGTCTTTTTAGCAATGATATATATTGCAGAGGCTTCTACTATGTGGTGATGCTGAACTGAGATCAGACCCATGTAGCTATCTGGCTTGCTATGCTGAGTTTGAAGATATTACGTGTCTAAAAGACTCACGCTTGCAAACTGAATAGAAACTGTTTCATAAATGCTCAGAGTTTGTGTTTAGATCTAGTTTCTAAAATTTTTGTCTTTCTCTGACGATAGTAAATAGCTTGAAACAATGATCTGAAACAGGAATTAAAGTTAGAGATAGTGGATGCATACTCTGACTTTTATGTAAACAAACTCTTGATGGTGTTTTTGGTAGAATGCCAACTGTTGACATAAATACAACCGTTAGCAAGATTTTAACTTGTTTTTTGTTTTCATAAGTGTGCCTTTGAGTTCTGTCTAGCAATGATATATAATGCAGAGCTTCTACTATGTGGTGTTGCTGAACTGACCCATGTAGCTATCTGGCTTCCTATTCTGAGTTTGAGGACATTATGTGTCTAAAATATTCACACTTGCAAGCTGAATAGAAACTGTTTCATAAATGCTCAGAGTTTCTGTTTAGATCTAGTTCCTAAAATTCCCGACTTTCACTGACGATAGCAAATAGCTTCAAATCATGTATTAATAGTGGAATTAAAGATAGAGAGAGTGCATGCATGCTCTGACGTTTATGTAAACAAATGCTTGATGGTGTTTTTGGTAGAACGCTATCTGTTGACATAAATACAAGCATTAGCAAGTTTTTAACTTGTTTTTTGTTTTTCATAAATGTACCTTTGAGATCTGTCTAGCAATGATATATATTGCAAGGCTTCTACTATGTGGTGGTGCTGAACTGAGATCAGACCCAGGCAGCTATCTGACTTGCTATGTTGAGTTTGAAGACATTACGTGTCTAAAAGACTCATGCTTGCAAGCTTAATAGAAACTGTTTCATTAATGCTCAGAGTTTGTGCTTAAATCTAGTTTCTAAAATTCCATTCTTTCACTGACGATAGCAAATAGCTTAAAATCATGATCTGAAAGTGGAATTAAAGATAGAAATAGTGCATGCATGCTCTGACGTTTATGTAAACAAATGCTTGATGGTGTTTTTGGTAGAACGCTATCTGTTGACATAAATACAAGCATTAGCAAGTTTTTAACTTGTTTTTTGTTTTTCATAAATGTACCTTTGAGGTCTTTCTAGCAATAATATATATTGCAGAGGTTTTTACTATGTGGTGATGCTAAATTGAGATCAGACCCATGTAGCTATCTGACTTGCTATGCTGAGTTTAAAGACATTACATGTTTAAAAGACTGTTTCATAAATGCCCAGAGTTTGTGTTTAGATCTATTTTCTAAAAGTCCTGTTTTTCACAGAGGTTAGCAAATAGCTTGAAACCATGATCTGAAAGTGGAATTAAAGTTAGAGATAGTGAATGCATGCTCTGACGTCTATGGAAACAAACGCTTGATGGTGTTTTTGGTAGAACGCCATCTGTTGACATAAATACAAGCATTGGCAAGTATTTAACTTGTTTTTTGTTTTTATAAATGTAACTTTGAGGTCTTTCTAGCAATGATATATATTGCAGAGGTTTTTACTATGTGGTGATGCTGAATTGAGATCAGACCCATGTAGCTATCTGACTTGCTATACTGAGTTTGATAACATTACTTGTCTAAAAGACTGTTTCATAAATGCTCAGAGTTTCTATTTAGATATAGTTTCTAAAATTCCTGTCTTTCACTGATGATAGCAAATAGCTTGAAACCATGATCTGAAAGTGGAATTAAAGTTAGAGATATTGAATGCATGCTCTGATGTTTATGTAAACAAATGCTTGATGGTGTTTTTGGTAGAACACCATATGTTGACATAAATACAAGCATTAACAAGTATTTAACTTGTTTTTTGTTTTTCATAAATGTACTTTGATGTCTTTCTAGCAATGATATATTTTGCAGAGACTTCTACTATGTGGTGATGCTGAACAGAGATCAAACCCATGTAGCTATCTGGCTTGCTACGCTGAGTTTGAAGACATTATGTGTCTAAAAGATTTACGCTTGCAAGCTGAATAGAAACTGTTTCATAAATGCTCAGAGTTTTGTTTAGATCTAGTTTCTAAAATTCCTGTATTTCACTGTCGATAGCAAATAGCTTGAAATCATGATTTGAAAGTGGAATTAAAGTTAGAGATAGTGAATGCATGCTCTGACGTTTATGTAAACAAACGCTTGCTAATGTTTTTGTTAGAACGCCATCTGTTGACATAAATACAAGTGTTAGCAAGTTTTTAACTTGCTTTTTGTTTTTCATAAATGTACCTTTGAGGTCTTTCTAGCAATGATATATATTGCAGAGGCTTCTACTATGTGGTGATGCTGAACTGAGATCAAACCCATGTAGCTATCTTGGTTTCTATGCTAAGTTTGAAGACATTATTTGTCTAAAAGATTCATGCTTGCAAGCTGAATAGAAACTGTTTCATAAATGCTCAGAGTTTGTGTTTAGATCTAGTTTTTAAAATTCCTGTCTTTCACTGACGATAGCAAATAGCTTGAAATCATGATCTGAAAGAGGAATTAAAGTTAGAGATGGTGAATGCATGTTCTGATGTTTATGTAAACAAATGCTTGATGGTGTTTTTGGTAGAACACCATCTGTTGACATAAATACAAGTGTTAGCAAGTTTTTAACTTGCTTTTTGTTTTTCATAAATGTACCTTTGAGGTCTTTCTAGCAATGATATATACTGCTGAGGCTTCTACTATGTGGAGATGTTGAACTGAGATCAGACCCATGTAATATCTGGCTTGCTATGCTGAGTTTGACATCATTACATGTCAAAGATTCACACTTGCATGCTGAATAGAAACTGTTTCATAAATGCTCAGAGTTTGTGTTTAGATCTAGTTTCTTCAATTCCTGTATTTCACTGACGATAGCAAATAGCTTGAAATCATGATCTGAAAATGGAATTAAAGTTAGAGGTAGTGAATACATGCTTTGACGTTTATGTAAACAAATGATTGATGCTGTTTTTGGTAGAATGCCATCTGTTGCCATAAATACAAGCATTAGAAAGTTTTTAACTTTGTTTTTTTTTTCATAAATGTAACTTTGAGGTCTTTCTAGGAATGACATATATTGATGACGCTTCTACTACGTGGTGATGCTGAACTGAGATCAGACCCATGTAGCTATCTGGCTTGCTATGACAAGTTTGTAGACATTACGTGTCTAAAAGATTCACACTTGCAAGCTGAATAGAAACTATTTCATAAATGCTCAGAATTTGTTGTTAGATCTAGTTTCTAAAATTCTGTTCTTTCACTGACAGTAGCAAATAGCTTGAAATCATGATCTGAAAGTGGAATGAAAGGTGGAGATAGTGAATGCATGCTCTGACATTTATGTAAACAACAGCTTGACGGTGTTTTTGGTAGAATGCCATCTGTTGACATAAATACAAGCATTGGCAAGTATTTAACTTGTTTTTGTTTTTCATAAATGTACCTTTGAGGTCTTTTTAGCAATGATATATATTGCAGAGGTTTTTACTATGTGGTGATGCTGAACTGAGATCAGACCCATGTAGCTATCTGACTTGCTATGCTGAGTTTGAAGACATTACGTGTCTAAGAGTTTGTGTTTAGATCTAGTTTTTAAAATTCCTGTCTTTCACTGACGATAGCAAATAGCTTGAGTACATGATCTGAAAATGGAATTAAAGTTAGAGGTAGTGAATGCATGCTTTGATGTTTATGTAAACAAACGCTTGATGGTGTTTTTGGTAGAATGCCATCTGTTGACATAAATACAAGCATTAGGAAGTTTTTAACTTGTTTTTTGTTTTTCATAAATGTACCTTTGAGGTCTTTCTAGCAATGATATATATTGCAGAGGCTTCTACTATGTGGTGATGCTGAACTGAGATCAGACCCATGTAGCTATCTGGCTTGCTATGCTGAGTTTGAAGACATTACGTGTCTAAAAGATTCACGCTTGCAAGCTGAATAGAAACTGTTTCATAAATGCTCAGAGTTTGTGTTTAGATCTAGTTTCTAAAATTCCTGTCTTTCACTGACGATAGCAAATAGCTTGAAATCATGATCTGAAAGTGGAATTAAAGTTAGAGATAGTGAATGCATACTCTGACGTTTATGTAAACAAATGCTTGATGGTGTTTTTGGTAGAATGCCAACTGTTGACATAAATACAACCGTTAGCAAGATTTTAACTTGTTTTTTGTTTTCATAAGTGTGCCTTTGAGTTCTGTCTAGCAATGATATATAATGCAGAGCTTCTACTATGTGGTGTTGCTGAACTGAATCAGACCCATGTAGCTATCTGGCTTCGCTATTCTGAGTTTGAGGACATTATGTGTCTAAAAGATTCACACTTGCAAGCTGAATAGAAACTGTTTCATAAATGCTCAGAGTTTGTGTTTAGATCTAGTTTCTAAAATTCCTGTCTTTCACTGACGATAGCAAATAGCTTGAAATCATGATCTGAAAGTGGAATTAAAGTTAGAGATAGTGAATGCATGCTCTGACGTTTATGTAAACATATGCTTGATGGTGTTTTTGGTAGAACGCCATCTGTTGACATAAATACAAGCATTAGCAAGTTTTTAACTTGTTTTTTGTTTTTCATAAATGTACCTTTGAGGTCTTTCTAGCAATGATATATATTGCAGAGGCTTCTACTATGTGGTGATGCTGAACTGAGATCAGACCCAGGTAGCTATCTGACTTGCTATGTTGAGTTTGAAGACATTACGTGTCTAAAAGATTCATGCTTGCAAGCTTAATAGAAACTGTTTCATAAATGCTCAGAGTTTGTGTTTAGATCTAGTTTCTAAAATTCCTGTCTTTCACTGACGATAGCAAATAGCTTGAAATCATGATCTGAAAGTGGAATTAAAGTTAGAAATAGTGAATGCATGCTCTGACGTTTATGTAAACAAACGCTTGATGGTGTTTTTGGTAGAACGCCATCTGTTGACATAAATACAAGCATTAGCAAGTTTTTAACTTGTTTTTTGTTTTTCATAAATGTACCTTTGAGGTCTTTCTAGCAATGATATATATTGCAGAGGCTTCTACTATGTGGTGATGCTGAACTGAGATCAGACCCATGTAGCTATCTGGCTTGCTATGCTGAGTTTGAAGACATTACGTGTCTAAAAGATTCACGCTTGCAAGCTGAATAGAAACTGTTTCATAAATGCTCAGAGTTTGTGTTTAGATCTAGTTTCTAAAAGTCCTGTCTTTCACTGATGATAGCAAATAGCTTGAAATCATGATCTGAAAGTGGAATTAAAGTTAGAGATAGTGAATGCATGCTCTGACGTTTATGTAAACAAACGCTTGATGGTGTTTTTGGTAGAACGCCATCTGTTGACATAAATACAAGCATTAGCAAGTTTTTAACTTGTTTTTTGTTTTTCATAAATGTACCTTTGAGGTCTTTCTAGCAATGATATATATTGCAGAGGCTTCTACTATGTGGTGATGCTGAACTGAGATCAGACCCATGTAGCTATCTGGCTTGCTATGCTGAGTTTGATGTCATTACGTGTCTAAAAGATTCACGCTTGCAAGCTGAATAGAAACTGTTTCATAAATGCTCAGAGTTTCTATTTAGATCTAGTTTCTAAAATTCCTGTCTTTCACTGATGATAGCAAATAGCTTGAAACCATGATCTGAAAGTGGAATTAAAGTTAGAGATAGTGAATGCATGCTCTGATGTTTATGTAAACAAATGCTTGATGGTGTTTTTGGTAGAACGCCATCTGTTGACATAAATACAAGCATTTGCAAGTATTTAACTTCTTTTTTGTTTTTCATAAATGTACCTTTGAGGTCTTTCTAGCAATGATATATATTGCAGAGGCTTCTACTATGTGGTGATGCTGAACTGAGATCAGACCCATGTAGCTATCTGGCTTGCTATGCTGAGTTTGAAGACATTATGTGTCTAAAAGATTTACGCTTGCAAGCTGAATAGAAACTGTTTCATAAATGCTCAGAGTTTTGTTTAGATCTAGTTTCTAAAATTCCTGTATTTCACTGTCGATAGCAAATAGCTTGAAATCATGATTTGAAAGTGGAATTAAAGTTAGAGATAGTGAATGCATGCTCTGACGTTTGTGTAAACAAACACTTGCTAGTGTTTTTGGTAGAACGCCATCTGTTGACATAAATACAAGTGTTAGCAAGTTTTTAACTTGCTTTTTGTTTTTCATAAATGTACCTTTGAGGTCTTTCTAGCAATGATATATATTGCAGAAGCTTCTACTATGTGGTGATGCTGAACTGAGATCAAACCCATGTAGCTGTCTTGGTTTCTATGCTAAGTTTGAAGACATTACGTGTCTAAAAGATTCACGCTTGCAAGCTGAATAGAAACTGTTTCATAAATGCTCAGAGTTTGTGTTTAGATCTAGTTTCTAAAATTCCTGTCTTTCACTGACGATAGCAAATAGCTTGAAATCATGATCTGAAAGAGGAATTAAAGTTAGAGATAGTGAATGCATGCTCTGACGTTTATGTAAACAAATGCTTGATGGTGTTTTTGGTAGAACACCATCTGTTGACATAAATACAAGCGTTAGCAAGTTTTTAACTTGTTTTTTGTTTTTCATAAATGTACCTTTGAGGTCTTTCTAGCAATGATATATATTGCAGAGGCTTCTACTATGTGGTGATGCTGAACTGAGATCAGACCCATGTAGCTATCTGGCTTGCTATGCTGAGTTTGAAGACATTACATGTCTAAAAGATTCACGCTTGCAAGCTGAATAGAAACTGTTTCATAAATGCTCAGAGTTTGTGTTTAGATCTAGTTTCTTCAATTCCTGTATTTCACTGACGATAGCAAATAGCTTGAAATCATGATCTGAAAATGGAATTAAAGTTAGAGGTAGTGAATTCATGCTTTGACGTTTATGTAAACAAATGCTTGATGCTGTTTTTGGTAGAATGCCATCTGTTGCCATAAATACAAGCCTTAGAAAGTTTTTAACTTTGTTTTTTATTTTTCATAAATGTAACTTTGAGGTCTTTTTAGCAATGATATATATTGCAGAGGTTTTTACTATGTGGTGATGCTGAACTGAGATCAGACCCATGTAGCTATCTGGCTTGCTATGCTGAGTTTGAAGACATTACGTGTCTAAAAGATTCACACTTGCAAGCTGAATAGAAACTGTTTCATAAATGCTCAGAATTTGTTGTTAGATCTAGTTTCTAAAATTCTGTTCTTTCACTGACAGTAGCAAATAGCTTGAAATCATGATCTGAAAGTGGAATGAAAGGTGGAGATAGTGAATGCATGCTCTGACATTTATGTAAACAACAGCTTGACGGTGTTTTTGGTAGAACGCCATCTGTTGACATAAATACAAGCATTGGCAAGTATTTAACTTGTTTTTTGTTTTTCATAAATGTACCTTTGAGGTCTTTTTAGCAATGATATATATTGCAGAGGTTTTTAGTATGTGGTGATGCTGAACTGAGATCAGACCCATGTAGGTTTCTGACTTGCTATGCTGAGTTTGAAGACATTACGTGTCTAAGAGTTTGTGTTTAGATCTAGTTTTTAAAATTCCTCTCTTTCACTGACGATAGCAAATAGCTTGAGTACATGATCTGAAAATGGAATTAAAGTTAGAGGTAGGAAAGGCGTGCTTTGATGTTTATGTAAACAAATGCTAATTGGTCTTTTTGGTAGAATGCCATCTGTTGACATAAAAACAAGCATTAGGAAGTTTTAACTTGGTTTTTGTTTTTTATAAATGTACCATTGAGGACTTTCTAGCAATGATATATATTGCTGAGACTTCTACTATGTCGTGATGCTGAAATGAGATCAGACCCATGTAGCTATCTGGCTTGCTATGCTGAGTTTGAAGACATTACGTGTCTAAAAGATTCACGCTTGCAAGCTGAATAGAAACTGTTTCATAAATGCTCAGAGTTTGTGTTTAGATCTAGTTTCTAACATTCCTGTCTTTCACTGACGATAGCAAATAGCTTGAAATCATGATCTGAAAGTGGAATTAAAGTTAGAGATAGTGAATGCATGCTCTGACGTTTATGTAAACAAACGCTTGACGGTGTTTTTGGTAGAACGCCATCTGTTGACATAAATACAAGCGTTAGCAAGTTTTTAACTTGTTTTTTGTTTTTCATAAATGTACCTTTGAGGTCTTTCTAGCAATGGTATATATTGCAGAGGCTTCTACTATGTGGTGATGCTGAACTGAGATCAGACCCATGTAGCTATCTGGCTTGCTATGCTGAGTTTGAAGACATTACGTGTCTAAAAGATTCACGCTTGCAAGCTGAATAGAAACTGTTTCATAAATGCTCAGAGTTTGTGTTTAGATCTAGTTTCTAAAATTCCTGTCTTTCACTGACGATAGCAAATAGCTTGAAATCATGATCTGAAAGTGGAATTAAAGTTCGAGATAGTGAATGCATGCTCTGACGTTTATGTAAACAAATGCTTGATGGTGTTTTTGGTAGAACACCATCTGTTGACATAAATACAAGCATTAGCAAGTTTTTAACTTGTTTTTTGTTTTTCATAAATGTACCTTTGAGGTCTTTCTAGCAATGATATATATTGCAGAGGCTTCTACTATGTGGTGATGCTGAACTGAGATCAGACCCATGTAGCTATCTGGCTTGCTATGCTGAGTTTGAAGACATTACGTGTCTAAAAGACTGTTTCATAAGTGCTCATAGTTTGTGTTAGATCTAGTTTCTAAAATTTCTGTCTTTCTCTGACGATAGCAAATAGCTTGAAATCATGATCTGAAAGTGGAATTAAAGTTAGAGATAGTGAATGCATACTCTGACGTTTATGTAAACAAATGCTTGATGGTGTTTTTGGTAGAATGCCAACTGTTGACATAAATACAACCGTTAGCAAGTTTTCAACTTGTTTTTTGTTTTCATAAGTGTGCCTTTGAGTTCTGTCTAGCAATGATATATAATGCAGAAGCTTTTACTATGTGGTGATGGTGAACTGAGATCAGAACCATGTAGCTATTGGCTTGCTATGCTGAGTTTGAGGACATTATGTATCTAAAAGATTCATACTTGCAAGCTGAATAGAAACTGTATCATAAATGCACAGTGTTTCTGTTTAGATCTAGTTCCTAAAATTCCCGACTTTCACTGACGATAGCAAATAGCTTGAAATCATGATCTAAAAGTGGAATTAAAGATAGAGATAGTGAATGCATGCTCTGATGTTTATGTAAGCAAATGCTTGATGGTGTTTTTGGTAGAACGCCAACTGTTGACATAAATACAAGCATTAGCAAGTTTTAACTTGGTTTTTTTGTTTTTCATAAATGTACCATTGAGATCTTTCTAGCAATGATATATATTGAAGAGTCTTCTACTATGTGGTGATGCTGAACTGTGATCAGACCCATGTAGCTATCTGGCTTGCTATGCTGAGTTTGAAGACATTATGTGTCTAAAAGATTCACGCTTGCAAGCTGAATAGAAACTGTTTCATAAAAGCTCAGAGGTTTGTTTAGATCTAGTTTCTAAAATTCCTATCTTTCACTGACGATAGCAAATAGCTTGAAATCATGATCTGAAAGTGGAATTAGAGTTCAAGATAGTGAATGCATGCTCTGACGTTTATGGAAACAAATGCTTGATGGTGTTTTTGGCAGAACACCATCTTTTGACATAAATACAAGCATTGGCAAGTATTTAACTTGTTTTTTGTTTTTATAAATGTACATTTGAGGTCTTTCTAGCAATGATATATATTGCAGAGGTTTTTACTATGTGGTGATGCTGAATTGAGATCAGACCCATGTAGCTATCTGACTTGCTATGCTGAGTTTGAAAACATTACTTGACTAAAAGATCGTTTCATAAGTGCTCAGAGTTTGTGTTTAGATCTAGTTTCTAAAATTCCTGTCTTTCACTGACGATAGCAAATCGCTCTGACGTTTATGTAAACAAATGCTTGACAGTGTTTTTGGTAGAATGCCATCTGTTGACATAAATACAAGCATTAGCAAGTTTTTAACTTGTTTTTTGTTTTTCATAAATGTATCTTTGAGGTCTTTCTAGCAATGATATATATTGTTAAGGCTTCTACTATGTGGTGATGGTCAAATGAGATCAGACCCATGTAGCTATCTGGCTTGCTATACTGAGTTTGAAAACATTACGTTTCTAAAAGATTCACGCTTGCAAGCTGAATAGAATCTGTTTTATAAATGCTCAGAGTTTGTGTTTAGATCTAGTTTCTAAAATTTCTGTCTTTCACTGACGATAGCAAAGAGCTTGAAATCATGATCTGAAAGTGGAATTAAAGTTAGAGATAGTGAATGCATGCTCTGACGTTTATGTAAACAAACGCTTGATGGTGTTTTTGGTAGAATGCCAACTGTTGACATAAATATAACTGTTAGCAAGTTCTTAACTTGTTTTTTGTTTTCAGAAGTGTGCCTTTGAGTTCTGTCTAGCAATGATATATAATGCAGAAGCTTTTACTATCTGGTGATGCTGAACTGAGATCAGACTCATGTAGCTAACTGGCTTGCTATGCTGAGGTTGAGGACATTACGTGTCTAAAAGATTCACACTTGCAAGTTGAATAGAAACTGTTTCATAAATGCTCAGAATTTGTTGTTAGATATAGTTTCTAAAATTCTGTTCTCTCAATGACAGTAGCAAATAACTTGAAATCATCATCTGAAAGTGGAATGAAAGTTAGAGAAAGTGAATGCATGCTCTGACGTTTAAGTGAACAAATGCTTGATGGTGTTTTTTGTAGATCGCCATCTGTTGACATAAATACAAGCATTGGCAAGTATTTAACTTGTTTTTTGTTTTTCAAAAGTGTACCTTTAAAATATTTCTAGCAATAATATATAATGCAGAAGCTTTTACTATCTGGTGATGCTGAACTGAGATCAGACTCATGTAGCCAACTGGCTTGCTATGCTGAGGTTGAGGACATTACGTGTCTAAAAGATTCACACTTGCAAGTTGAATAGAAACTGTTTCATAAATGCTCAGAGTTTGTTGTTAGATATAGTTTCTAAAATTTCTGTCTTTCACTGACATTAGCAAATAGCTTAAAATCATGATTTGAAAATAAAATTTAAGTTAGAGATAGTGAATGCATGCTCTGATGTTTATGTAAACAAACGCTTGACAGTGTTTTTGGTAGAATGCCATCTGTTGACATAAATACAAGCATTAGCAAGTTTTTAACTTGTTTTTTGTTTTTATAAATGTAACTTTGAGGTCTATCTAGCAATGATATATATTGCAGAGGTTTTTACTATGTGGTGATGCTGAATTGAGATCAGACCCATGTAGCTATCTGGCTTGCTATGCCGAGTTTGTAGACATTATGTGTCTAAAAGATTCACACTTGCAAGCTGAATAGAAACTGTTTCATAAATGTTCAGAGTTTGTTGTTAGACCTAGTTTCTAAAATTCTGTTCTTTCACTGACAGTAGCAAATAGCTTGAAATCATGATGTGAAAGTGGAATGAAAGGTAGAGATTGTGAATGCATGCTCTGACGTTTATGTAAACAAACCCTTGATGGTGTTTTTGGTAGAACGCCATCAGTTGACATAAATACAAGCATTGACAAGTATTTAACTTTTTTGTTTTTCATAAATGTACCTTTGAGGTCTTTTTAGCAATGATATGTATTGCAGAAGTTTTTACTATGTGGTGATGCTAAACTGAGATCAGACCCATGTAGCTATCTGACTTGCTATGCTGAGTTTGAAGACATTACGTGTCTAAGAGTTTGTGTTTAGATCTAGTTTTTAAAATTCCTGTCTTTCACTGATGGTAGCAAATAGCTTGAGTACATGATCTGAAAATGGAATTAAAGTTAGAGGTAGTGAATGCATGCTTTGATGTTTATATAAACAAATGCTTGTTGGTGTTTTTGGTAGAATGCCATCTGTTGACATAAATACAAGCATTAGCAAGTTTTAACTTGTTTTTTGTTTTTCATAAATGTACTTTTGCGGTCTTTCTGGCAATGATATATTATGCTGAGGCTTCTACTATGTGGTGATGTTGAACTGAGATCAGACCCATGTAGCTAGCTGGCTTGCTATGCTGAGTTTGATGTCATTACATGTCTAAAAGATTCATGCTTGCAAGCTGAATAGAAACTGTTTCATAAATGCTCAGAATTTGTGTTTAGATTTAGTTTCTAAAATTCTTGTCTTTCACTGACGACAGCAGATAGCTTGAAATCATGATCTGAAAGTGGAATTAAAGTTAGAGATAGTGAATGCATGCTCTGATGTTTATGTAAACAAACACTTGATGGTGTTTTTGGTAGAACGCCATCTGTTGACATAAATACAAGCATTAGCAAGTTTTTAACTTGTTTTTTGTTTTTCATGAATGTACCTTTGATGTTTTTCTAGCAATGATATATTTTGCAGAGGCTTCTACTATGTGGTGATGCTGAACAGAGATCAAATCC
Organism: Epiperipatus broadwayi; assembly: GCA_028023455.1. Taxonomy (NCBI): domain Eukaryota; kingdom Metazoa; phylum Onychophora; class Udeonychophora; order Euonychophora; family Peripatidae; genus Epiperipatus; species Epiperipatus broadwayi. Next base: position 29,483 of record JAQFVV010000480.1, on the reverse strand, counting down.
ATGTAGCTATCTGGCTTGCTATGCTGAGTTTGAAGACATTATGTGTCTAAAAGATTCACGCTTGCAAGCTAAATAGAAACTGTTTCATAAATGCTCAGAGATTTGTTTAGATCTAGTTTCTAAAATTCCTGTATTTCACTGTCGATAGCAAATAGCTTGAAATCATGATTTGAAAGTGGAATTAAAGTTAGAGATAGTGAATGCATGCTCTGACATTTGTGTAAACAAACACTTGCTAGTGTTTTTGGTAGAACGCCATCTGTTGACATAAATACAAGTGTTAGCAAGTTTTTAACTTGCTTTTTGTTTTTCATAAATGTACCTTGGAGGTCTTTCTAGCAATGATATTGTAACGTAACCCCCCTTTCTTCTTGCGAGAGATCTACGGTTACCAAGAGATTACGGCTTCGAAACTAACATGACACAGCGTAAGGCTTTATTTTTTTTCTTACATCGACAGTTGTTTATAATCCACATAAGAGGGCGCCAGATACGATTATTTAAGTGTTTTAACTACTCGCATCACCTTACATGATGTCAAAACGATTCCGAAGTCAAACCCCGCCCGCTAACTCGATACTCTCAGCATGGACCAATCCGATGACTCTCTTCCGATCTCACGATTGTCCCTAACAAGACTCCTCCCGGAGAAGACGCATTGACCGCTAATTAAAATCAGCATGTTTCTTTACTAAGTCTATCACGGCAGGAAGGCCGTTTATTGGTCACCGCTGACCTATCAATCTGTTCGTTTACGCCCGAACACAAGGCTTATAAATCATCCCCCCGCTTTATTGCTTACAACATAAGTTATTGACATTTATTTTCATAGACCCGCCCTCTCTTAAGACTATCTTAACTAGATTACATACTAAAGAAAACATCGTGACTCACGGCGCGATGTTGATACATAAAACAATATAAAACAAATATTAATCTGAATGACGAATCTATCTAATAATTTAAACAATAACTATGATAACAAGTATAAATTAAGAATTTGAATCGTGTGAAATGATTTGATAAATGCTCGAATTGATTATATAATGAACAAGTTTATTAAGATATTAATTTTGTTAAGTTACCCTTTTTGTAGTCACACACACACATAAACACGCTCTCAGAGAAACATAATTAATAAATACAAGTATGCATTGCGAAATAAAGTTCATTTCATGGATTAAATAATTCTCTATCCTGACTTTCATTTAAGCTCTTCCGATCTGAATAAAGTTCTGTTATACGATAAATTATCAGACGAGGAAAGTTCAAGTTTGATTTGTACAAATTAGGTAGGTTATTTACGAGATTGCCTGTAAGAGTTCTAGATTGAGTGAGTGATTTAATATAAACATATTTACCTAGGTTTTATCTTGGTTGCGGCGATTATCGGTTGATCCTGGTACACGTGGGAATTTTGCGGAACATATTATCAGCTGGAGCATTCACGAAACACGATGTTATCGGAGTTGCATAGTCCTGGAGATTTTGGTAGCGGAGCGCCGATCAGTCACTGAGAGGTTTCTTAGCCCCTCATGACGATCGACGCTCTTGGTATTAATTTCGGGATGGTCATCTTTAATGCCGAGGAATTCGTTGAGTTACTTCAGACCAATTCAGTGGTACGCCAATGGCATAAGCGTCGGATGATGAGCAGGTGATAATAACAACAGTAATGATCGCGTAATAATATCACTATATCAATAGGACAGGGATATCTATGTAGAATAGCATCTAGAATCCTGTTCTATCTTTTTTTTCTAATAGGTTTTGAGGTGTATTTAAAAGGTTTGGTCCATATCTTGGGATCCAATCTACCCCCAGAGTTCCCTGTTTCTCAAGTTGTCGTTCAGGTCCGCGTTAGCATTACTCACTCTCTTTTTTGCTACAGGCAATCTTTATTTTGAGGCAATCTCGTTTCGCAATCAATCCTATTCTTTCACATTTTTAATGCATGCGTGTGTGTGTGTTTTTATTAGAACAATACATGCTATTTTAAAATTAGAAGTCGAGCATTTATCATTTCATTAGATCTTTTCTATTACTCTTATTTTAAATGATTTTCTAAAATAATCCCCTGTTAAATTCCCATGACGTTTTTTTGAAGGACCATTATACATTTTAATTAAGAAAGCGAATTTGATTTCTAACGGCAAATTATATTTATCATGTTAAAGAAACAAATTATATTTAAAAGTGAATTATCTTTATCATTTTAAGATAACAATTATATATTTATTATTTATCAAATTGACTTATATTTATTATTTAAGAAATAAACTACATTTATTATTTACCAGCTTTAATCATTTACTTTATACGTTTACGATCTGCATTTTTATGGGTGTGTTTTACAGCGGTATTTTATACATATATTTTATACGATGAAGGAAACTATTCTAAATTACGATAATGAGGTTATGCGTTTTTAGGTTGCTTGTTGGTGTGTGTATTTCTTGATGCTTTCTGGATTTAATATTGATGTAACGCTGTCTCGTTACATATCCCCGCGCTCCGTCTAAAAAAAATCAAAATGCGGGGTTTCGCACTTTTGGATTTTTTTTTTTTTTTTTTTTTTTTTGTTTGTTCTTCCCGTTTCCACTGTTTACTCCGGGCAGCTTCCTGGGATTCGCCCTCCCCTCACTTAAGGAAATACTTTGGCAGGTTATATGGTCAGGCTCGGATTTGATCTCTACGAATTCTGCTCGGCGTGCCATAGTCGGTACATTTTCCCCAACCTGGTACAGGCACCCGGGCGGAAGGTGGCATGGGGATGGACATTTCCGAGGTCCCGCGATGCAAGGTTACGACTCTATAGGGCCTTTCCTGACGGCCTATCTAATGGGAGGCAGGGGGATGGACCTTTCCGAAGTCCCCTCTGCGGAACACGATAAGTGGGCGGTTGCGAACGATTTGGAACCTAAATATACGAAATATCCGAGCTCTGTACCTCCTAGCACAAGGGTAAGTAGTGAGGGAAAGAACAAGGTCGCTTATCTTTCGTGCCCCGTCTCTCTCTCCTTTCCTTTCGTTGGTCTCCGTGTTTTGTTTGTTTGTTTTTTTTTTTTTTTTTTTTTTTTTTTTTTTTTTTTTTTATCAATACGTTTTGGTTGACGGCGGGCGATGTTCTTTAATTTGCTGGCTTTCAAACGACTAGTTTACTTAACGTGAATAGTTTCCTTGCGTTAGTTACTGGTTTAAATGGAATGACGGTTTATATAACCCCCTCCCCCCCCTTTGTTTGTGTGTGGTGCGATGCTATATGTGTTTTCTTCCGGTCCGGGGTCATTTTCCTACGATAATCGCCGATTGTTAGTGGGACTCCATTATCATCTTCCAGTGTCAGTCTGGGTCCGTCAGCATTTTTTTTTTTTTTTTTTTCTTTTTTTTTTTTTTCAATATCGGTCCGGTGGTAATTTTCTTCTTTCTAACTCCGGTCTTGGCCTTTCCATCTGCCTTCCCCTCCCTTCTGCGCGTTCAAACCTAGCTATCGCATCTCCCATCTTTCTCTTTCCTGCTGGGCTACTCCCCAGTATCTTTCCATGATAACCCTTTGGTACTCCTCGAATGTCTTTGGTTTGTTTTTTATCGTTTCCCACCATTCCACGGCTTCCCCTTGGATGTGGCTGCACGCGATCGCTATTTTGGACTCTTCGTTGAACTGCTCGCATGAAAACAACCTCTTCAAACTTTCTATGTATCGACACGGATTCTCATTTCCCTTTCCTTTGAATTGCTCTATTTTTATCCATTTTCCCTCCATTCTGTTTACTTTGATTTTATAGTTTTATGGTGACAGCGACTGATCCGCGTCCGCTCCCTTGTCTCCTGCTATGCTTTATTTATTTTATCTTGCTCCGGTGACTTGTTTACATATTTGCAATGTTAAGTCTCGCCGCGATTTTGTTCCGTTTGTTTATATTTTATCGCTAAAAATTTTTTTTTTTCTTTTTTTTTTACTACGCTTTTTGTTTACACTTTTCCGCGTCTTCTCCCAGTTCTGCCGCTTTTGCTAGTATTTGGATTTGCTTTTTTTTTTTTTTTTTTTTTTAGAAGCTTCATTTATACTAGCCCCACGTTGGGCGCCAAATGTAACGTAACCCCCTTTCTTCTTGCGAGAGATCTACGGTTACCAAGAGATTACGGCTTCGAAACTAACATGACACAGCGTAAGGCTTTATTTTTTTTCTTACATCGACAGTTGTTTATAATCCACATAAGAGGGCGCCAGATACGATTATTTAAGTGTTTTAACTACTCGCATCACCTTACATTATGTCAAAACGATTCCGAAGTCAAACCCCGCCCGCTAACTCGATACTCTCAGCATGGACCAATCCGATGACTCAGGGTCGCTACACGATTGTCCCTAACAAGACTCCTCCCGGAGAAGACGCATTGACCGCTAATTAAAATCAGCATGTTTCTTTACTAAGTCTATCACGGCAGGAAGGCCGTTTATTGGTCACCGCTGACCTATCAATCTGTTCGTTTACGCCCGAACACAAGGCTTATAAATCATCCCCCGCTTTATTGCTTACAACATAAGTTATTGACATTTATTTTCATAGACCCGCCCTCTCTTAAGACTATCTTAACTAGATTACATACTAAAGAAAACATCGTGACTCACGGCAGCGATGTTGATACATAAAACAATATAAAACAAATATTAATCTGAATGACGAATCTATCTAATAATTTAAACAATAACTATGATAACAAGTATAAATTAAGAATTTGAATCGTGTGAAATGATTTGATAAATGCTCGAATTGATTATATAATGAACAAGTTTATTAAGATATTAATTTTGTTAAGTCTACCCTTTTTGTAGTCACACACACACATAAACACGCTCTCAGAGAAACATAATTAATAAATACAAGTATGCATTGCGAAATAAAGTTCATTTCATGGATTAAATAATTCTCTATCCTGACTTTCATTTAAGTTTAACGTTCATGTGAATAAAGTTCTGTTATACGATAAATTATCAGACGAGGAAAGTTCAAGTTTGATTTGTACAAATTAGGTAGGTTATTTACGAGATTGCCTGTAAGAGTTCTAGATTGAGTGAGTGATTTAATATAAACATATTTACCTAGGTTTTATCTTGGTTGCGGCGATTATCGGTTGATCCTGGTACACGTGGGAATTTTGCGGAACATATTATCAGCTGGAGCATTCACGAAACACGATGTTATCGGAGTTGCATAGTCCTGGAGATTTTGGTAGCGGAGCGCCGATCAGTCACTGAGAGGTTTCTTAGCCCCTCATGACGATCGACGCTCTTGGTATTAATTTCGGGATGGTCATCTTTAATGCCGAGGAATTCGTTGAGTTACTTCAGACCAATTCAGTGGTACGCCAATGGCATAAGCGTCGGATGATGAGCAGGTGATAATAACAACAGTAATGATCGCGTAATAATATCACTATATCAATAGGACAGGGATATCTATGTAGAATAGCATCTAGAATCCTGTTCTGTCTTTTTTTCTAATAGGTTTTGAGGTGTATTTAAAAGGTTTGGTCCATATCTTGGGATCCAATCTACCCCCAGAGTTCCCTGTTTCTCAAGTTGTCGTTCAGGTCCGCGTTAGCATTACTCACTCTCTTTTTTTTGCTACAGGCAATCTTTATTTTGAGGCAATCTCGTTTCGCAATCAATCCTATTCTTTCACATTTTTAATGCATGCGTGTGTGTGTGTTTTTATTAGAACAATACATGCTATTTTAAAATTAGAAGTCGAGCATTTATCATTTCATTAGATCTTTTCTATTACTCTTATTTTAAATGATTTTCTAAAATAATCCCCTGTTAAATTCCCATGACGTTTTTTTGAAGGACCATTATACATTTTAATTAAGAAAGCGAATTTGATTTCTAACGGCAAATTATATTTATCATGTTAAAGAAACAAATTATATTTAAAAGTGAATTATCTTTATCATTTTAAGATAACAATTATATATTTATTATTTATCAAATTGACTTATATTTATTATTTAAGAAATAAACTACATTTATTATTTACCAGCTTTAATCATTTACTTTATACGTTTACGATCTGCATTTTTATGGGTGTGTTTTACAGCGGTATTTTATACATATATTTTATACGATGAAGGAAACTATTCTAAATTACGATAATGAGGTTATGCGTTTTTAGGTTGCTTGTTGGTGTGTGTATTTCTTGATGCTTTCTGGATTTAATATTGATGTAACGCTGTCTCGTTACAATATATATTGCAGAGGCTTCTACTATGTGGTGATGCTGAACTGAGATCAAACCCATGTAGCTGTCTTGGTTGCTATGCTAAGTTTGAAGACATTACATGTCTAAAAGATTCACGCTTGCAAGCTGAATAGAAACTGTTTCATAAATGCTAAGAGTTTATGTTTAGATCTAGTTTCTAAAATTCCTATCTTTCACTGACGATAGCAAATAGCTTGAAATCATGATCTGAAAAAGGAATTAAAGTTAGAGATAGTGAATGCATGCTCTGACGTTTATGTAAACAAATGCTTGATGGTGTTTTTTGTAGATCGCCATCTGTTGACATAAATACAAGCATTGGCAAGTATTTAACTTGTTTTTTGTTTTTCAAAAGTGTACCTTTAAAATATTTCTAGCAATAATATATAATGCAGAAGCTTTTACTATCTGGTGATGCTGAACTGAGATCAGACTCATGTAGCCAACTGGCTTGCTATGCTGAGGTTGAGGACATTACGTGTCTAAAAGATTCACACTTGCAAGTTGAATAGAAACTGTTTCATAAATGCTCAGAGTTTGTTGTTAGATATAGTTTCTAAAATTTCTGTCTTTCACTGACATTAGCAAATAGCTTAAAATCATGATCTGAAAATAAAATTTAAGTTAGAGATAGTGAATGCATGCTCTGATGTTTATGTAAACAAACGCTTGACAGTGTTTTTGGTAGAATGCCATCTGTTGACATAAATACAAGCATTAGCAAGTTTTTAACTTGTTTTTTGTTTTTCATAAATGTAACTTTGAGGTCTTTCTAGCAATGATATATATTGCAGAGGCTTCTACTATGTGGTGATGCTGAATTGAGATCAGACCCATGTAGCTATCTGGCTTGCTATGCTGAGTTTGAAGACATTATGTGTCTAAAAGATTCACACTTGCAAGCTGAATAGAAACTGTTTCATAAATGTTCAGAGTTTGTTGTTAGACCTAGTTTCTAAAATTCTGTTCTTTCACTGACGGTAGCAAATAGCTTGAAATCATGATCTGAAAGTGGAATTAAAGTTAGAGATAGTGAATGCATGCTCTGACGTTTATGTAAACAAACCCTTGATGGTGTTTTTGGTAGAACGCCATCAGTTGACATAAATACAAGCATTAGCAAGTTTTTAACTTGTTTTTTGTTTTTCATAAATGTACCTTTGAGGTCTTTTTAGCAATGATATATATTGCAGAGGCTTCTACTATGTGGTGATGCTGAACTGAGATTAGACCCATGTAGCTATCTGACTTGCTATGCTGAGTTTGAAGACATTATGTGTCTAAAAAATTCATGCTTGCAAGCTGAATAGAAACTGTTTCATAAATGCTCAGAGTTTGTGTTTAGATCTAGTTTCTAAAATTCCTGTCTTTCACTGATGATAGCAAATAGCTTGAGTACATGATCTGAAAATGGAATTAAAGTTAGAGGTAGTGAATGCATGCTTTGATGTTTATGTAAACAAACGCTTGTTGGTGTTTTTGGTAGAATGCCATCTGTTGACATAAATACAAGCATTAGCAAGTTTTTAACTTGTTTTTTGTTTTTCATAAATGTACTTTTGAGGTCTTTCTGGCAATGATATATATTACTGAGGCTTCTACTATGTGGTGATGTTGAACTGAGATCAGACCCATGTAGCTATCTGGCTTGCTATGCTGAGTTTGATGTCATTACGTGTCTAAAAGATTCATGCTTGCAAGCTGAATAGAAACTGTTTCATAAATGCTCAGAATTTGTGTTTAGATCTAGTTTCTAAAATTCCTGTCTTTCACTGACGATAGCAAATAGCTTGAAATCATGATCTGAAAGTGGAATTAAAGTTAGAGATAGTGAATGCATGCTCTGATGTTTATGTAAACAAACACTTGATGGTGTTTTTGGTAGAACGCCATCTGTTGACATAAATACAAGCATTAGCAAGTTTTTAACTTGTTTTTTGTTTTTCATAAATGTACCTTTGAGGTCTTTCTAGCAATGATATATATTGCAGAGGCTTCTACTATGTGGTGATGCTGAACTGAGATCAGACCCATGTAGCTATCTGGCTTGCTATGCTGAGTTTGAAGACATTATGTGTCTAAAAGATTCACGCTTGCAAGCTAAATAGAAACTGTTTCATAAATGCTCAGAGATTTGTTTAGATCTAGTTTCTAAAATTCCTGTATTTCACTGTCGATAGCAAATAGCTTGAAATCATGATCTGAAAGTGGAATTAAAGTTAGAGATAGTGAATGCATGCTCTGACGTTTGTGTAAACAAACACTTGCTAGTGTTTTTGGTAGAACGCCATCTGTTGACATAAATACAAGTGTTAGCAAGTTTTTAACTTGCTTTTTGTTTTTCATAAATGTACCTTTGAGGTCTTTCTAGCAATGATATATATTGCAGAGGCTTCTACTATGAGGTGATGCTGAACTGAGATCAGACACATGTAGCTATCTTGGTTGCTATGCTGAGTTTGAAGACATTATGTGTCTAAAAGATTCACGCTTGCAAGCTGAATAGAAACTGTTTCATAAATGCTCAGAGTTTATGTTTAGATCTAGTTTCTAAAATTCCTGTCTTTCACTGACAATAGCAAATAGCTTGAAATCATGATCTGAAAGTGGAATTAAAGTTAGAGATAGTGAATGCATGCTCTGACGTTTATGTAAACAAATGCTTGATGGTGTTTTTGGTAGAACGCCATCTGTTGACATAAATACAAGTGTTAGCAAGTTTTTAACTTGTTTTTGTTTTTCATAAATGTACCTTTGAGGTCTTTCTAGCAATGATATATATTGCAGAGGCTTCTACTATGAGGTGATGCTGAACTGAGATCAGACACATGTAGCTATCTTGGTTGCTATGCTGAGTTTGAAGACATTATGTATCTAAAAGATTTACGCTTGCAAGCTGAATAGAAACTGTTTCATAAATGCTCAGAGATTTGTTTAGATCTAGTTTCTAAAATTCCTGTCTTTCACTGTCGATAGCAAATAGCTTGAAATCATGATCTGAAAGTGGAATTAAAGTTAGAGATAGTGAATGCATGCTCTGACGTTTATGTAAACAAACACTTGCTAGTGTTTTTGGTAGAACGCCATCTGTTGACATAAATACAAGTGTTAGCAAGTTTTTAACTTGCTTTTTGTTTTTCATAAATGTACCTTTGAGGTCTTTCTAGCAATGATATATATTGCAGAGGCTTCTACTATGAGGTGATGCTGAACTGAGATCAGACACATGTAGCTATCTTGGTTGCTATGCTGAGTTTGAAGACATTACATGTCTAAAAGATTCACGCTTGCAAGCTGAATAGAAACTGTTTCATAAATGCTAAGAGTTTATGTTTAGATCTAGTTTCTAAAATTCCTATCTTTCACTGACGATAGCAAATAGCTTGAAATCATGATCTGAAAGAGGAATTAAAGTTAGAGATAGTGAATGCATGCTCTGACGTTTATGTAAACAAATGCTTGATGGTGTTTTTGGTAGAACACCATCTGTTGACATAAATACAAGCATTAGCAAGCTTTTAACTTGTTTTTTGTTTTTCATAAATGTACATTTGAGGTCTTTTTAGCAATGAATTATAGTGCAGAGGCTTCTACTATGTGGTGATGCTGAACCGAGATCAGACCCATGTAGCTATCTGGCTTGCCATGATGAGTTTGAAGACAGTATGTATCTAAAAGATTTACGCTTGCAAGCTGAATAGAAACTGTTTCATAAATGCTCAGAGTTTGTGTTTAGATCTAGTTTCTTCAATTACTGTATTTCACTGACGATAGCAAATAGCTTGAAATCATGATCTGAAAATGGAATTAAAGTTAGAGGTAGTGAATTCATGCTTTGACGTTTATGTAAACAAATGCTTGATGCTGTTTTTGGTAGAATGCCATCTGTTGCCATAAATACAAGCCTTAGCAAGTTTTTAACTTGTTTTTTATTTTTCATAAATGTACCTTTGAGGTCTTTCTAGCAATGATATATATTGCAGAGGCTTCTACTATGTGGTGATGCTGAACTGAGATCAGACCCATGTAGCTATCTGACTTGCTATGCTGAGTTTGAAGACATTATGTGTCTAAGAGTTTGTGTTTATATCTAGTTTTTAAAATTCCTGTCTTTCACTGATGATAGCAAATAGCTTGAGTAAATGATCTGAAAATGGAATTAAAGTTAGAGGTAGTGAATGCATGCTTTGATGTTTATGTAAACAAACGCTTGTTGGTGTTTTTGGTAGAATGCCATCTGTTGACATAAATACAAGCATTAGCAAGTTTTTAACTTGTTTTTTGTTTTTCATAAATGTACCTTTGAGGTCTTTCTAGCAATGATATATATTGCAGAGGCTTCTACTATGTGGTGATGCTGAACTGAGATCAGACCCATGTAGCTATCTGGTTTGCTATGCTGAGTTTGAAGACATTACGTGTCTAAAAGATTCACGCTTGCAAGCTGAATAGAAACTGTTTCATAAATGCTCAGAGTTTGTGTTTAGATCTAGTTTCTAAAATTCCTGTCTTTCACTGACGATAGCAAATAGCTTGAAATCATGATCTGAAAGTGGAATTAAAGTTAGAGATAGTGAATGCATGCTCTGACGTTTATGTAAACAAACGCTTGATGGTGTTTTTGGTAGAACGCCATCTGTTGACATAAATACAAGCTGTTAGCAAGTTTTTAACTTGTTTTTTGTTTTTCATAAATGTACCTTTGAGGTCTTTCTAGCAATGATATATATTGCAGAGGCTTCTACTATGTGGTGATGCTGAACTGAGATCAGACCCATGTAGCTATCTGGTTTGCTATGCTGAGTTTGAAGACATTACGTGTCTAAAAGATTCACGCTTGCAAGCTGAATAGAAACTGTTTCATAAATGCTCAGAGTTTGTGTTTAGATCTAGTTTCTAAAATTCCTGTCTTTCACTGACGATAGCAAATAGCTTGAAATCATGATCTGAAAGTGGAATTAAAGTTAGAGATAGTGAATGCATGCTCTGACGTTTATGTAAACAAATGCTTGATGGTGTTTTTGGTAGAACGCCATCTGTTGACATAAATACAAGCGTTAGCAAGTTTTTAACTTGTATTTTTGTTTTTCATAAATGTACCTTTGAGGTCTTTCTAGCAATGATATATATTGCAGAGGCTTCTACTATGTGGTGATGCTGAACTGAGATCAGACCCATGTAGCTATCTGGCTTGCTATGCTGAGTTTGAAGACATTACGTGTCTAAAAGATTCACGCTTGCAAGCTGAATAGAAACTGTTTCATAAATGCTCAGAGTTTGTGTTTAGATCTAGTTTCTAAAATTCCTGTCTTTCACTGACGATAGCAAATAGCTTGAAATCATGATCTGAAAGTGGAATTAAAGTTAGAGATAGTGAATGCATGCTCTGACGTTTATGTAAACAAATGCTTGACAGTGTTTTTGGTAGAACGCCATCTGTTGACATAAATACAAGCGTTAGCAAGTTTTTAACTTGTTTTTTGTTTTTCATAAATGTACCTTTGAGGTCTTTCTAGCAATGATATATATTGCAGAGGCTTCTACTATGTGGTGATGCTGAACTGAGATCAGACCCATGTAGCTATCTGGCTTGCTATGCTGAGTTTGAAGACATTATGTGTCTAAAAGATTCACGCTTGCAAGCTGAATAGAAACTGTTTCATAAATGCTCAGAGTTTGTGTTTAGATCTAGTTTCTAAAATTCTGTTCTTTCACTGACAATAGCAAATAGCTTGAAATCATGATCTGAAAGTGGAATTAAAGTTAGAGATAGTGAATGCATGCTCTGACGTTTATGTAAACAATACGCTTGATGGTGTTTTTGGTAGAACGCCATCTGTTGACATAAATACAAGCGTTAGCAAGTTTTTTAACTTGTTTTTGTTTTTCATAAATGTACCTTTGAGGTCTTTCTAGCAATGATATATATTGCAGAGGCTTCTACTATGTGGTGATGCTGAACTGAGATCAGACCCATGTAGCTATCTGGCTTGCTATGCTGAGTTTGAAGACATTACTGCTGTCTAAAAGATTCAGAGTTTGTGTTTAGATCTACACGACGCTCTTCCGATCTTAAAATTCCTGTCTTTCACTGACGATAGCAAATAGCTTGAAATCATGATCTGAAAGTGGAATTAAAGTTAGAGATAGTGAATGCATGCTCTGATGTTTATGTAAACAAATGCTTGATGATGTTTTTGGTAGAACGCCATCTGTTGACATAAATACAAGTGTTAGCAAGTTTTTAACTTGCTTTTTGTTTTTCATAAATGTACCTTTGAGGTCTTTCTAGCAATGATATATATTGCAGAGGCTTCTACTATGTGGTGATGCTGAACTGAGATCAGACACATGTAGCTATCTGGCTTGCTATGCTGAGTTTGAAGACATTATGTATCTAAAAGATTTACGCTTGCAAGCTGAATAGAAACTGTTTCATAAATGCTCAGAGATTTGTTTAGATCTAGTTTCTAAAATTCCTGTATTTCACTGTCGATAGCAAATAGCTTGAAATCATGATTTGAAAATGGAATTAAAGTTAGAGATAGTGAATGCATGCTCTGACGTTTGTGTAAACAAACACTTGCTAGTGTTTTTGGTAGAACGCCATCTGTTGACATAAATACAAGTGTTAGCAAGTTTTTAACTTGCTTTTTGTTTTTCATAAATGTACCTTTGAGGTCTTTCTAGCAATGATATATATTGCAGAGGCTTCTACTATGTGGTGATGCTGAACTGAGATCAGACCCATGTAGCTATCTTGGTTGCTATGCTGAGTTTGAAGACATTACATGTCTAAAAGATTCACGCTTGCAAGCTGAATAGAAACTGTTTCATAAATGCTAAGAGTTTATGTTTAGATCTAGTTTCTAAAATTCCTATCTTTCACTGACGATAGCAAATAGCTTGAAATCATGATCTGAAAGAGGAATTAAAGTTAGAGATAGTGAATGCATGCTCTGACGTTTATGTAAACAAATGCTTGATGGTGTTTTTGGTAGAACACCATCTGTTGACATAAATACAAGTGTTAGCAAGTTTTTAACTTGCTTTTTGTTTTTCATAAATGTACCTTTGAGGTCTTTCTAGCAATGATATATATTGCAGAGGCTTCTACTATGAGGTGATGCTGAACTGAGACCAGACACATGTAGCTATCTTGGTTGCTATGCTGAGTTTGAAGACATTATGTGTCTAAAAGATTCACGCTTGCAAGCTGAATAGAAACTGTTTCATAAATGCTCAGAGTTCGTGTTTAGATCTAGTTTTTAAAATTCCTGTCTTTCCCTGACGATAGAAAATAGCTTGAACTCATGATCTGAAAGAGGAATTAAAGTTAGAGATAGTGAATGCATGCTCTGACGTTTATGTAAACAAACACTTGATGGTGTTTTTGGTAGAACGCCATCTGTTGACATAAATACAAGCGTTAGCAAGTTTTTAACTTGTTTTTGTTTTTCATAAATGTACCTTTGAGGTCTTTCTAGCAATGATATATATTGCAGAGGCTTCTACTATGTGGTGATGCTGAACTGAGATCAGACCCATGTAGCTATCTGGCTTGCTATGCTGAGTTTGAAGACATTATGTGTCTAAAAGATTCACGCTTGCAAGCTGAATAGAAACTGTTTCATAAATGCTCAGAGTTTGTGTTTAGATCTAGTTTCTAAAATTCCTGTCTTTCACTGACGATAGCAAATAGCTTGAAATCATGATCTGAAAGTGGAATTAAAGTTAGAGATAGTGAATGCATGCTCTGACGTTTATGTAAACAAACGCTTGATGGTGTTTTTGGTAGAACGCCATCTGTTGACATAAATACAAGCGTTAGCAAGTTTTTAACTTGTTTTTTGTTTTTCATAAATGTACCTTTGAGGTCTTTCTAGCAATGATATATATTGCAGAGGCTTCTACTATGTGGTGATGCTGAACTGAGATCAGACCCATGTAGCTATCTGGCTTGCTATGCTGAGTTTGAAGACATTACGTGTCTAAAAGATTCACGCTTGCAAGCTGAATAGAAACTGTTTCATAAATGCTCAGAGTTTGTGTTTAGATCTAGTTTCTAAAATTCCTGTCTTTCACTGACGATAGCAAATAGCTTGAAATCATGATCTGAAAGTGGAATTAAAGTTAGAGATAGTGAATGCATGCTCTGACGTTTATGTAAACAAACACTTGATGGTGTTTTTGGTAGAACGCCATCTGTTGACATAAATACAAGCGTTAGCAAGTTTTTAACTTGTATTTTTGTTTTTCATAAATGTACCTTTGAGGTCTTTCTAGCAATGATATATATTGCAGAGGCTTCTACTATGTGGTGATGCTGAACTGAGATCAGACCCATGTAGCTATCTGGCTTGCTATGCTGAGTTTGAAGACATTACATGTCTAAAAGATTCACGCTTGCAAGCTGAATAGAAACTGTTTCATAAATGCTCAGAGTTTGTGTTTAGATCTAGTTTCTAAAATTCCTGTCTTTCACTGACGATAGCAAATAGCTTGAAATCATGATCTGAAAGTGGAATTAAAGTTAGAGATAGTGAATGCATGCTCTGACGTTTATGTAAACAAACACTTGACAGTGTTTTTGGTAGAACGCCATCTGTTGACATAAATACAAGTGTTAGCAAGTTTTTAACTTGCTTTTTGTTTTTCATAAATGTACCTTTGAGGTCTTTCTAGCAATGATATATATTGCAGAGGCTTCTACTATGTGGTGATGCTGAACTGAGATCAGACCCATGTAGCTATCTGGCTTGCTATGCTGAGTTTGAAGACATTATGTGTCTAAAAGATTCACGCTTGCAAGCTGAATAGAAACTGTTTCATAAATGCTCAGAGTTTGTGTTTAGATCTAGTTTCTAAAATTCCTGTCTTTCACTGACGATAGCAAATAGCTTGAAATCATGATCTGAAAGTGGAATTAAAGTTAGAGATAGTGAATGCATGCTCTGACGTTTATGTAAACAAATGCTTGATGGTGTTTTTGGTAGAACGCCATCTGTTGACATAAATACAAGTGTTAGCAAGTTTTTAACTTGCTTTTTGTTTTTCATAAATGTACCTTTGAGGTCTTTCTAGCAATGATATATATTGCAGAGGCTTCTACTATGTGGTGATGCTGAACTGAGATCAGACCCATGTAGCTATCTGGCTTGCTATGCTGAGTTTGAAGACATTATGTGTCTAAAAGATTCACGCTTGCAAGCTGAATAGAAACTGTTTCATAAATGCTCAGAGTTTGTGTTTAGATCTAGTTTCTAAAATTCCTGTCTTTCACTGACGATAGCAAATAGCTTGAAATCATGATCTGAAAGTGGAATTAAAGTTAGAGATAGTGAATGCATGCTCTGACGTTTATGTAAACAAATGCTTGACGGTGTTTTTGGTAGAACGCCATCTGTTGACATAAATACAAGCGTTAGCAAGTTTTTAACTTGTTTTTGTTTTTCATAAATGTACCTTTGAGGTCTTTCTAGCAATGATATATATTGCAGAGGCTTCTACTATGTGGTGATGCTGAACTGAGATCAGACCCATGTAGCTATCTGGCTTGCTATGCTGAGTTTGAAGACATTACATGTCTAAAAGATTCACACTTGCAAGCTGAATAGAAACTGTTTCATAAATGATCAGAATTTGTTTTTAGATCTACTTTCTAAAATTCTTGTCTTTCACTGACGATAAGAAATAGCTTGAAATCATGATCTGAAAGTGGAATTAAAGTTAGAGATAGTGAATGCATGCTCTGACGTTTATGTAAACAAACGCTTGACAGTGTTTTTGGTAGAACGCCATCTGTTGACATAAATACAAGCATTAGCAAGTTTTTAACTTGTTTTTTGTTTTTCATAAATGTACCTTTGAGGTCTTTCTAGCAATGATATATATTGCAGAGGCTTCTACTATGTGGTGATGCTGAACTGAGATCAGACCCATGTAGCTATCTGGCTTGCTATGCTGAGTTTGAAGACATTATGTGTCTAAAAGATTCACGCTTGCAAGCTGAATAGAAACTGTTTCATAAATGCTCAGAGTTTGTGTTTAGATCTAGTTTCTAAAATTCCTGTCTTTCACTGACGATAGCAAATAGCTTGAAATCATGATCTGAAAGTGGAATTAAAGTTAGAGATAGTGAATGCATGCTCTGACGTTTATGTAAACAAACACTTGATGGTGTTTTTGGTAGAACGCCATCTGTTGACATAAATACAAGCATTAGCAAGTTTTTAACTTGTTTTTTGTTTTTCATAAATGTACCTTTGAGGTCTTTCTAGCAATGATATATATTGCAGAGGCTTCTACTATGTGGTGATGCTGAACTGAGATCAAACCCATGTAGCTATCTGGCTTGCTATGCTGAGTTTGAAGACATTATGTGTCTAAAAGATTCACGCTTGCAAGCTAAATAGAAACTGTTTCATAAATGCTCAGAGATTTTGTTTAGATCTAGTTTCTAAAATTCCTGTATTTCACTGTCGATAGCAAATAGCTTGAAATCATGATTTGAAAGTGGAATTAAAGTTAGAGATAGTGAATGCATGCTCTGACGTTTGTGTAAACAAACACTTGCTAGTGTTTTTGGTAGAACTCCATCTGTTGACATAAATACAAGTGTTAGCAAGTTTTTAACTTGCTTTTTGTTTTTCATAAATGTACCTTTGAGGTCTTTCTAGCAATGATATATATTGCAGAGGCT
The DNA here is from genome assembly GCA_028023455.1 of Epiperipatus broadwayi. Classification (NCBI taxonomy): domain Eukaryota; kingdom Metazoa; phylum Onychophora; class Udeonychophora; order Euonychophora; family Peripatidae; genus Epiperipatus; species Epiperipatus broadwayi. The sequence continues at coordinate 12,518 of JAQFVV010000480.1, read as the reverse complement.
TCTACTATGTGGTGATGCTGAACTGAGATCAAACCCATGTAGCTGTCTTGGTTTCTATGCTAAGTTTGAAGACATTACGTGTCTAAAAGATTCACGCTTGCAAGCTGAATAGAAACTGTTTCATAAATGCTAAGAGTTTATGTTTAGATCTAGTTTCTAAAATTCCTATCTTTCACTGACGATAGCAAATAGCTTGAAATCATGATCTGAAAGAGGAATTAAAGTTAGAGATAGTGAATGCATGCTCTGACGTTTATATAAACAAATGCTTGATGGTATTTTTGGTAGAACGCCATCTGTTGACATAAATACAAGTGTTAGCAAGTTTTTAACTTGCTTTTTGTTTTTCATAAATGTACCTTTGAGGTCTTTCTAGCAATGATATATATTGCAGAGGCTTCTACTATGTGGTGATGCTGAACTGAGATCAGACCCATGTAGCTATCTGGGTTGCTATGCTGAGTTTGAAGACATTATGTGTCTAAAAGATTCACGCTTGCAAGCTGAATAGAAACTGTTTCATAAATGCTCAGAGTTCGTGTTTAGATCTAGTTTCTAAAATTCCTGTCTTTCACTGACGATAGCAAATAGCTTGAAATCATGATCTGAAAGAGGAATTAAAGTTAGAGATAGTGAATGCATGCTCTGACGTTTATATAAACAAATGCTTGACGGTATTTTTGGTAGAACGCCATCTGTTGACATAAATACAAGCGTTAGCAAGTTTTTAACTTGTTTTTGTTTTTTATAAATGTACCTTTTAGGTCTTTCTAGCAATGATATATATGGCAGAGGCTTCTACTATGTGGTGATGCTGAACTGAGATCAGACCCATGTAGCTATCTGGCTTGCTATGCTGAGTTTGAAGACATTACATGTCTAAAAGATTCACGCTTGCAAGCTGAATAGAAACTGTTTCATAAATGCTAAGAGTTTATGTTTAGATCTAGTTTCTAAAATTCCTATCTTTCACTGACGATAGCAAATAGCTTGAAATCATGATCTGAAAGTGGAATTAAAGTTAGAGATAGTGAATGCATGCTCTGACGTTTATGTAAACAAACACTTGCTAGTGTTTTTGGTAGAACGCCATCTGTTGACATAAATACAAGTGTTAGCAAGTTTTTAACTTGCTTTTTGTTTTTCATAAATGTACCTTTGAGGTCTTTCTAGCAATGATATATATTGCAGAGGCTTCTACTATGTGGTGATGCTGAACTGAGATCAGACCCATGTAGCTATCTGGCTTGCTATGCTGAGTTTGAAGACATTACGTGTCTAAAAGATTCACGCTTGCAAGCTGAATAGAAACTGTTTCATAAATGCTCAGAGTTTATGTTTAGATCTAGTTTCTAAAATTCCTGTCTTTCACTGACGATAGCAAATAGCTTGAAATCATGATCTGAAAGTGGAATTAAAGTTAGAGATAGTGAATGCATGCTCTGACGTTTATGTAAACAAATGCTTGACGGTGTTTTTGGTAGAACGCCATCTGTTGACATAAATACAAGCGTTAGCAAGTTTTTAACTTGTTTTTTGTTTTTCATAAATGTACCTTTGAGGTCTTTTTAGCAATGATATATATTGCAGAGGCTTCTACTATGTGGTGATGCTGAACTGAGATCAGACCCATGTAGCTATCTGGCTTGCTATGCTGAGTTTGAAGACATTACGTGTCTAAAAGATTCACGCTGCAAGCTGAATAGAAACTGATTCATGTGTCTAAGAGTTTGTGTTTAGATCTAGTTTCTTCAATTACTGTATTTCACTGACGATAGCAAATAGCTTGAGTACATGATCTGAAAATGGAATTAAAGTTAGAGGTAGTGAATGCATGCTTTGATGTTTATGTAAACAAACGCTTGTTGGTGTTTTTGGTAGAATGCCATCTGTTGACATAAATACAAGCATTAGCAAGTTTTTAACTTGTTTTTTGTTTTTCATAAATGTACTTTTGAGGGCTTTCTGGCAATGATATATATTACTGAGGCTTCTACTATGTGGTGATTTTGAACTGAGATCAGACCCATGTAGCTATCTGGCTTGCTATGCTGAGTTTGATGACATTACGTGTCTAAAAGATTCATGCTTGCAAGCTGAATAGAAACTGTTTCATAAATGCTCAGAATTTGTGTTTAGATCTAGTTTCTAAAATTCCTGTCTTTCACTGACGATAGCAAATAGCTTGAAATCATGATCTGAAAGTGGAATTAAAGTTAGAGATAGTGAATGCATGCTCTGATGTTTATGTAAACAAACACTTGATGGTGTTTTTGGTAGAACGCCATCTGTTGACATAAATACAAGCATTAGCAAGTTTTTAACTTGTTTTTTGTTTTTCATAAATGTACCTTTGAGGTCTTTCTAGCAATGATATATATTGCAGAGGCTTCTACTATGTGGTGATGCTGAACTGAGATCAGACCCATGTAGCTATCTGGCTTGCTATGCTGAGTTTGAAGACATTATGTGTCTAAAAGATTCACGCTTGCAAGCTAAATAGAAACTGTTTCATAAATGCTCAGAGATTTGTTTAGATCTAGTTTCTAAAATTCCTGTATTTCACTGTCGATAGCAAATAGCTTGAAATCATGATTTGAAAGTGGAATTAAAGTTAGAGATAGTGAATGCATGCTCTGACGTTTGTGTAAACAAACACTTGCTAGTGTTTTTGGTAGAACTCCATCTGTTGACATAAATACAAGTGTTAGCAAGTTTTTAACTTGCTTTTTGTTTTTCATAAATGTACCTTTGAGGTCTTTCTAGCAATGATATATATTGCAGAGGCTTCTACTATGTGGTGATGCTGAACTGAGATCAAACCCATGTAGCTGTCTTGGTTGCTATGCTAAGTTTGAAGACATTACATGTCTAAAAGATTCACGCTTGCAAGCTGAATAGAAACTGTTTCATAAATGCTAAGAGTTTATGTTTAGATCTAGTTTCTAAAATTCCTATCTTTCACTGACGATAGCAAATAGCTTGAAATCATGATCTGAAAGAGGAATTAAAGTTAGAGATAGTGAATGCATGCTCTGACGTTTATGTAAACAAATGCTTGATGGTGTTTTTGGTAGAACACCATCTGTTGACATAAATACAAGTGTTAGCAAGTTTTTAACTTGCTTTTTGTTTTTCATAAATGTACCTTTGAGGTCTTTCTAGCAATGATATATATTGCAGAGGCTTCTACTATGAGGTGATGCTGAACTGAGACCAGACACATGTAGCTATCTTGGTTGCTATGCTGAGTTTGAAGACATTATGTGTCTAAAAGATTCACGCTTGCAAGCTGAATAGAAACTGTTTCATAAGTGCTCAGAGTTCGTGTTTAGATCTAGTTTTTAAAATTCCTGTCTTTCCCTGACGATAGAAAATAGCTTGAACTCATGATCTGAAAGAGGAATTAAAGTTAGAGATAGTGAATGCATGCTCTGACGTTTATATAAACAAATGCTTGATGGTATTTTTGGTAGAACGCCATCTGTTGACATAAATACAAGCGTTAGCAAGTTTTTAACTTGTTTTTGTTTTTTATAAATGTACCTTTTAGGTCTTTCTAGCAATGATATATATTGCAGAGGCTTCTACTATGTGGTGATGCTGAACTGAGATCAGACCCATGTAGCTATCTGGCTTGCTATGCTGAGTTTGAAGACATTATGTGTCTAAAAGATTCACGCTTGCAAGCTGAATAGAAACTGTTTCATAAATGCTCAGAGATTTGTTTAGATCTAGTTTCTAAAATTCCTGTATTTCACTGTCGATAGCAAATAGCTTGAAATCATGATTTGAAAATGGAATTAAAGTTAGAGATAGTGAATGCATGCTCTGACGTTTGTGTAAACAAACACTTGCTAGTGTTTTTGGTAGAACGCCATCTGTTGACATAAATACAAGTGTTAGCAAGTTTTTAACTTGCTTTTTGTTTTTCATAAATGTACCTTTGAGGTCTTTCTAGCAATGATATATATTGCAGAGGCTTCTACTATGAGGTGATGCTGAACTGAGACCAGACACATGTAGCTATCTTGGTTGCTATGCTGAGTTTGAAGACATTATGTGTCTAAAAGATTCACGCTTGCAAGCTGAATAGAAACTGTTTCATAAATGCTCAGAGTTTGTGTTTAGATCTAGTTTCTAAAATTCCTGTCTTTCACTGACGATAGCAAATAGCTTGAAATCATGATCTGAAAGTGGAATTAAAGTTAGAGATAGTGAATGCATGCTCTGACGTTTATGTAAACAAACACTTGATGGTGTTTTTGGTAGAACGCCATCTGTTGACATAAATACAAGCATTAGCAAGTTTTTAACTTGTTTTTTGTTTTTCATAAATGTACCTTTGAGGTCTTTCTAGCAATGATATATATTGCAGAGGCTTCTACTATGTGGTGATGCTGAACTGAGATCAGACCCATGTAGCTATCTGGCTTGCTATGCTGAGTTTGAAGACATTATGTGTCTAAAAGATTCACGCTTGCAAGCTGAATAGAAACTGTTTCATAAATGCTCAGAGTTTGTGTTTAGATCTAGTTTCTAAAATTCCTGTCTTTCACTGACGATAGCAAATAGCTTGAAATCATGATCTGAAAGTGGAATTAAAGTTAGAGATAGTGAATGCATGCTCTGACGTTTATGTAAACAAACGCTTGACAGTGTTTTTGGTAGAACGCCATCTGTTGACATAAATACAAGCGTTAGCAAGTTTTTAACTTGTTTTTTGTTTTTCATAAATGTACCTTTGAGGTCTTTCTAGCAATGATATATATTGCAGAGGCTTCTACTATGTGGTGATGCTGAACTGAGATCAGACCCATGTAGCTATCTGGCTTGCTATGCTGAGTTTGAAGACATTATGTGTCTAAAAGATTTACGCTTGCAAGCTGAATAGAAACTGTTTCATAAATGCTCAGAGTTTGTGTTTAGATCTAGTTTCTTAAATTCCTGTCTTTCACTGACGATAGCAAATAGCTTGAAATCATGATCTGAAAATGGAATTAAAGTTAGAGATAGTGAATGCATGCTCTGACGTTTATGTAAACAAATGCTTGATGGTGTTTTTGGTAGAACACCATCTGTTGACATAAATACAAGTGTTAGCAAGTTTTTAACTTGCTTTTTGTTTTTCATAAATGTACCTTTGAGGTCTTTCTAGCAATGATATATATTGCAGAGGCTTCTACTATGAGGTGATGCTGAACTGAGATCAGACACATGTAGCTATCTTGGTTGCTATGCTGAGTTTGAAGACATTATGTGTCTAAAAGATTCACGCTTGCAAGCTGAATAGAAACTGTTTCATAAATGCTCAGAGTTCGTGTTTAGATCTAGTTTTTAAAATTCCTGTCTTTCCCTGACGATAGAAAATAGCTTGAACTCATGATCTGAAAGAGGAATTAAAGTTAGAGATAGTGAATGCATGCTCTGACGTTTATATAAACAAATGCTTGATGGTATTTTTGGTAGAACGCCATCTGTTGACATAAATACAAGCGTTAGCAAGTTTTTAACTTGTTTTTGTTTTTTATAAATGTAGATTTTAGGTCTTTCTAGTAATGATATATATGGCAGAGGCTTCTACTATGTGGTGATGCTGAACTGAGATCAGACCCATGTAGCTATCTGGCTTGCTATGCTGAGTTTGAAGACATTACATGTCTAAAAGATTCACACTTGCAAGCTGAATAGAAACTGTTTCATAAATGATCAGAATTTGTTTTTAGATCTACTTTCTAAAATTCTTGTCTTTCACTGACGATAAGAAATAGCTTGAAATCATGATCTGAAAGTGGAATTAAAGTTAGAGATAGTGAATGCATGCTCTGACTTTTATGTAAACAAACGCTTGACAGTGTTTTTGGTAGAACGCTGTCTGTTGACATAAATACAAGCATTAGCAAGCTTTTAACTTGTTTTTTGTTTTTCATAAATGTACATTTGAGGTCTTTTTAGCAATGAAATATAGTGCAGAGGCTTCTACTATGTGGTGATGCTGAACCGAGATCAGACCCATGTAGCTATCTGGCTTGCCATGATGAGTTTGAAGACAATATGTATCTAAAAGATTTACGCTTGCAAGCTGAATAGAAACTGTTTCATAAATGCTCAGAGTTTGTGTTTAGATCTAGTTTCTTCAATTCCTGTATTTCACTGACGATAGCAAATAGCTTGAAATCATGATCTGAAAATGGAATTAAAGTTAGAGGTAGTGAATTCATGCTTTGACGTTTATGTAAACAAATGCTTGATGCTGTTTTTGGTAGAATGCCATCTGTTGCCATAAATACAAGCCTTAGAAAGTTTTTAACTTTGTTTTTTATTTTTCATAAATGTAACTTTGAGGTCTTTTTAGCAATGATATATATTGCAGAGGTTTTTACTATGTGGTGATGCTGAACTGAGATCAGACCCATGTAGCTATCTGGGTTGCTATGCTGAGTTTGAAGACATTATGTGTCTAAAAGATTTTGTGTTGCAATAAGAGTTTGTGTTTATATCTAGTTTTTAAAATTCCTGTCTTTCACTGATGATAGCAAATAGCTTGAAATCATGATCTGAAAATGGAATTAAAGTTAGAGATAGTGAATGCATGCTCTGACGTTTATGTAAACAAACACTTGATGGTGTTTTTGGTAGAACGCCATCTGTTGACATAAATACAAGCATTAGCAAGTTTTTAACTTGTTTTTTGTTTTTCATAAATGTACCTTTGAGGTCTTTCTGGCAATGATATATATTGCAGAGGCTTCTACTATGTGGTGATGCTGAACTGAGATCAGACCCATGTAGCTATCTGGCTTGCTATGCTGAGTTTGAAGACATTACGTGTCTAAAAGATTCATGCTTGCAAGCTGAATAGAAACTGTTTCATAAATGCTCAGAATTTGTGTTTAGATCTAGTTTCTAAAATTCCTGTCTTTCACTGACGATAGCAAATAGCTTGAAATCATGATCTGAAAGTGGAATTAAAGTTAGAGATAGTGAATGCATGCTCTGACGTTTGTGTAAACAAACACTTGCTAGTGTTTTTGGTAGAACTCCATCTGTTGACATAAATACAAGTGTTAGCAAGTTTTTAACTTGCTTTTTGTTTTTCATAAATGTACCTTTGAGGTCTTTCTAGCAATGATATATATTGCAGAAGCTTCTACTATGTGGTGATGCTGAACTGAGATCAAACCCATGTAGCTGTCTTGGTTGCTATGCTAAGTTTGAAGACATTACGTGTCTAAAAGATTCACGCTTGCAAGCTGAATAGAAACTGTTTCATAAATGCTAAGAGTTTATGTTTAGATCTAGTTTCTAAAATTCCTATCTTTCACTGACGATAGCAAATAGCTTGAAATCATGATCTGAAAGAGGAATTAAAGTTAGAGATAGTGAATGCATGCTCTGACATTTATGTAAACAAACGCTTGACAGTGTTTTTGGTAGAACGCTGTCTGTTGACATAAATACAAGCATTAGCAAGCTTTTAACTTGTTTTTTGTTTTTCATAAATGTACATTTGAGGTCTTTTTAGCAATGAAGTATAGTGCAGAGGCTTCTACTATGTGGTGATGCTGAACCGAGATCAGACCCATGTAGCTATCTGGCTTGCCATGATGAGTTTGAAGACATTATGTGTCTAAAAAATTCACGCTTGCAAGCTGAATAGAAACTGTTTCATAAATGCTCAGAGTTTGTGTTTAGATCTAGTTTCTTCAATTCCTGTATTTCACTGACGATAGCAAATAGCTTGAAATCATGATCTGAAAATGGAATTAAAGTTAGAGATAGTGAATGCATGCTCTGACGTTTATGTAAACAAACACTTGATGGTGTTTTTGGTAGAACGCCATCTGTTGACATAAATACAAGCATTAGCAAGTTTTTAACTTTGTTTTTTGTTTTTCATAAATGTACCTTTGAGGTCTTTCTAGCAATGATATATATTGCAGAGGCTTCTACTATGTGGTGATGCTGAACTGAGATCAGACACATGTAGCTATCTTGGTTGCTATGCTGAGTTTGAAGACATTATGTGTCTAAAAGATTCACATTTGCAAGCTGAATAGAAACTGTTTCATAAATGCTCAGAGTTTGTGTTTAGATCTAGTTTCTAAAATTCCTGTCTTTCACTGACGATAGCAAATAGCTTGAAATCATGATCTGAAAGAGGAATTAAAGTTAGAGATAGTGAATGCATGCTCTGACGTTTATGTAAACAAATGCTTGATGGTGTTTTTGGTAGAACACCATCTGTTGACATAAATACAAGTGTTAGCAAGTTTTTAACTTGCTTTTTGTTTTTCATAAATGTACCTTTGAGGTCTTTCTAGCAATGATATATATTGCAGAGGCTTCTACTATGTGGTGATGCTGAACTGAGATCAGACCCATGTAGCTATCTGGGTTGCTATGCTGAGTTTGAAGACATTATGTGTCTAAAAGATTCACGCTTGCAAGCTGAATAGAAACTGTTTCATAAATGCTCAGAGTTTGTGTTTAGATCTAGTTTTTAAAATTCCTGTCTTTCCCTGATGATAGCAAATAGCTTGAAATCATGATCTGAAAGTGGAATTAAAGTTAGAGATAGTGAATGCATGCTCTGACGTTTATGTAAACAAATGCTTGATGGTGTTTTTGGTAGAACGCCATCTGTTGACATAAATACAAGCGTTAGCAAGTTTTTAACTTGTTTTTGTTTTTTATAAATGTACCTTTTAGGTCTTTCTAGTAATGATATATATGGCAGAGGCTTCTACTATGTGGTGATGCTGAACCGAGATCAGACCCATGTAGCTATCTGGCTTGCCATGATGAGTTTGAAGACAATATGTATCTAAAAGATTTACGCTTGCAAGCTGAATAGAAACTGTTTCATAAATGCTCAGAGATTTGTTTAGATCTAGTTTCTAAAATTCCTGTATTTCACTGTCGATAGCAAATAGCTTGAAATCATGATTTGAAAATGGAATTAAAGTTAGAGATAGTGAATGCATGCTCTGACGTTTGTGTAAACAAACACTTGCTAGTGTTTTTGGTAGAACGCCATCTGTTGACATAAATACAAGTGTTAGCAAGTTTTTAACTTGCTTTTTGTTTTTCATAAATGTACCTTGGAGGTCTTTCTAGCAATGATATATATTGCAGAGGCTTCTACTATGTGGTGATGCTGAACTGAGATCAAACCCATGTAGCTGTCTTGGTTGCTATGCTAAGTTTGAAGACATTACATGACTAAAAGATTCATGCTTGCAAGCTGAATAGAAACTGTTTCATAAATGCTCAGAATTTGTGTTTAGATCTAGTTTCTAAAATTCCTCTCTTTCACTGACGATAGCAAATAGCTTGAAATCATGATCTGAAAGTGGAATTAAAGTTAGAGATAGTGAATGCATGCTCTGATGTTTATGTAAACAAACACTTGATGGTGTTTTTGGTAGAACGCCATCTGTTGACATAAATACAAGCATTAGCAAGTTTTTAACTTGTTTTTTGTTTTTCATAAATGTACCTTTGAGGTCTTTCTAGCAATGATATATATTGCAGAGGCTTCTACTATGTGGTGATGCTGAACAGAGATCAAACCCATGTAGCTATCTGGCTTGCTATGCTGAGTTTGAAGACATTATGTGTCTAAAAGATTCACACTTGCAAGCTGAATGGAAACTGTTTCATAAATGATCAGAATTTGTTTTTAGATCTACTTTCTAAAATTCTTGTCTTTCACTGACGATAAGAAATAGCTTGAAATCATGATCTGAAAGTGGAATTAAAGTTAGAGATAGTGAATGCATGCTCTGACATTTATGTAAACAAACGCTTGACAGTGTTTTTGGTAGAACGCTGTCTGTTGACATAAATACAAGCATTAGCAAGCTTTTAACTTGTTTTTTGTTTTTCATAAATGTACATTTGAGGTCTTTTTAGCAATGAAATATAGTGCAGAGGCTTCTACTATGTGGTGATGCTGAACCGAGATCAGACCCATGTAGCTATCTGGCTTGCCATGATGAGTTTGAAGACAATATGTATCTAAAAGATTTACGCTTGCAAGCTGAATAGAAACTGTTTCATAAATGCTCAGAGTTTGTGTTTAGATCTAGTTTCTAAAATTCCTGTCTTTCACTGACGATAGCAAATAGCTTGAAATCATGATCTGAAAGTGGAATTAAAGTTAGAGATAGTGAATGCATGCTCTGACGTTTATGTAAACAAATGCTTGATGGTGTTTTTGGTAGAACGCCATCTGTTGACATAAATACAAGCCTTAGCAAGTTTTTAACTTGTTTTTTGTTTTTCATAAATGTACCTTTGAGGTCTTTCTAGCAATGATATATATTGCAGAGGCTTCTACTATGAGGTGATGCTGAACTGAGATCAGACACATGTAGCTATCTTGGTTGCTATGCTGAGTTTGAAGACATTATGTGTCTAAAAGATTCACGCTTGCAAGCTGAATAGAAACTGTTTCATAAGTGCTCAGAGTTCGTGTTTAGATCTAGTTTTTAAAATTCCTGTCTTTCCCTGACGATAGAAAATAGCTTGAACTCATGATCTGAAAGAGGAATTAAAGTTAGAGATAGTGAATGCATGCTCTGACGTTTATATAAACAAATGCTTGACGGTATTTTTGGTAGAACGCCATCTGTTGACATAAATACAAGCGTTAGCAAGTTTTTAACTTGTTTTTGTTTTTTATAAATGTAGATTTTAGGTCTTTCTAGTAATGATATATATGGCAGAGGCTTCTACTATGTGGTGATGCTGAACTGAGATCAGACCCATGTAGCTATCTGGCTTGCTATGCTGAGTTTGAAGACATTACATGTCTAAAAGATTCACACTTGCAAGCTGAATAGAAACTGTTTCATAAATGATCAGAATTTGTTTTTAGATCTACTTTCTAAAATTCTTGTCTTTCACTGACGATAAGAAATAGCTTGAAATCATGATCTGAAAGTGGAATTAAAGTTAGAGATAGTGAATGCATGCTCTGACATTTATGTAAACAAACGCTTGACAGTGTTTTTGGTAGAACGCTGTCTGTTGACATAAATACAAGCATTAGCAAGCTTTTAACTTGTTTTTTGTTTTTCATAAATGTACATTTGAGGTCTTTTTAGCAATGAAGTATAGTGCAGAGGCTTCTACTATGTGGTGATGCTGAACCGAGATCAGACCCATGTAGCTATCTGGCTTGCCATGATGAGTTTGAAGACAATATGTATCTAAATGATGTACGCTTGCAAGCTGAATAGAAACTGTTTCATAAATGCTCAGAGTTTGTGTTTAGATCTAGTTTCTTCAATTCCTGTATTTCACTGACGATAGCAAATAGCTTGAAATCATGATCTGAAAATGGAATTAAAGTTAGAGGTAGTGAATTCATGCTTTGACGTTTATGTAAACAAATGCTTGACGCTGTTTTTGGTAGAATGCCATCTGTTGCCATAAATACAAGCCTTAGAAAGTTTTTAACTTTGTTTTTTATTTTTCATAAATGTAACTTTGAGGTCTTTTTAGCAATGATATATATTGCAGAGGTTTTTACTATGTGGTGATGCTGAACTGAGATTAGACCCATGTAGCTATCTGACTTGATATGCTGAGTTTGAAGACATTATGTGTCTAAGAGTTTGTGTTTATATCTGAGTTTGAAGACATTATGTGTCTAAGAGTTTGTGTTTATATCTAGTTTTTAAAATTCCTGTCTTTCACTGATGATAGCAAATAGCTTGAGTAAATGATCTGAAAATGGATATAAAGTTAGAGGTAGTGAATGCATGCTTTGATGTTTATGTAAACAAACGCTTGTTGGTGTTTTTGGTAGAATGCCATCTGTTGACATAAATACAAGCATTAGCAAGTTCTTAACTTGTTTTTTGTTTTTCATAAATGTACTTTTGAGGTCTTTCTGGCAATGATATAATTTGCTGAGGCTTCTACTATGTGGTGATGTTGAACTGAGATCAGACCCATGTAGCTATCTGGCTTGCTATGCTGAGTTTGATGTCATTACGTGTCTAAAAGATTCATGCTTGCAAGCTGAATAGAAACTGTTTCATAAATGCTCAGAATTTGTGTTTAGATCTAGTTTCTAAAATTCCTGTATTTTACTGTCGATAGCAAATAGTTTGAAATCATGATTTGAAAGTGGAATTAAAGTTAGAGATAGTGAATGCATGCTCTGACATTTGTGTAAACAAACACTTGCTAGTGTTTTTGGTAGAAAGCCATCTGTTGACATAAATACAAGTGTTAGCAAGTTTTTAACTTGCTTTTTGTTTTTCATAAATGTACCTTGGAGGTCTTTCTAGCAATGATATATATTGCAGAGGCTTCTACTATGTGGTGATGCTGAACTGAGATCAAACCCATGTAGCTGTCTTGGTTGCTATGCTAAGTTTGAAGACATTATGTGTCTAAAAGATTCACGCTTGCAAGCTGAATAGAAACTGTTTCATAAATGGTAAGAGTTTATATTTAGATCTAGTTTCTAAAATTCCTATCTTTCACTGACGATAGCA